>JARWMV010000031.1:0-171412 GCA_030998015.1 Ceratorhiza oryzae-sativae
GGACCTCCTCTGAGGCCCTTCCAGACCATCCTCCTCTACTCAACCCAGACTGGTTATTGGTTTCTTTTCTCTTTCTATTTCTCTTGTCTGTGTGTGATTTCTTATATAACTAGTACTGAGGAATAAAGTACCATATTAGTTATATACTGTCTGAGTCATTGTATCTTATATACAGAGATATATAAGGATACAATATTGCCTGATTGAGCGTGACATTAAGTACCAGCTATTAGAGGAAATCTAAGTACCTGTAGCTGAGGAAGTACACGCATTAGGCAGCCCACCATCTATCCTATAAGCTATTGCTTAAGCCTAGTATTAAGATTAGTATCAGTTAGTCCAAGCAACTAGGGCTGAACTACATTTAAGATATCTAAGGGAACCTGACCATAGTAGTCTTGCTCTTTATACCTATAAATTAGTCAGTTTACACTGTGAAAGATTAAGACTACCTTGAGTGTTACTTGATTGCATTGCAACTACTTTGAGCCTTCTTACTCTAGTCTAAGAAGTATTGAGTACAATTAGTGTATACTAACATATCTACATTTGCTTAAGCTCTAGATATTCAAGTGTACCCTGACCCGTAACATTCAGGCCCTTCACCAAGCTCTCTGTCAAGCTCTTCATCAAGCCCTTTGTTAATCCAACCTTCACCATACCATTCTTCAATCTGTACAGGAAGATTCTGCTGCAGACATGGCACATCTGGTGGTACTGCTACTAGGATAAGGTCAGTATTGGCTTGGAGCAGTAAGAACATAGTTTAAGGTACATACTGGGCACTCAGGGCAGCATGTTGTGACTGTAGTTGTAGTTGTGCCCACTGCCATCCACATACTTGCTGGCCTTGCTATCCCCATCTTCACTGGCTTCTTCTTCTTTGTCCTCACCCAGGTCTACACTGTCCCTGTCTAGATCCATCCTGCCATCATCTTCAACCTCACCCCAACCCACCAGATCTGTACAAGCAAATAAACCAGTTAGCCAATTACAGTAGTGATTAAACCATACTTACCAATGTCCTCATCTTGTTCCACAGGTACTTCAGCCAGATGGATATCTGCAGAAGGTTCATTGCCAAGAGCAGCACCAGTGTCATCTTCAGCAGCCAGGACACCATTGAGAGGGGGATTGTTGTTGCAGGGAGGAGCATTGTTATTGATGACAATAGCAGGTAGGCCAAGGTCACTGTTGCTGCCAGAGTTATCACTGAGGTCATCATCCATAGCCTCAATAAGATCCCCTAGGTGACATTGTCACTCAAGTTGGTGCTGGCAGTGTGCTTGCTCACTGAGCCAGGTTTTGCTGCAGTGACAGGAGCGACCCTCCATAGCTGATGGATTAGGAGCTGGGTAGTGACTTGTAGCATTGGGGGGGTCATTTTAAGGGCCAGTTCAAGGTGCAAGTCAAGTTGAATTGGTCAAGGATCTGGCTCAGTGCTAAGCAGCCAAGTCAGGGCTTTGCACTGCAAACAACCATGACCTTAACTGCAACCACAACATCTCCTGCAACCATAACCTTGACTGCAACCATGACATGGCCATGGCTTACAACATAATCATGGATTCTTGTGTTGATCACCCCAACTGATCACCTGCTGACCACAGTAAGTGTTCAAATATATTATTATGAATGGTCTCTCTGACATTGGGAAGCTCATGTTTGCAGTGACCCCTGGCATTGAACAATAGTATGTATCTATTTTATGTTTCTCTCTGCAGACATGGGCTGCTAAAACACAGTACCCAGGCAGAGTACATGTTTCTACCCTGATCAATCTGGCCCTTACCCATGTTGAATGTAGTGCAGCAGAGTGAGTGGAATTAATAGAATAAATCGTAATAAATCACTGTCTATAACTAGCTAAGAGTACAGTGCATTTATACTATTCTAAGTATCTAAATATATCTATATAAGCAAGATCCAGACAGCAGAAGTCATGATAGGAACTGGAAATAAATGTGTGGAACATAAAGTGTCTTGCCAATGATCCAAGCCATGTCCCAATGAGCAGCTGGCCACCCATTGGACCTGTCATGTGATTATGTAATTAAGCACCAGACCAATGAGCAGTCAGCCATCCATTGGACCTGGATACATATGCTCTTGCACTTGTAACTCTCAACAACACAGGTTTGCCAAGGTACTACATGCCAGATCATGTTATGACACAGACTTTGGCAGCATATGGTAAGTCTCACACAGTTATCCATCATCCTCTGATGGCTAATTTGCCCACTGTTGCCTGCCCTATGTCATAACTAGTGGTTCTTGCCTCACACCTCACACCTGGCAGAAGTGAAGCTCCCCACTCTGCACTAGAAAGTGTTCATGCACACTTGTCACTTTGCCCATAACTCCCCCTCCCTTTTCATCCTTCTATGGCAAGTGAACTGTTTAACCATGCAAGGGTTGCCTTTATTGAACTTGTATCTTTAACAGCTCCACACATTTATGACACTAGCTTTACAACAGCCCACACATTGTGCTTAGCTGGGAGCTGGTGAGTGTATTCCTTTTGAGGAACTAAAATGTAACCTAGTCCAATGGACAGTTGGCTATGCATCAGGATGGATGTTATGTAATCACATGACTTGTCTGATGGGCAGCCAGCTGCTCATTGGGACATGGCTGTGCTAAGTGACTTGGTTCACTACCAAGGCATTCTATGTTCTGTGTATTATTTTGAGTTCCCTCCATAACATTTTTCATCTGGATCTCACTTCTATACATAGTTTCAGATGCTTAGATTACTATAAATGTGCTGTACTCTTAGCTAGTTACATGGAGCAATTAATTATGATTTATTTCCTTCTATTGTGCTCACTTGACTGCACTATGCTCAACAGAACTAACAAAATACTCCAAATGCCTGTGTTTCAAAAGAGGTTGGATTTTGAGGGGTTCCATTGGATGCTGAAAAATCCATGGCAGCTCAATTCCATTTGACAATGCTTAGACCCTGAGGTGTCTTGTTTGTGCTGCTTTTAGGGATCCTTTTTGTCCTTTTGCTTGTGACAACTCTGTTCCCCTGTTTGTTTCTTGTCCCATCTCTTCACCAACACCCCCTCCTTGCCTTGCAACATGCCCAAGGACATACTCAATATCATCCAGGAAAAACTGATGCCACAAGGTAGCTACACTTGATTCAGGTATACATAGGGTTATGCATCAATCACTCAATAATTTCAGGGCTTAGGTTTGATCTCATCAACAGCAAGCTTGAGCTCATAGAGGTGGAAGATCTGGTCAGAATGAAACCTCTTGAGCAGCCAATCCAGTTTGTGGTTAAACCAAAACCAAGGGGGTGACCTAGAGAAGGCTACAACCTGCAAGATGCAGCAGGGATGAGTAACTTTGACAACAAGGATTTTCTGGTGAGCCAATGTGCCCTCCCTACCAAAGCACATGCTAACCTTATACACCTCAATAGGATCTTGGCCAAACAATCCTCCTTTGTACAGCCATTATTGACATGACAAAGCCACCTTTTGTCACAACCTCTGAAAGCAGTTGTCACACTTTGCTTTACAAGTGGCTAATGCCTTGGATGGGTTTGGACTATGTCCTGACTATTACTGATGCATGGCTCATCTTGGCTTGATGCCTTGTGTGTGTCTACTGTCTTGTGGCTTGACACCATATGCACTTATGTGCTCATGGCTGATGGACACCTGTCGCTGAATAAGCAACTGTGGACAGTAGCTAAGTCAGATGCTTAGTGCTGGGGCTTGTGACATGGCCTTGACTCAAGACCCTTCTAGCTGTTAAAATCCAAACACCCCTTCTCAAACTTGTCCTGGTATAGTATTGGGATTTCTTTTAATTTAGTTTGGTCCTGGCAAAGCAGTTCTGGGTAATATCACCTCAAGGTGTTGTTGTGCAACAACCTTGATTTCTGGTTCAGGCACAGGAGATGGTGCACCACTAAGTTGGTGGTTAATAGGGGATGGTGAAGGAGCTAAGGATCAGGTGTACTGTTGGCCAATAGACTGCAAGTATAGGTGGCTTAGTCTATTGAATTGATGTAAGAGTTTGGTGTATTCTTCCTCTTTCTTTCAGATTACACCAGTGAGGTAATTGCCAATGTTTTCAGCAATTAATTTTTCTGCTTTAAAATTTTCTGTCTTGTCTTGGTAGTAGCAACCATTGTCCTCAGCATGTTGGGCTTGATAGAGCAAGTATGAAATGAGGTCACAATTGAGGGGGTCAACCAGCTTAGAGATCAGAGTGATGACACAGGTGATATCCATATAGAAAGGCATGCTCCTTTGGGCAGTAGGGGCAGTGGGCAGGGAAGGTGGCTTGGTTGGGGTGATGACAGATGCAGCACTCAGGAGCATCAGGAGGAGTTACAAACTGTTGTTGAGCACAGCTGACTTTTTGTGGTTTGACTTTGGTGATGACAACATGGCTAAAGTCAATATGCCTGTTGTTCTCAAGGATGTTGTCAATGGAGTTAAGGGTGAAGCAGTGGATTGACATGTGGCCAAACCAACTGCAGAGGGGGCAGTGATCTTCTTCACTAAAGGATGTAGCCACAATTGGCAGCTAGAGAAATGTGTTCCACTGTAGCATACTCATCCAAGGCAAAAGGTAATGTATCCCACATTACAGAAAATAGGAAGGTGACCTCCATTACCCAACTACTTAAGGGCAAAGGGTGACCCCACCTCTTGTTGATGAAAGAGATTAGAGAACTGAAGCTTGTTCTGACACACAAGAGGCTCAATTTGTTGATGAGCTGCTGTTACAGTGCTTCAATCAGGATAAAGCTTTGTGGAGGCACAGATAGGGCAACAATTACTCATAACTGTTAATGGGTGGAGTGGGATTGTGGAAGGCAACAAGGTGTGAGCTTTAGACAACACTGGTGGTGTTTGGGACAGTGGGGGCTGGGGTTCAGGCAATACTGAACCTACAAGTCATGAACTTGACCTAATGTCAGCAGTGACAAGTCAAGTGACAGTGTGGACACCTTAGATCACAAGGGCAGAGCCCAGGAACAACTTGGCAGTGATGATGGAGGTAAAGGTGATGGCAACATGTTGCAAGGCAGTGAGCAAGAAAGAACAAGACTTGTAATTGACAAGGAGGTCAACTTCATGAGGAGACCTTGTTGAACTTGACCTGGTTTATATACAATCTTCAAGCCACATCAAAACAAACACAACTATACTACAAGTCATATCACTAAGCAATAGAAGCTGCTGTGGAGCTGTGGAATTTCACATCAAAGTTGAAATACATCTTGGTAAGCAGTCTGGAACTTTCCATGAGTCACATGATACAGTTGTCCCATAAAAGGAAAGTGTGTTTTGAAAATGTTCCTAAAAATTGTAATAATTTGAGAAAATATTATATGGTGAATATATGCATGTAAGGTCATGACACCCTAGGTCCATGGCATAGAAGGTGGGTGTGAATTTCCACCCTTCTACCTCTATTTCTATTTGGGTCTGGAATCAGATCTTCTTTGGGATCTCCTTGCCATCTATGGCAATGACTGTTCTAGGGTTTAGGAGTCTGGTGAGAAGGATGTTGTGGTGTTGGCAGAAATTGAGGTTGATGATATTTTTTGAGGATCCTTAATTGACTAAGGTTTTGATGGGGTCCATGATTCCAGCAGCCAAGATGGATATTGAGGCAGAATTATTGGATTTATTTAGGTAATATACATGTTGCCTCTTCTTCTTCTTCTTAGCTGCTGGTTCTTGGGCAGTTTCTGACATGGACTCAGGCTGCAATTGTAGTTTTCCAACTCTGAGGAGTCAGATTCTGTTATGGATTACTAATATTTTCTATTATTTTAGTCTGCTCTGCCAACCTCAATTGATGCTTCTATAATTAAATTGTGGAATACTTGAATTTTTATGCACTTGAAATTGCACTACTTTGTGTTCCATTAAATACTACAAATTCTCCACTTTCCAACACATATTCTACCAAGATTCTATGATAAGATCTCAGAGAGATATAGAGGTTGGGATATTTCCTCCTATCAGGAAATATTGATTACAACATCACATTGCTCATATCTTGGCAACTGCTTATGCTATCAATGCAATCTTATGCTCTATTGATAGCTAACCTTCAGTGGTATCTGCTGCCTGAAGATCATTGTGATCCACCAGATCCTTGTGCCAGAATGGTCTGAAGATCCTTAGGATCTTACTGGACAATCAATCAAGATCTAACAACTCCAGTGAGTCAGGAGAGCCTTCCAAATTGATCCAGAAGCTTCTCTGACTCACTTTATGACTCACTGAGATGTAGCCTCTGTTCATTACATGTATATACTATGATAATATGATCTACAAGCCAATAGCAGGTCTCAAATGCATCAATGCCTTCAATCCACACCCTGTCTTTATTCTTTTATCCTATACTGGGCTAGGGTGTACCCCAAGTATAGCAGTACCCTCTTTTGATGATTGCACTGGCATGCATGTATCTATTTGGCTCTGGAATGCCTCCTCAGGGTATAAAATGACCTCCTCTGAGGCCCTTCCAGATGTCATGAGCCACAATCAAGGTCTTGTGGCTAACCATCATTTTTCTTACCTTTGTCCACCACATTGGTCTCATGGCTTGACCACCTTCCTTTCATGAGTAAGCACCTCCACCTCTTTACTGAGCCTTGTCCTATTATTAGTTGCCCACTTACTGATCACAGCCATTCACCTTACTCATGCTACTATTATTAGTTACTTGCTGGCTGATGGACATACTATCATTAGTAACTGGCTGACTGATCACTGCCATTCATTCTTACTCATCCTGCATGTACACTTAGTCACTCCCTTGGTTAGAATAGTATGAAAGCAAAGAGAGCAAGCTGGTCTACCCCAGTTTGCTCTACCTTGTCAATTCCCCTCTAAAGCACCTTGTGTGAGAACTAGTCCCTAGCTGACTTATTAGCTTAAGTAATGGCTAGAAGGGCCTTGAGTCAAGGCCACATCACAAGTCCCAGCACTAAGCATCTGACTTAGCTGCTGTCCACAGTTGCTTACTCAGCAACAGGTGTCCATCAGCCATGAGAACATAAGTGCATACAGTGTCAAGCCACAAGATGGTAGACACACATAAGGCCTCAGGCCCAGACACACCACACATTAGCAGTAGTCAGGACATAGTCCAGACCCAGTCAGGGCATTAGCCACTTGTAAAGCAAAGTCCAACAACTGCTTTCAGAGGTTGTGACACCAGACCACCACTCTTACTCACCACCAAGACTGGTTATTGGTTTCCTTTCTCTTTCTATTTCTCTTGTCTGTGTGGTGTCTTATATAACCAGTACTGAAGAATAAAGTACCATATTAGCTATATACTATCTGATTCATTATATCTTATATAGAGAGATATATAAGTGTACAATATTGCCTGATTGAGTGTGACATTAAGTACCAGCTATTAGAGGAAATCTAAGTACCTGTAGCTGAGGAAGTACATGCATTAGGCAGCCCTCCACCTATCCTATAAGCTATTGCTTAAGTCTAGTATTAAGATTAGTATCAGTTAGTCCAAGCAACTAGGGCTGAACTACATTTAAGATATCTAAGGGAACCTGACCATAGTAGTCTTGCTCTTTATATACCTATAAATTAGTCAGTTTACACTGTGAAAGATTAAGACTACCTTGAGTGTTACTTGATTGTATTGCAACTACTGTTGAGTGTTATGACCTGTCAAACAGACATAACAGAGTAACCAAATATTTTATGGATTTATGGCATTTTTTCCTAAGCAGAATGAGCCATAAACAAGGTTATGTGACCTTGGCGCTTAACCAGTGCTTACAGTGGTTACCCTGAACTTGCTCCAGCATTTCTCTCCCCTGTTACTTGGAGTGAGGAGTGAGTTGTCATGTGATCTTGGCACTTAACTGGCACTTACAGTGGTTACCCTGAACTCGCTCCAGCATTTCTCTCCCTTGTTACTTGGAGTGAGGAGTGAGTTGTCACATGATCTTGGCACTTACAGCAGGATCATGTGACCTCAGCACCTACCCCTCAGACCTTGCGCGGCTCTATAAGATTTGGAGCAGCACAAACTTAAGATAAACAATTACCTAACCCTGTCACAAACTGACACGCATACATCCACTCTACAATATTTTCTCGATTTACTACATTTTATGAGATCATCTTCAAAACATACTTGCCTTTTATGGTATATCTGTGTCATGTGACTCAGGGAATGTTCCAGACCAGTAACCGAGATGTATTTCAACTCTGATGTGAAATTCTGCAGTTCCGCAGCTGCTTCTACTGCTTCTATCTCTTATCTGTCGTGACTCACTGTACAGACTTGTTTGTTATGATGTGGCTTGTACTATGTATATAAACCAGGTCAAGTTCGCAGAGGACTCCTCAAGAACTTGACCTCTCATCGAATACAAGTTCTTTTACTTTTTCTTACTATTTTCCTTGTCGCCTGACTTGTCGTCGTCGACATCAGGTCAAGTTCTTACAATCGTAAGTCTCAGTGTCGTCTGGGATACTTTTGGAACGCCGTCGGCATCGTCTCAAGATAACTCCTCGTTGCCTTCCCCAATCCCACTCCACCTATCCACAGCCACGAGACATCGTTGCCCTATACGTGCCTCTGTGAAACCTTGCATAGCCAGGTCCCTCACACGTCGTAACAAGCTTCGGTTCTCTAATCTCTTTCGTCAACAAGAGGTGGGGTCGCTCATTGCCCTTAAGTAGTTGAGCAACAGAGGTCACCTTCCTATTCCAATAGACTCGGGAAAGGGTCTATTTTTCTCTTTTATCTTGCTCTTGCTCAAGTACGTCTCTGACGGAACACACGGCCCTCAAGTGGCACAACCTTTTACAGAAGACCAGCGCTGCCGTCTGTGTGGGTGGTTCGGACACCTGTCGATCCACTGTTTCACCCTCAACTCGGTCGAAAGTATCCTTGAAGAAGCTGGGCACATCGATTTCAACCAAGTAGTAATCATCAAAGTCTGCCCCCAGAGAGTCGGACGTGCCCAACAAGCCTTCATCACCGAGCCAGGTGCCCCTGAGTGCAAAATTTGCCATCGGGCAAACGGAGCCACCTTCCCAGCACGCTGCCCTTACTGTCCTAAGAAGGACAAATTCCTTTATTACTACACCATCCCCCACAACCAGCTATAAGCTGGAGAACCTTGGTCAACAGCTTCTTCGTCACCTGTTAAACACTATCGAAAACTTCCAAGACAGGTACCGTTACTACCAAAACAAGTACGAAGAAACCCGTGAAAAACTTCACAAAGCCGAGGCCCATTGCGCATACTTAACCGAGTGTTTGCGCGAACACCAGGAGGACTACCTATCCCTCCTCCAAGACCATCTCAGACTAGAAGCTATAGTCCGAGAAACAGTTGAACCCCACGAGTACGCCTTCCCTGTCTTCTCAATGCCGTCAGACCTTCCTCACCCCACCTTTCTAAGTGGCACGGGCTTGCCAATTCAGGAAGAAACACCCCTTCTGGCAGCCCAAACCAATCCTCCCCAAGGAAACACTCCTGTGGGATCAAACTAAATTAAAGAGGGTGGAGTGCCCATACCGTTGCCAAGACACCAAAAGTTGGGACTTGGACGATACCTGGCTAAGGTTTGCGGGGATCAGAAACTTTGAAATTTACAGACTTGTGCAGGGGAAAGAAATCCTATATTACCAAAACAATTCCCGATTCCCTGTACTTCCTTACCGTCTCCGTCGCCTTTAAAAATTTTATCAAACCTTCTCTGAAATGGCGTCTCAACCTCCTGCCCCTGCTTGGGCGAATATGTCTGATGAAGATAAGGTCATCTATATGCTTCGATCAATGGACGAACTTCGAGAGCGAACCAATAACCTCCAAAATGATATTGGGGACGTTGAACACAATAATAAAACCTACACAGATTCACTCGAGGCCAAACTTACCACAAATCAGACGAAAATAGATGCGGATGTGGCCAGACTAGCCACCAATGTCAACAACCTAGTGGGAATGTTAGCCATTCTCCAAACTACTATCACGCGCATTGAGGCGCAAATCAACACCTCCATGGGTGGCTCAGGCGCTGCTCAAGTACCAGCCCCCACTGGTACAGTTCAACCACAACCAACAGCACCTGCTCCCTCTGGAGGATCGACCGCAAAAGTTAAGATGGCCGCCCCTCAAAAATTTGATGGCACAAAACAGGAAGACACCATCTCATTCAGAATTGCATGCGCCCGATATATCAATACAAACATGAGTGGGCACTCGGCTGACCAAGTGGTCGCCTTCATCACCTCTTATCTCGAAGGGTCAGCAGCTGAATGGGTTAACTTGTACGAAGAATTTGAAATTCTCAACCCTGGAACTGCGATCCCCTGGCTTCACGATGCCAATTCATTCTGGCAAGAGTTTACTACCCGATATGGGGACCTGAACCGCACCGAAAATAACCACGACAAGTGGCGGAAGCTAAAACAATCCAAGACGGTTCAGGACTACCTCACCCTATTCAACTTATATTCCACAGGCCTCAACTACAACGATGCCGCCATGCGCGATCAGTTCTATGATGGTCTGTCATCAGACATAATGGATAGCATGGTGGCCCAAAACTATGATCCCCGCACAAAGACATTTGCCCAGCTCACACAGCGGGCCCTGGAAATTGACCGCCACCTCATTTCCTTCGGTAGCAAGAGGACATCTCATGGGGGTAATAAGTCCAACAGCAACAATGCCTCGACTAGCAGGCCCACAAATAACCCCCAAAGCGCTCCCCAAAAGGAGAAATTCAAGAATGGGGAACGCATATACAAGATTAAAGACGGCAGGGCTGTAAAAGGCCAAATCGTAGCCATTGGCCCCAATGCAAAGGGGTTCATGGTTCCAACTGTCCGTTACGATGGCAGTAATGCCAACATACAAGAGTCCTTCAAGGACATAAAAAAGGATAACCATCCACCAGTGGCCCCCAAGGCAAAGGACCCAGACGCAATGGATCTGGATAGCGCAGGAAAAGGGAAGGGAACAAACACCTGTTACAACTGTGGAGGGCGCGGCCACATTGCCGCCAAATGCCCTTCAGCCAAAATATCAGGATACGAGGCAGCAGTTGAGGATGTAGAAACAACTGACGACGAGTCGGTAAAAGAATGAGCTCAAACCGTGCCAGGGGGGCGGTCTTGGGCGCTATGTTACAAAATGCGCATAATGAAAATAAAAATATGGAAATGGAATGTATGTCGTTAGGAAACCAATCACAACTACAGTTTTTCTTTCATGCATTCCCCCTGCGCATAACCCCCGAACACAAGTCTGCATATAACATGAAAAAATTCAACGGATGGGCCATGATCGACTCAGGGGCCACGTCAGTATTTATACATGAAGATTTGGTTAAACAATACCGTATTCCTACCGTTGCCCTAAAAACACCCAAGAAACTGAGGGTAATTGATGGAAGGGAGATAGACTCTGGGTTGGTGACCCACTACTGCACCTTTGAGCTGTGCATTCAAGAGCACCGAGAAATCCTCAGTGCCTACATTGTGAACGTTGGCAAAAACGATTTAGTCCTGGGCATGTCATGGCTCAAATTCCATAACCCCAACATTGATTGGGATGGAAAAGACATGAAGTTCAACTCACCAATATGCCTGAAGCATTGCATCACAAAACCCTTGCACGTGCGTGCAAATGAACCTAAGGAGCTTCAGCTGGACTCCCTAGACTCCCTCCCAACAAAATATAAAGAATTCCAGAAAATATTCGCTGAAGAAGACGACGTCCAACCACTACCACCCCATAGAAAGTGGGATATGGAAATAGACTTAAAACCAGATGCCAAGCCAAGGCATGGTCCCATATATAGCATGGGTGTCAAGGAAGATGCAGAATTGCGCAAAACCTTGGATTGCCAACTGAAAGCAGGGCATATCAGACCTTCAAGATCACCAATGGCGTCTCCAGTCATATTTGTCAAAAAAAAGAATGGGAAGCTGCGCATGTGCATCGACTACCGGCGGCTAAACGAAATGACTGTCTCCAATGTGTACCCGCTCCCACGCATCAATGATATTGTGGAAACTTTGCGTGGGGCAAAGATATTCACCAAGTTTGACCTAAAGTGGGGTTTCAACCTCATACGAATTCGGGAAGGAGACGAATGGAAGGCCGCTTTCAAGACCAAATACGGGCTGTATGAGCCCCTAGTCATGCAATTTGGTCAAAAGAATGCGCCAGGAACCTTCATGGCCATGATCCGGGAGGAATTCCAGGACATCGAAGGCATTTACGTTGTAATTTACATGGACAACATATTAGTATTCTCAAAGAACCAGGAAGAACACGATGAACATGTCAGAGAAGTCCTGCGCCGGCTTCAAAAGGCTGGTCTATACTGCGCCCTGGAGAAATGCGTTTTTGACGTCACTGAAGTGGACTACCTGGGAATAGTAGTAACTCCCCAAGGGATTAAAGTAGACCTGGCCAAGGTCGAAAAGGCCGTTGAATGGCCAACCCCTACAAACCCAACCGAAGTCCTGGAAGGGTTGGGGTTTGCAAACTGGTTAAGGCACTTCATAAAAGACTTCTCAAAAATCACAAAATGTCTCTACGAACTTGTCAAGAAGGACACAAAGTGGGAATGGACAGAAGAAAGGGATTGGGCGTGGAATTTGCTAAAGCAGAAATTGAAAGAAGCACCCCTCCTAATTCAGCCGGAACCCAGCAAACCATTTATCTTAGAAACAGACGCCTCAGGCTATGCCACAGGTGCTGTTCTATTGCAATATGGAGAAGACGGAATGCTTCACCCAATCTCCTACTATTCCAAAGCAATGGTCCCAGCAGAAAGAAACTATGATATCTACAACAAAGAAATGCTGGTGATTATAAAAGCCCTCAAACACTGGCGTCACCTACTAGAAGGGGCTGAACACCCTGTAAACATTGTTTGCGACCACAAGAATCTGGAATATTGGAAGACAAACCGGCCACTGAATGGCCGAGTCACACGATGGCATGAGTTCCTGTCCAGGTTTGAATTCAAAATTCTATACATCAAGGGGGCAAAGAATGGCCGGGCAGACATACTCTCTAGGCTGTCAAGGCACATCCCTAAAGAGGGGGGTGAGAGCCAAGCTCTGCTGGCACAAAACCAATTTTTGGAATTAAAATCTCTGCAGCTACAAGCAATCACACCAGACCATGACCTGGAACAACTCATTAGGGACGCTATCCCAGGGGACGAGCACCTGTCAAAGGTGCTAAAAGCCCTAGACGACAATGAAAAAGTCAAAAATTGGGAATGGGATGAAGGACTTTTACGATACAAGGGCAGAATCTATGTCCCAAACAACAAAGAACTTCGCAAGCTGATCATGGAAAGCCGTCATGACAACCCAGCTGCAGGACACCCAGGACAGTTCAGAACATACGAATTGTTAAACCGCAAATATACATGGTCATCAATGAGAAAATCAGTCAACGAATATGTCACACATTGTGAATCTTGTATAAGGAACAAGCACAGCAACCAGGTTCCCCCAGGGCTCCTAAACCCAATACCAGCACCAGAAAAACCTTGGGAAGAAATCACCTACGATCTGATCACAGGACTACCCCTGTCAGAAGGGTTCAACGCTATATTCACAGTAGTCGACAGATTAACAAAAATGGTCCACTTTATCCCATGTCAGTCAGAGGCCAGTGCCATGGACTGTGCAAACTTGTTCCTAACCTACGTATGGAAACTTCACAGACTACCACGGAAAACCATTTCAGACTGTGGCCCCAACTTTGCATCCAAATTCCTAAGGCACCTGTATAAACGGCTAGACATAAAACCCTCCTACTCTACAGCATATCACCCACAAACAGATGGCCAGTCAGAAAGGGCCAACCAAGTAGTAGAAGGGTACCTGAGACACTACGTATCAGACCGGCAGGACAACTGGGTCTCACTCTTACCTCTGGCCGAATTTGCCTACAACAATGGCGTCAATGCCTCAACTGGCAAAACACCGTTCTTTGCAAACTACGGTTTCCATCCAAGGCTGGCAGTTGGAGACAAGGAGGAACAGGAATTCCCTGTAGCAGATAATCATGCAGAATGGCTTCAAAAGGGCCATGACAAACTCAAGGCTGCTCTGGAACTAGCAAACCAGAGGACCAAAGAATACTATGATCGGAAACATCGGACCCCAGAAGTCATCAAGGTGGGAGACAAAGTCTGGCTTGACACCAAGAACATACACACACAACAGGCCTCCAGGAAATTGGCCCACAAGAGAGTCGGACCATTCAAGGTGGTAGCACAACACAGTACTCATGCCTTCAAACTGGACTTGCCAGTAACCATGAAAATACATCCAGTATTCCATGTCTCGCTCCTGACCAAACATAAAGACGACCCCTATGGCCGCTGGGTTCCCCCACCACCACCTGTGGTAACTCCTGAAGGGGAAGAAGAGTTCGAAGTGGAACAGATCATAAAGTCACGATACAACAAAAGATCTAATGTCTTCGAATACTATGTCAAGTGGCTCAGCTATGACGAGCGACAATGGTTAACCTACGACGACCTGGTGAACGCACCAGAACTCATCGCCGACTACGCCAAGTCACATCCAAAGGCACCCCAGGACCCCCATGCCTTGAAGGGGGGAAGTGTCACAAACTGACACGCATACATCCACTCTACAATATTTTCTCGATTTACTACATTTTATGAGATCATCTTCAAAACATACTTGCCTTTTATGGTATATCTGTGTCATGTGACTCAGGGAATGTTCCGGACCAGTAACCGAGATGTATTTCAACTCTGATGTGAAATTCCGCAGTTCCACAGCTGCTTCTACTGCTTCTATCTCTTATCTGTCGTGACTCACTGTACAGACTTGTTTGTTATGATGTGGCTCGTACTATGTATATAAACCAGGTCAAGTTCGCAGAGGACTCCTCAAGAACTTGACCTCTCGTCGAATACAAGTTCTTTTACTTTTTCTTACTATTTTCCTCATCGCCTGACTTGTCGTCGTCGACAAACCCATAGTACTATATATAACCTTTACCTACTGTGGATTGTGCTTAAATAATGCATCTGCAGCCACCGCAGCCACAGGCATATATAAGAAGGATAAAGCAAGACTGGATGCCTCAGCTTGCTTTATCTTGTCAACCACCATAGACCATAGCAAACACTGTAACTAGAACACTCAATACATACCACATAACACCAAACTGTCAACACAGCCACTACTTAAGTGCTTCGCAAGGAAGCATCCAGAGGGTCACAACATTATAAAGCAAGCTCTTAACTTAACTTGTGGTGAACACAAGTATACTACACAGATACTAAGGGCTGAGTACACAAGAAACCAGCTAACTCCTGTGATATGTAAGAGAACATGGAGAAACTATGTCACAGAGACCACAAACTCGATCTCAAAGCAGAGTGGCAAATAGTAGACCACAATCACCCAAACCCATTACTCCCCCAGAGACTGAAGGTGACCCAGATGAAACCCTCCAAGGAATGCCAGGGGGGTTGCCACAAAATCCACAACCAGTGGCTCAACCTAACCCCACTTGGGCCCCCATCCCAGGAGGGCAAATAGGGGGAATACTGTTCTGCAGCCCTCAACCACCAATTCTCCTGATAAATCCAGACCCAGAAGATATCTCAAATCCAGAGAGGGATGGGGTAGAGGATATGACCTGAACCATATACAAACAAGGCACAGCCTTGGTGGAAGAGGCAAGGACACAACCCCAGCCAGGTTCTGGAGCCATAACCACTGCCAACCCTATTCACACCATTGCCACCACCATCAGGGTGGGGCTCAAGGAACTTAGAGACAATAACCATAGGGAACTAGAAAAGGCAATCACAAGTATAAATCAGTGTCAAATATCACTAACATGGCAAGAAGGAAACATGGACTGGATGGTAAGATCAATGGAAACATCCAACAAAAATGTCCTCTATGTGGCAAAGAACCAGGACAACCTAAAAGCAGAAATGGGGAACCTGATAAAAGAATTAAAGGACATCTCCATGGAAATAAACCAGGTATTGGGAATGCAAGAGCAAAAGCTCAAAAGCTTAGAGAAGAAAACTGAAAACACAGGGGAGATCCTGACTGCACTAGAACAACAGGTAAGCAGTTTAGGAAATGAGCTCCAGAAAACAACAGGAGCAGGAAGGCTGAGGGAAAGGACAGAAGAGACCAGGGGAAGAACTAGGGTGGTCATAGGAAGCCCCTCACAATCCCCCTCAGCCTCCCCAGTATGAACACCCTTTCTGGGAAGAACCTTCCAGGCCAAGTCCACAATAAGACCCTGAACAGAACCTCCATCCCAAGCAAACCAACCCACCCTTGCCACAAACCACATTCCTAAGGAGGCGCGACTAGGGAGACCCAGCAAATTTAACAGGAAAAAGGGGAAGGAAGCAGAGAACTTCATAATTGGCATGGAACTTTTCTTTGCTGACTATGATGAATCAGCCTTTGACAACTGAAAAAAGATATCTGCTGTGTTAATGAACATGGAGGATGGGAAGCAGCAAACTGGGCACAACCTTACCACTGGAAACTACTAGCAGGTGAACGCACTGGGATCCTTGCATCCTGGAAGGATTTCAGGAAGGGATTCCTGGATGCCTTTAACAACCCAGTCATAAAGGAAAAGACCATCCAGAAGCTAAGGAAATTAACACAAACCAAGAGTGCATTGGATTATGCTAACCAATTCCAGATCCTGATCCAAGAGGTAGACTGGAACCAGGAAGCCCTCAAGGACCAATTCAGGGAAGGGTTAAAACCTGAAGTACAACAAGAGATCTTGAGGATTGAAGTACTGGCAAATGAGGCCAAAGGACCATCATATACCCTAGATCAACTAATTGAGTTTGCCTGCAAAATGGATGACATGCAGTTTGCAAACCAGAAAATGAATGCAAGGACCAGCAACTCATCAAATTCAACCTGGGCACCAGCAAAATACAAACAAGGGGGGAACAAGCCTTCAGGGACCAGTGGCAAACAGGGGAATACCCAAACTAACAACATGGTAAGAATACTAAACAGTGAAAAGGACAGGCAAAGGAAAGAAGGACTCTGTATCAAATGCAGTAAATCAGGGCATGTCCTGAAGGACTGCTGAGGCCAGTGGACCTATGACAAAGCTAAGATACAAGGGAAGGCCAGCAGAGAAGTTGAAGAAGAAAACAGCTCCAAGTTGAAAAACTAATTGGTCCTACCACTTCCATGTTGGAGGACCCTGATATAACCCCTACCGCAGATGTATGTTACCTCAAGAAATCTAGTAATCAATCAATATTATACACCATGGTAGAGGGAATCATGGAACCAGCAAAAACGCTGATTGACTCAGGATCTTCAACCAACTTCATCAATAAGGCCTATTCAAGGGAAAAAGGGATCCAGACCACTCCCCTCGAACACAAGAAATCAATCATGGCCATTGATGGAAATGAAATCAAGGATGCCATAGAAGAAAAGGCAGAACTAAATATTGAAGTGGAAGGGAAGACACTAAAATGCTCCCTTTATGTGATGACCCTAGGCAACACAGACATAGTCCTAGGGAAAGAATGGCTTGAGGAAGCAGAACCTATCATAGATTGGAAAGACCTTACCATCTCATACCCAGACGAAATCAAGGCAAGGGCAGCAAGTGAAAGCCTACAAATCCCAGAAGAATTTAGGGATTTTGAAGACCTGTTTGGGGAAGAAGGTTTCTGAGAACTTCCGCCCCACTGAGGAAACCTGGACTTCAAAATGGACCTGATCGAGGGAGCGGAGCTGCCAAAGCCTGCAAAGAGGTACAGTATGTCACCAGCAGAAACAAAGGCACTCAGGGAGTACCTAGAGGAGGAACTAAGAAATGGAAAGATAAGGCCCAGCCAGTCAGTTGTAGCTGCACCCTGTTTCTATGTGAACAAAGCAGATGGAGGACTTAGGTTGGTAGTCGACTACCGTAAGATGAATGACATCACCAAGCCAGACAGGTTTCCACTTCCAATCCAAATAGAATTGATTGAGAGACTGAAGGATGCAACCATCTATTCAAAAATGGATGTTCGATGGGGGTTCAACAACATCAGGGTAAAAGAGGGAGATGAATGGAAAACAGCTTTCAGGACAGGAGAAGGCCAGTTCAAATGCTTGGTCATGCCATTCAGAGTAAAGGAAGGACCAAGAACCTTTACAAGGTTCATGATGGAACAGTTCTGTGACATAATAGATGATTACATGGTAATCTACATGGACGATGTACTAGTGTTTTCCAGAAACAGGGAAGAAGATGTACAACATGTCAGGGAAGTGTTAAGAAGAATGAGGGAAAACCACCTCTTCCTCAAACCACACAAGTGTCAGTTCTTTGTGAAGGAGGTAAGCTTCATCAGAATTGTCATATCCCCAGAAGGGATCTCAATGGAAAAGGAAAAGGTAAAGGCAGTTCTGGAATGGCCAGAACCTAACATAGTAAAGGAAGTCCAAGCATTCCTAGGCTTTGTGGGGTTCTATAGAAGGTGGATAGAGAAGTTTAGCACCTTAGCCAAACCCCTCACAGATCTCACTCAAAAGGACATCAAATTCCTATGGGAGGGAAAACAACAAGAAGCATTTGAAGCTATTAAAGAAGCAGTAGCAAGAGAACCAGTCTTAATCCACCCCAATCCAAACAAGCCATACATACTGGAAACAGACACCTCAGGAGTGGCCATGGGGGCAGTACTAAGCCAAAAGGGTGACAACAACCAATTGCATCCAATTGCCTTCCTATCAAAGAGCTTCACCCCACCAGAGAAAAATTATGACACCTACAACAAGGGATTGCTTGCAATCATTAGGTCCTTAGAGCACTGGAGGCTATACCTAGAAGGGATGGAAGAACCTATTGTGATATACACTGACAATAGGAACCTCCAGTACTGGCAAAATGCCCAGATGTGGAATAGAAGGCACACCAGATGGTATCTCACTCTGGCACCCTTCAATTTTCAGATTGTGTATAGACCAGGGAAACTCTCACAGAAGCCAGATGCCCTTTCCAGGAGGAGTGACCATGGGGACACCCCTATGGAACCACAGATCATGATTCCAGAAGAAAGACTCATAGGTTTCAAGGCAGAGGTACAGGGGAACTTCTGGGAGGAGCTTAAAGAAGCTCAGGAAGAAGACAAATCTATCAGATCCTTAAGGCTGAGTGTGGCAAATAAAGAACAACTACCACCCTCAATACAGAAGGAATTTAGACAGTATGAAATGAAGGAGGGCTTATTAGGGTATGACAATAGGTTCTACATACCAGATGACAAGGACTTGAGGTTGAGCCTCCTTGAGGAGTGCCATGATGCCCCTGTGGTGGGTCATCAGGGACAAGCCCAAACACTAGAATTACTATCAAGGGATTACTACTGGCCAGGAATGAAGGCCCAAGTAAACCGATATGTGGAATCTTGTGAAACATGTCAAAGGAGCAAAGGACACAAACAAGGTGCTCCTCTGAAGCCCTTACCAATCCCATGGAAACCATGGGCAGATATTGCATATGACTTCATTGTCAAATTGCCCATCTCAAAGGGGTACAACAGCATCTTGACAGTTGTAGATCACTTCTCCCAGCAGGCCCATTTTGTACCATGTCTGGAGAGCACCAATGCAGAGGAACTGGCAGAAATATTCATAAGGGAGGTATGGAGACATCATGGGACACCAGAAGCCACTGTCTCAGACTGAGGGCCAACCTTTAACAGCCAATTCCTAAAGGCCCTATACAAGGGAATTGGGATAAAACCCAGATTCTCCACCACCTTCCATCCATTTCTGGATGGATTGTCAGAAAGAACAAATCAATGGGTAGAAGGATTCTTAAGAACCTTCTGCAATTATAGACAAAATGATTGGGTAAAATGGTTACCCATCACCAAATTCTGCCATAACAACCACATAAACACTACAACAGGACAAACCCCATTTGAGACAGTATATGGAAAAAACCTGACATGGGTTGTCCAAGAGAGAGAAGAACCACCCAAGGCACCTGCTGCAGACAGCATGTGTAATCAAATGGAAAAGGTATGGGATGAGGCAAGAGCCTCAATGGAATTACACCAACAAATGGAAAAGAAAGGGAAAGAATTCATGGTAGGAGACAAGGTTTGGCTGCTCCTAACAAACCTCTCGTCCAAGAGACCCTCCAAGAAATTGGACAACTGAAAAGGGGGCCCTTTTGAAATCACAGGGAAGATCTTGTCCCATGTGTATCGCCTGAACCTACCTAAAACCATATGCATACACAATGTATTCCATTTGAATCTCCTCTCGCCATTCTCAGAAGATAAAGACTTCCAAAGAAGGCAGGCCAAACCACCACCAATCATAATGGAAGAAGGAGAGGAGTACGAGGTGGACCACATTGCAAATTATGAATGGTGGAATGGCAAGCTGTTTTACCAAATCAGATGGAAGGGCTACGACCCAATAGAAGACACAATGGAACGTGCCAGCAAGTTTGCTGACATGAAAGAGGTTCTAAATGACTTACAAAGGTGCTTACCAGATGCACCAATGCCAGTCAAGACAAGTCAACCCTCAGGTGACTTGAAAGGCAGGCCAAAGAGAACCAAACAAGGATCTGGAAAGCTTTAAAAGAGCCATCCAGGATACCCAAGAAAGGCCAGAGCCTGCTCTACCACCGCACTTGCACCAAGATACACCTGCAAAGTCTCAAAACATGCCTTTCATCACTTGCCCAGTTGCACATCCCAAGCTTTACATACCACTCCTTGAAAATCGGGTGGCCCCACTTTGGCAGCCACCCACCACTAGGCAGCCAGCACCCTACCCTGGCAGGGAAAATTGTCCTAAACTAGGGATGTATTGCTCTAGTGTGGAAGACACCCAGAGGTACGCCAAGCAACTGTTGCCAGGGGCTAACCTAGTGTACATCCCAAAGAAGTTAAGGGATGAAAAGAACTGGATTGACAATGACAAGTACCTGGATCCCAGGTTAGGGGTCCTGATATGGCATGGAAGCCAGAAGCCAACAACAAGAAATGCCTTGCTAAGAACACTGATGTATGTCATTGACGATATTGTGGGACCAATGGTCGACATGGTGGCTGTGGCAGCAAGACAACAGAGGAGGGCCTCAGGCCAAATGGCAGATGGGGGGGATTGGGAGGTGGAGCGCTGGGCCAAGGCATTGTTTGAAGAGTGGAAGTTGACACCAGCTGCACTGTATGTGGGACTGCTCAAGGCAACTACCACTAATGAAATGTTTACTGCTATCAGGACAAAGCAGGCAAACATGAGTGACTTCCAAAATTGGGTAAAGGTGTACCCAAACAAAAACACCAATTACAACACAGACATGACAAGCCTTACACCAAGCCTAGAATCACTGGTTGTTGCTGAGGAAGAAGCAAAGCCAGCAATAAAGGAACCCACCCCAGACCCAGCCATTGAGGGAGCCGAACAGGACTGGGACCAGTGGGAAAATGAGCTTGTCGAAGCTCTGGAGGAGGTACCACTGTTGGAACCAGCCCCCATATGACCACTTTGCCTCTCACAGGCCCTTTTTTCTCAAATGTATAAGAACTTTTATTTTTACACATCAAACCTAATGCATTTTTACTCTCTATTTACGTTTGCCCTTGAGGGGCTGGGTATAGGGCTTCTTGCCCTTTTTATCCTTCTTATTGGTCTGAACAACCAACCAGGTGGTGGGCCACAGCCAAGGGGCCTCCCCCCCTGGGAAGTCAGCCATGTAGTTCTGGAAACACCCAGAACCAGATGCTGCAAAGGGCAAAGCCTCATCAAACAAGGGGGCAGAGCCCTCCTTGAAGAATTTGGCAAGAGCAGCCTGGTGAGACTGCTCCTCAAAGGACTTGTAGTCCTGATCAATGAGCACCCAGACACACTCAAGGGTGGCCTCATGGGCCCAACCATTGAGGAGTATGGTCTCTTCTACAGAGCAAGTAAGTAATGTGAGACCAACAAAGAAGAGGCATATGTATCTGGCACCCCAAGGAAGAACCAGTCCCCAACACCTCCATAGAAGTCATCAAGGGAGGCATCACACACAGCATCACAGTAGGCACAGTACTCCCCCTCAGGGAGAGACCAGCAGGTGCAGTCAAGGGGATTGTAGTTGAGGGTAGTAATGTGCATAGTAAAGATGGGATGAGGAAGGAAAACAACAAAACCACAGACATTAAAAAATCACAGTGCAACACGATAACTTGCACAAACATCAAAACAAAGTCTGGTCAGGTGACACAAACAGACACATGACCATCTGCCAGAAAAAACAAACAACAAAGCACAGGAATCACATGACCTAGCCTAGTCACATGAATATATGCTATCCCCTAACTACCAGAGGGGTTGGAGAGGGGGCACTGACCAAAGTGGAGGAGCAGAGGCCCTGAGTGTAGTGAGGAATAAGGCTGATGCGGGGGAACGCAGGAAGGGCACCCCTCAGAGATGTGTCATAACCAGCACAAGCCTACATCAGGGAACCACATGACCACAACAACCAGAGAAGGTATATCTAGGGGATACCCTTGGGGGTAAAAGGGGCTATCATCTCATGCCCTCCCCACAAGATGCATCTACCTCTAAAAACACCAACCATGCTAAGCGAAGATGGCTCAAACATGGGAACACCCCAGCCAAACAAATCAAGCACAGGGCAGACGTTGGCATTGCCATTGCTGGTGCTCTCAGGATCAAGCCAATCCTCCTCACCCACTTCTATGCAGCCTATGCCAACAGATTGCAGGTCTGAAGAGCCAACCAAAACCACACTGGCCCCCCAATTCTGTGTCCAGACCAGGGTGGTGCTGCTGACCTGGTCAAAGCTACACAATGAGCCCTCAAGTGGGCTCATTGCCCAATACAAGGTGTTCTGCCACCACCAGCCCAATCACTGGGTGACTTTAGCTGTGGTCAAACGGCACAGCCCAGAGGAGCTGAACAATGACCCAACCCAGCCCCTGCATGTCCACGCCCTCTCCATCAGTCAGGAATGGAAGGGTGGGTGGAACACCAAGAACATGTGGTTCTGGGACTTCAAGGGGCAACACCCCAACATACAGCCCAAAGACCTCAAGGACAGGCATCAGGAAAAAAGCCCCAGGCAAATTTGGGCAAATTACATCCAATTTGCCCATTTTCCCAGTTTGCCTTCCCCTGGGTGAAACACACTGTTATTTACCCCAGTTTGCACAATTTGCCATGGGTAAACAGGGCAAATTTGTAGAGATTACACAGCCCAGGTGGTTACATGATGTAACCGACCCAGTTTGCCACACCAGTTCAAATTTGCCCCAGGGCTTTTTCCCGACAGGCCAGGAGGCAACCCAGCAAGGGACACCTTCAACTATCTCTGGAAGGACATTGGAGCTAACGGCAAAGAGATAGAGGAGTTGATGGTGGGGGACCTGACCTTGGAAAGGTTGGAGGAGATCTTGGTGAAGGGAAAGGGCAGAAAACAGTCAAGGATGGAGGCAGACTTGGAGGACAGGACGGAGATTGTCACCTTGGTGACAAAACAGGATGTCGACAATGACAAGTCAGGTGACGAGGAAAATAGTAAGAAAGAACTTGTATTCAACAAGAGGTCAAGTTCTTGAGGAGTCCTCTGTGAACTTGACCCAGTTTATATACATGATATGAGCCACATCATAACAAACAAGTCCGTACAGTGAGTCATGACCCATAAGAGATAGAAGTGACTGCGGAGCTGCAGAATTTCACATCAAAGTTGAAATACACCTTGGTCACCAGTCTGGAACATCCTTTGAGTCACATGACACAGATATACCATAAAAGGCAAGTATGTTTTGAAGGTGATCTCATAAAATGTAATAAATTGAAAAAATATTATAGAATGGATATATGTGTGTCAGTTCATGACACAGGAGTACTACCAGGCGTTCAAGTGCCTCTGCCCCCTCCAGATGGTGATGACATGGAACTTGGTATGAGTGTATGCCAAGTACATGTACAAGGAAGACCAGGGTTGCATGCCTGCAATCCCTGTGGAGTTAGAGGTCCTGGGAGACTGGGAGCACATCAACCAAGTGGACAGATGGTTTGCTGAGGAAGTTGAAAAGAGGGGAAGAGGGGTGTGCCATCACATCCTGGTGATAGAAGGAGGGACTGGGACAGGGAAAACAGCATACACACAATCCAAGGGCTGTCACAGCCAGATGTGCAATGTGTGGAACATGGGGAACTTGTTGGAAGATGCTGACATTTGGATCCTGGATTACATGGTCCAGTCAAACAGGAAGTACTTGCTCAAGGCCCTGAGCCAGTATGAGGCAGACTTCATGGGCAGGTACACACATGTGAAATCAATGAAGGTATGGCCAACAGTTATTATGGGAAATAGCTGGTCAGCAATCATGAAGTGTTGGTCAGACATAGAGGGGGAAGAGGGGGACTTATGGGTATCAAAAAACATAGAATGGGTGTACTCAGGAGGAAAACCATTCTTTGTATTCCCTTAGAGTAATTTATTGTATTGTACAACACCTTAAGAACCAAAAAGGGAAACAAAGGAACAACTTCTGCTATGCCCATCCAAAACAGTTGGGGCATTCTGAGAAGAAACAGACAACTCCTCACCCCTGGATAACCTCCACAACAAAGAAAGAAAAACAATCTCATGTAACATAGAGGTTAAGGGGTCTAGCCTGACTCAGCCTCACCTCATCAAATGATACTGAATCAGCCGAAAGGTTGTTGGTTTGAGTCCAGCACCCTTAACCTCCTTGGTGCATGAGATTACTTTTGCATAAAGGATCTAAATCATGTCTCAAGGTCCCCCAAGACATGTCCAAAGGGGGGGATAATGTTATGACCCATCAAACAGACATAACAGAGTAACCAAATATTTTATGGATTTATGGCATTATTTCCTAAGCAGAACAAGCCATAAACAAGGTCATGTGACCTTGGCACTTAACCAGCGCTTACAGTGGTTACCCTGAACTTGCTCCAGCATTTCTCTCCCCTGTTACTTGGAGTGAGGAGTGAGTTGTCATGTGATCTCAGTGCTTAACCAGCACTTACAGTGGTTACCCTGAACTTGCTCCAGCATTTCTCTCCCTTGTTACTTGGAGCAAGGAGCAAGTTGTCACATGATCCTGGTGCTTACAGCAGGATCACATGACCTCAGTGCTTACCCCTTGGACCTCGCACAGCTCTATAAGATTCGGAGCAGCACAAACTTAAGATAAACAATTACCTAACCCATAGTACTATATATAACCTGTACCTACTGTGGATTGTGCTTAAATAACGCATCCACAGCCACTGCAGCCACAGGCGTATATAAGAAGGATAAAGCAAGACTGGATGCCTCAGCTTGCTTTATCTCATCAACCACCATAGACCATAGCAAACACTGTAACTAGAACACTCAATACATACCACATAACACCAAACTGTCAATGCAGCCACTACTTAAGTGCTTTGCAAGGAAGCATCCAGAGGGTCACGACATTGAGCCTTCTTACTCTAGTCCAAGAAGTATTGAGTACAATTAGTGTATACTAACATATCTACTGTTATGGGTCAGGGTACACTTGAATATCTAGAGCTTAAGAAAATGTAGATATGTTAGTATACACTAATCATACTCAATACTTCTTAGACTAGAGTAAGAAGGCTCAAAGTAGTTGCAATGCAATCAAGTAACACTCAAGGTAGTCTTAATCTTTCACAGTGTAAACTGAATAATTTATAGGTATAAAGAGCAAGACTACTATGGTCAGGTTCCCTTAGATATCTTAAATGTAGTTCAGCCCTAGTCGCTTGGACTAACTGATACTAATCTTAATACTAGACTTAAGCAATAGCTTATAGGATAGATGGTGGGCTGCCTAATGCATGCACTTCCTCAGCTACAGGTACTTAGATTTCCTCTAATAGCTGGTACTTAATGTCATGCTCAATCAGGCAATATTGTATCCTTACATAACTCTGTATATAAGATACAATGAATCAGACAATATATAACTAATATGGTACTTTATTCCTCAGTACTAGTTATATAAGAAATCACACACAGACAAGGGGAAAATAGAAAGAGAAAAGAAACCAATAACCAGTCTGGGTTGAGTAGAGGAGGTGGTCTGGAAGGGCCTCAGAGGAGGTCCTTTTATACCCTGAGGAGGGCATTCCAGAGCCAAATAGATGCATTGTAGTGGGGGTTCTGGCGGGTGCCAGGGTTCTGTCCTGGGCGCCCATATGTACACATGTGACTCGTTAAAACAATCATCTTGTCTTCACTCGTTCACACCGCGGCACCCTCTCCACCGTGGTGACGAGCGTGGTGATATCCTTACCTGCATGCTAATAGCATGCGCAACACTGCCGATTATCATCTGCAGTACACTCAGCTTCTCTTCTGATTATCTCTCGTCGACCCTATCAATCTGGCGAACATGCAGTTCGCTTTCCCACACTCCCTTCTCCATACCTTCTTTCCCTGTCCCTCTTTCTCCCTCTCTCTCTTGCTCCTCCTTTTCTCTACTTCTACACTGTCGCGCAAGAAGGCTGAACCTTGACCCCGGGACAATCGTGGCCACTACATCCCGAGGACCGTCCAACCCCAGTCCTCGACCATCGGTCTCCTTACCCCCCCGGTTTCTCAGCTTTCAATGACACCTCTACTATCGGTTGAGACCTCTCCGTCCAGCTTGGCCGCGCCCAGTCTTTCTTCTTTAATAGCCCTCGAGAGCGAGAAAGCGAGTCCAGCGGACAAGACCGCCCGTTACCCGTTTCCTCCTAGCCCAAGCGCCCAGCCCGCCCCAGTCACCCCCCGAGTTGCCAGCTCATCCGTTGTTCCCCCCGCAGCCACCAGTTCTCCGTCGCGTAGAGGTTCACTCCCTGAGCGCCCATTACCGTCCCTCGCCTCCCTCATCCGTAACCCGCATCCAACGACCATGACGAATCCAGACGCGAACGCGGACCTACGAGCAGCGCACCGAGCCTTGGCCGACGCCGTCAAAGACTTTGACAACGAAGGCAAGCCCTGTTCAGAAGAAGAGTGGCGATACAAGTTCTTACGAGCTACGCGCAAGGTCACGAGCAAGCAACGCGCTGAACTCTGGGCCGACTCGCTCACGTTCAAAGGCGAGGCATTCAACTGGCTGCAGGCGCAGAAGAAGGACGCTACCAACAAGGGCCTAGTCAACGACTGGACCACCCTCGAGCCCCTGATCGAGGCCCGTTGGCCCACACCAGTTCCAGACCAAGACGCGTACGAAGAAGCCCAGCGAGCGCTGTTCATGTCGAGCAGCATGAACGTGCAATCCTGGTCGGCCATTCTCTGCGACCCGACAAACCCCGAACGCCCGCAACAGCAGTGGGCGATGCAACACCGTGCGCGTGGAATGGCTTGCGATAGCACAAACCACGACCAAGTCCTTCACACGCTCAACGCAAGCCTGCCTGCCTTCGTGATCCCGCTGCTACCCAAGGGCCGCAACTACGCTAAAGACTTTGACCTCCTTTGCAAACATATTGGGGAGCTCTCGAATCGCGAACTGTATGACTCTTGGCGCGATCGGGCTCTCCTGGAATCTATCAGCTCTCTCTCACTCTCTTGTTTCCCTTCCTCCGCCTCGTCTGCGGCTGCTAGAGCAGCGTCCTCGCCGAAGACACCATCGGTTACACCGGCCACGCCTAAGCGGGGCTCACAAGTGTCCTTCGACGAAACGCCTCCAGCGGCTGCCGCGTTGGTCGTCCCTCCCCCCATACCCCCTCCAGCCTTCTCCACTCCTGTTCGCCAACAGCCGCCCCACATGCCCAGCATGCCTGCTGCCACGCCCGCGCCTGCCACGGTCACGCTGAACCGACCCACTGTACCGAACACGCCAGCCGACCAGGCTCGGCACCGAGCACTCATGCTCAAGTACAACCAGAAATTCGGGACTCATAGACCGACACAGGACAAGCATTTCCCGCTCACACCTGGCTCGCTTCAACCAGGCCCGGGTGTCTGCTTCAGGTGCGGTATAGGCATACATGGCAGCGTCGAGTGCCCCAACGCCCCGTTGGACGAGCGTGAGCGCTTCATGCGCACAGTCATACTCAACCTGTGGGCAGCGGCAAAGCGTCAAGGCAGAGCAGGCACGGTCCCAGGCACCCCGACTCCGGCCCCTCGTCCTCGCGATACGTTTCAGTTGGAGACGACGACTGACAAACACGCAGGATGGGAGACCGACTACTATGAGTCGGAAAACGAGTAGGGTCAGCGGTGGACTGTGGCACACCCGCTGGCCCCACTTATGATGCCCGAGAGACGGTGTCGGAGGATGCGTTGGCGGAGGAGCCAGTCACTGAACCAGGACAGTATTTTTCATCTCATGTAGAACCTTTTACCCTGCCTCAATCTATTTCTATTTCCCTTTATAATGACGCAGACATCGTCGAACTTTACGAACTAAACGACACGAACGAGAAGCGAGAAGTCCCGTTCCAGGTCCGGGCGCTTCTCCGGAGAGAAAACGACAAGCATGACTTCCCAGTGCGAGTGACGGTAGATGGAGGGGCTATGCTCTGTGTCTTAGACCGCACGTACTGGGGGAGCGTCGAATCAGACCTGGGACCGTTAGCTAAGTCCAACGTGATCTGTCGAATGGCAAACAGTCAATGTGAAAAATCGGCAGGTCGCAGAAATGCATACCTCGGAGTTGCAGGTCGCTGGTTGCCCATCTCTTTCGAAGTTCTCGAGTCGCGAGGGGCGTTCGAAATGCTCCTCAGTAAATCATGGCTTCGGGACTCAGGTGCGATCCAGATCTTCGAAGGGGACAGACTCACCATCACTGGCACACAGGGGCCGATCGAACTTGTCAACGAATACCCTCTATTCGAATCCCCGACCAACGATGCCAAGGCCAAGATCGAGCAGCAACCGGAGCCAGAACCAATTCGAGAACAAGACAGGAGCACCAAGGAGGAGCCAGAGCCGGAGAAAATGCTAGCAGAACAACCGGGTGAGCCAGTTTCAGTTTCAGCCCCAGTCCGCCGTAGTCGCCGCCTCGCGAAGCTAGAGCCGTCGTCGCTCGAGCACTCAAACAACCCGTTCTGGGTTGACGAGATGGTGTTGGAGAGGATGGAACAGGCACTAGGCATGAGCGTGCATGAGAGCGAAGAGTTGAACACAGGAGAAGTCATGCCAATAGCTCAGGTGCAGAAGGAGATTGAGAGGCAGCCTGAAGAGTCAGACGACGAGTTTCTGGAACGGATGTGGCAGCGCGCGAGCATTTGGAGGGAGGAAAAGACGCAACGCGAAATACTGCTGACGGACTCCACACAGGACGCCTTGGTTGACCACCTGCTGAAGATCATCCAACAAGCATGTCGAGCACGAGAGCGCCCCAAGGGCCCAACCGATGTCCACATGCTCAACAACCAAACCACGGACGAAAGACACCCGTCAGCTCAACGCCGAGTCAATGTACTGCCACTGGCCGACTCCCAACGCCGTCGCGACCCTTTCGAAGCAAACCGAGTCGCCGAGATCCTGAGCAAAATGAAAATCGGCAACGACCGTTTGCTGGAACAGAAGGAGAGAGTTAAGAGCCTGGTGAGAGAGTTTGCCGATGTGTTCGCTCTATCACTCTCGGAGGTTTCCCCTGTAGACTTCATCCAACACCGTCTGGACATCCCGGAAGGCGTGTCGTTCCCAAGGCAAGCAGGCCAAAAGCGACTTACCGACCCTCAACGCAAATGGCTCTACAAGGTCCTCGACGACATGGAGGCCGCCAAGATCGTTGCGAAAGTCCCCCAAGACAAGGTAGCTGCGGTCTCCCCAACCAACGTAGTCCCCAAACCAGGCGGCACCGAACTCCCAAGCCTTGAACACCTCAGGAGAATGGCTAACAAGCAATGCCGACTTAACAACCTACCGATCATGTGGCCCGACATTGAAGCCTCTCTTCCTGAACAAGCACGAGCACCCGGTGAGCCAAAGTTCCGTGTAGTGCACAACTATGCAGCTGTCAATCGCCACATGCAGATTCGACCCTTTCCAATGGGCGACCTTGCTGCCATGCAAAGAAAAGTAGCAGGGCACCGGTGGATCTCGGTCATGGACTTTATGGCCGGATTCCACGCCATCCCAATGGCCCCAGAGAGTGTTCCCTATACAGGGTTCCATGTCGATGGACGTGGATACTACGTGTACCTCCGCATGCCATTCGGACTGACCGGTGCCCCAACTACCTGGTGTGAAGTTGTTTCAGCCGCAATGCACGACCTGATCGGCACTGATCTCGAAGTCTGGATGGACGACGTTGCAGCACCTTGCAATGAATTTGACAGCGGGCTGGGGAGTCTTCGTAAAATCTTCCTCAAATGCCGCACTCACAGACTTTCGCTTTCTCCAGCTAAAACGGTCCTCTTTATGACAGAAGCGCGATTCGTGGGTGCACGCTGCTCGAAAGACGGCGTTCGCCTGGATTTAACCAAAGTTGAGGCGATGCTTAAATGGCCGGAACCCAAGTCTGCACTTGAAGTCTTAGGTTTTCTAGGTTCGGTTGGATCTTATCGTTCAAAAATCAAAGATTACGCCTGTATCGCACAGCCACTCTCAGACCTCACACGAGACGTACGACCTCCCCAAGTCCAGACAAAGCGAAACGCCTATAAGGAAGCCTTCAAGGACACACGGGTCACGCTCGACGACGAGGCTAGACAGGCGTTCATCAAGCTCAAGACGATTCTGACGAGCGATCCAGTCACCCGATCCCCGGTCTACGATGGGAGGTCGTTCACAGTTACAACGGACAGCTCAAAATTCGGCTTCGGCGCGGTCCTCTCGCAGGAATGGGAAGAAGCAGACGGTGCCGGAGTCATACGCAAGGTGATGTATCCGGTTGCCTTCGCGTCGAAAAGAACCTCACGCACAGAAGAAAGATACATACCGTTCCTGCTCGAGTTCGCCGCCCTCAAGTTTGGACTGGACGAGTTCGACAGCATCATCCACGGTCAAGCCATTGAACTCGAGACCGACTGTAAAGCCCTTGCCGACCTTCTCAACAACGACAAGCTGAATTCGACGCACGAACGATGGCGGGAATCGATTATCGCTCATAACATCATAGCGGTATGACACAAGCCAGGTGCCGAGAACAAAGTTGCTGATGGCCTTTCGAGGATGTACGAACACCGGCCCGACGAAGATGCTCCTGGCCGTGAGGACATGATTGACCCAGGATGGGAGACCCGCCAAGGCATTATCAACGACGTGTATCACTTGATCGCTGACGACTCTACCGCAGATCTCATCAAACGATTCGAGAAAGATCTGTTCTTCTCAGACATCCTCATGCACATCCTTTTCGACTCCGGAGACAACTTGGGCCTCACCCATGATCAACTCAGAGCCCAGAAGAGACTTGCTCATCGAGCGGAGGGATTTGTGGTTGAGGATGGGAAGCTGTGGATAGTCGGTGGCAGGTACTCGAACTCGGTACACAAAGTTGAGTGTATACCTTTGTCCAAGACTCGAGAACTGGCTATGTCGATCCATTGCGCAGGTGGCCACTTCGGGCGAGATGCGGGTGTTCTGGCGCTACAAAAGGCATACTACTGGCCCGGCCTCCATCAAGACATGACAGATGCAGTCATTACCTGTCCCTGGTGTAAGAACTTCAGCCCCCGTCTCATGTCAGCGCAGCTCCAACCCATCACTCGAGCCCGCCCCTTTGATCTTATAGTCGGGGACTATGTTTCGCTACCTGCTGGTTATGGCGGCTTCAAGTGTGCCCTGATTCTCGTCGACGTCTATAGCCGTTTCATATTCGCGACTCCACTCCGCGGCCCCGGGACTGGCAAATCAACCGTCAACGCATTAGAACGACTTTCCAATGGCCTCCTCACACCACAGTCGTTCATGGCGGACGGTGGCTCTCATTTCGATTGTGCCGAGGTCTGCGAATGGGCACAGAGCCATAACGTTCAACCGCTCAAGACCCCGCCATATGCTCCTTGGACGAACGGCCTGGCAGAAGGCAGTATCAAGCTCATTATTGGTCGACTCAAGCGCTTATGCACTCCAACGGTCGGAGAGTCCCCGGATGAGGACGCGGACGCATCCACAACCCCCGCATCCTGGCCGAAACATCTCGCCACGGCGGTTTCACAACTCAACGACCGTGCACTCGCCTCCCTCGGAGGTTACTCGCCCCACGAGCTCCTGACTGGTCAACTTAAAGCGGAACGCCGATACCAGCTGAGTCACCCCATCAACGAACCCACCTCTGAGGAGGTGGATGTAAATTTGGCACTCACGTACGCCCTTCGTCAAGACGGTTTCGCGAAAGCGCTCGAACACGCCAACCGCCGCAAGAGACAGTTCGATAAACACGTCAAGCCCGTATCCTTCCAGATAGGCGACTTGGTTCAACGCTACGATGCTTGGTGGGACGAGACTCATGCCGCCGAACGCAAACTTGCCCCGCAATGGTCTGGTCCTTTACGAATCTGCTTGCAGGCCACCAACTCGTACGAACTCGAAGACCTACACGGCAAACTTTTCTCCTCAGCTGCCCACGCACGCCTTCTGCGTCCGTTCATCCCACGTCCGAACACACCCTTGGCCGCGTACGCCGATAGCCTCCAACAAGCTCGCGCTCGAGATGCAGCCGCTACTCGTCCTTCCGACCCGGTCGAAGCGTCTACGCTCCCGGCGACCCCTCGTCCCGAATCACGATTCCCACTCACTCGCGAAGATAAGACGCAACCTAAATAAATACCACACCCAGTTAAGTCATGCATTTATTCCTCACTCTTCGTTTTCCGTCGCTTGTTTCCCTACCCTCGCTATAATCAGTTAAGCTTGCCTGATGCATATTTCCTTGTAGTTTCTTAGTCTGATGGTCGGGTCAGGGGTTGGGTTTTGGACTTGGATTTGGCTATTGGGATGATGGTGATGTTGTGCCGTCTGAGGGCAGACGTGGCCTTGTGGGGGGGGACCTGTAGTGGGGGTCCTGGCGGGTGCCAGGGTTCTGTCCTGGGCGCCCATATGTACACACGTGACTTGTTAAAACAATCATCTTGTCTTCACTCGTTCACACCGCGGCGCCCTCTCCAGCATGCATGCCAGTGCAATCATCAAAAGAGGGTACTGCTATACCTGGGGTACACCCTAGCCCAGTATAGGATAAGAGAGTAAAGACAGGGTGTGGATCGAAGGCATTGATGCATCTGAGACCTGCTATTGGCTTGTAGATCATATTATCATAGTATATACATGTAATGAACGGAGGCTACATCTCAGTGAGTCATAAAGTGAGTCAGAGAAGCTTCTGGATCAATTTGGAAGGCTCTCCTGACTCACTGGAGTCATTAGATCTTGATTGATGGTCCAGTAAGATTCTAATGATCTTCGGGCCATTCTGGTGCAAGGATCTGGTGGATCATGACAATCTTCTGGCAGCAGATACCACCGATGATTAGCTATTGATAGAGCATAAGGTCGCTTTGATAGCATAAGCGGTTGCCGAGATATGTGTGGTGCGATGTTGTAATCAATATCTCCTGATAAGAGGAAATATCACAACCTCTATATCTCTCTGAAATCTTAGGGTAAAAACTTAATAAAATATGCGTTGGAGAGCAGGAAATTTGTACTATTTAATGGAACTGGAAATAGTACAATTTGGAGCACATACAAATTCAAGTATTTCACAAATTAATTACAGAGGCATTGCTTGAGGTTGGCAGAGCAGACTAAAATAATAGAAAAATGTTAGTGATCCACAAGACTGGAGCCATTCCAGACTTTTGTGGTTGGTCAATATTTTGAACAACCAGCCAAGTAATTTGTCCTCCCATTTGAGGAGGCCTTCAATTATAGCAAGTAATTCTTGCTCTGTCATAGTATAGCTCATTTGAGCTGCACTGAATTTTCTTGAGTGGAAACTGGTGGGACAAAGGGTACTCCAATTGGTACCCTGGCCATACACACAGCCTATGCCAGCCACTGAGGTGTTGCAAACCAACCAGATTGGTTCATCCCAATTAGTATTTATCAGGCACAGTATAGGGGCTCTGCATGCAAGCTCCTTATTGCAGTCAAAGCTGCACTGGTGGACTGGAGTCCATAGGAATACTTGGCCCTTCCAGGTCAAGTCTGATAATGGGCCTGAAAAGGCTGATAAATCTGGCATATATGCAGCCAGATATTGTACCAGCCCTAGGAAGTACTGGATGTCATGCACAGATCATGGTGTAGGCCACAATTGAATTAGGGACATTTTGTCCTTATCAGCATGAATGCCATTTTTGTCCACTATGTGGCCCAGGCACTCTATACATTCCTCATATATATCAACCTTCTTTCAGAAAGGTGTAGCTCAGCATTAGTGAGCATGTCTGCTATGACTTGTAACAGTTGTTCATGCTCTTCTATCATGTCGCTATACACAAATATGTTGTCTAGATAGAAAAATATCCCCCAGCCAATCCAAGCCCAGAATATATGCGTCATTAGACACTAAAACGTACTTGGGGCATTACAATTGCCCTGTTGCATGATGTTACTGTAGAATGTCCCATAAAAAGTCTTCAAGGCTGTCTTTTTCATGTGCTCAGGCACAATTTGTATCTGCTCATATGCAGTGGTCATGTCTAACTTAGAGTGATACTTAGTGCAGGCTATATGCTTGTGGATTTCCTCTTGATCAGGGAATGGGGTGATATCTTTCACTGTATTATCATTGCACTTGCGCAAATCTATCACTGTGCACAGTGACACCTTGTCTTTCTTGAAAAGACATAACATAGGAGTGGCAGACTTGGCTGCTCCTTCAAACCACCATCCAGCTCTTAAATAGAGCTCAATTTTCTCTTGTAACTGAGGCTTCAATGCCTCAGGACAATTCAATTGGTGATAAATCACCTTAAGCTGCTCATCCACAAAGCGGATTTCATGATTTATTTCCCTCATAGGACGGAGTCTCTCAGGGGCAGGCACAGTTAAATGCACCAGCTTCTTTTTCCACTTGTCATGAAGCCTAGGAATGGCTTTGTCAGTAAGCAGGGAGGAACTCCCCACACTACCCTTGCTGGATAGTCATTTGGCCCTAGTGGCCATAGTTTGTCAGACTGACATGGCCAGTTCAACCTTCCTAGACCCCAAGGGTCTTTCAGTGAATGGTACTTGTCTCTTGGATGAGGGTTCTGTTACTTCTGCTCAGAAGCCATTGGGTATATGCATATTGTTTACACTTAATACATCACATGAAAAATCAACATTAATTCCATACTGTTGCATAAACAGTGTACCTATGATTATATCATATTTTTCAATGTTTACTACATTGAAATAGTGTGTCCCTCTAACAGGGCCAACTTCTACCTTGGTGTTGACACCAAAGTTACATTTTCCTTGGCTCCCCTTAAGCACAAGTTGTAAGCCTATTGGCTTATCTCATGCCATTGGTGTGATGTTAGCTACCCTCACAAATGAGGGTGATATCATGTCAGTGCATGAGCCCGAATCAAACAGTATGTACACCAATGTCATACTTACTTTAAAGCACCCAGTCATGGGTTGCTGGTCCTCCTCTTGGCGGACAGGTTGAGCACCCTTGTGGGGTGCTCCTCTTGTTTGCACAACTGGTGTGGAGATAGGCTCTGGCTCTGCCAGCTGTCTTTTGCTTGTCAATGCAGCACATGCATTGATCTTGTTGTCCAATGGTACTATATGCACCACACAGGTGGCAACATTGCTGTATTCTGCCATGAATTGATTCCATACAGAATCTTCATTGTTGCTGCCTGAGTAGTCAGTGAGGGAATGATGTGGACTGTCATCCTCAAGGGAGCTTTCTTCCTCTGATTCAGAGGTTGATGTATAGGCCATTGCTACATTGATGGTGTCATTCTCAGAGGGTTCTCCCTCCTCAGTAACAGGCTCTACAGCCTTAGCAGTGATAACCCCTTTTGAGGGGCAGTTAGGGGCAATGTGGCCCTTTTTCCTGCATTTATAGCAGGTTAATTCTGCTTCCCACTTGAGTTGGGGCTTTGTCTTCTCCCTAGTGGATGATTCTGCTACAGTCTTTGTCCATTGCTCAGGTTCCCTTGTAGCATACAAGGGCCTTGGCTTTTCCCACCACTTGCCCTGCTTGTCAACAACAACAAGTCAGGCAACAAGGAAAATAGTAAGAAAAGAAAAGAACTTGTATTCGACAAGAAGTCAAGTTCTTGAGGAGTCCTCTGCGAACTTGACCCAGTTTATATACATGATATGAGCCACATCATAACAAACAAGTCTGTACAGTGAGTCACAACTGATAAGAGATAGAAGCGATAGAAGCGACTGTGGAACTGCAGAATTTCACATCAGAGTTGAAATACATCTTGGTTATCGGTCCAGAACATCCCCTGAATCACATGACACAGATATACCAAAAAAGGCAAGTATGTTTTGAAAGGATCTCATAAAATGTAATTAATCAAGAAAATATTATAGAGTGGATATATGCATGTCAGCTCATGACACTGCTGGCAATTCTTGCCTTTACAATCAGTCTTTCAATCACTTTGACTCTGCCTGACTGTTGGGTTGGGATCTTTTTCTTCCCTTACCATTATGAGGGTGATCTCCATGTCCACAGCACTATGGACTAGCACTGTGATGTTATCATAATCATGAATGGCATGGAAGCTGTTCCAGTTGACCAGATGCCTGATTGGCGCATGTAGTGCATTCATGTACCTTAACATGAAGGTAAGGTTATCTGGAGGGATTGGCTGTTGGTCAGCCAATAATCTGAGCTCTTCATAGAGCTCCTGAGCATCCATGGTACCCTGCTTGAGGGTACAGAACTCATGTGCTGCTATAGTGGCACTTTGCATAGTCAAAAATCTACACTGTAATCCTTGGATTACTTCAGGGGTGGTCCATCCTTCAGGACCATATTTGCTTTTTTCCACAGTCTTGTTGAACCAGCTCTGTGCCTTACTGACACAAAGATGTCCAATGACATACACTCAATTATTATCATTGAGTACTGTGGGGCCACATAGGCCACTCATTCTAAAGTAGCAGAGTAATCTGCTCACCCATTCTTTGAAGTCTTGAAGTTTTGCCATTCCTTTGTAAGACAGGGGTGGGTCTAATTTTAGACCTCTTTTTCCCAGGTTCTTCTGGGTGTCTGAATCATTCTCATGTGCCCTCAGTGTATTGATTATCATTTGCAATATACTGTCTGTTGGGACAGTCCCCATTGGGTACCCTGCAGTGTGGGGTTGAATCTGAGGGCTGCTAATAGCCACTGGATGCTGCAGAGCAGACATTGGGGCTGCAGGAGTGGTTTGCCCTACTGTCCCTGCATTTGGGGCAATGCCTTGCACAAGCCTATTATGGGCTCAAGTGTTATAACTCACCAAGTGTTGCTCAGTATAATTACCTACCTGCAGTTCATGGGTATATGTGCAAGTGTGACTGGGAGTCTTGTGGCCCAGGGGATATGGGGCTCAGGATGGTAATTCACCTGTCCCTTCTAGTGACATTTGTCACCCATCACCTGGCCTGCTCACAGCAGGTATCCTTAATTGTTTGCACTGCTGCCAGGCTCAAATTTCATGCTCCTCAGGTGTGTGGATTACCAGTGTTACTGGTGTGAACAATTGGCTGCTACTATGCACTGGTGTATTGCTCAATGGCTCTTCTCTGATGTTGTGAGTGGTGACCCTGGGTCACCTTCCACTGTCCACTATCTCTATGATAGTTGGTTCTTTGCCCTCAAATGAGGGTGTGATGTAATCATCCTCTGGGTAAATCCCAGTGGCATCCTCATCAAGTTCTTCCTCAATGGTAGGAATTGCCAATTGTCTATTCCAATCGGCTATGGGCTCTCCTGTTGCCCTATTTTGGGGGCCTTGCCTAGCCTGGGCACTTCCAGGCTTGGCCCTCATTTCCACACCAGGGTGTGGCACCTGGTCAGACACACTGTCTTGACCAGTAGTTCTGTCATTGAGCCAGGAATCCAGCTCTGGTTCTGTGCAAGTGCTTCTCACACTCCTCACACTACTGTGACTACACTTTCTGTGTATGCTGCCAGCACTGCTGGCTCTATCAATGCTTCTTATGCATTGATAAATTCTTGATCATAGATTTGAGTCTGCCCATACACTCATCTATTGAGCGTGTATGCACCTGGATCACATCCACTGCAATTGATTCTATCTGCTCATGCCACCATTGAGTGGCCTCTTCCCAGGTTATACCTGTTGGCAATCTCTGTTGTGAGATGTTCTGTGGGATATTGGCCCTAGGGGTTGATGTGCTTGGTTCTGCTGCTACTGGCAGGCTTGGTGCTGTAGGTGCATATACATATGGTACACCTGATTGAGTGTACCTTGTACCTCCCAGACTGCACTGGGATCTGCTCAGTCAAGGCCCAATAGGGGCTTGTATGTAACTTGACCCATGAGGTTGAGGGACCAAAAGACTCCCCAACTATTGGGGGAATCAGGCACTGTGGATGGTGCCCCAACTGTGATTTCACTCACTTGAGCTGAAGAAGGCTGTGCAAGAGGTGCATTAGTTACTTGGCCCCAATTCAGGTTTATCTGAGACATGTCCTATCTGCTGGCAAGCAGAGACCTGGTTGCTGTGGACTGTCACAGTGTGCTAAACATGCCAACTATGGGATATGCAGGTGACTTGTCACTTGCAGAGCTACTCATGTTCACTCTAACAACCTATTATGTTGTAGGGTTTCCTTGTGGTATGCAAGGGATTGGTTAGCCTCACTATGCATTTAGCATTCAAAAAATTGTAAGGGCTTTGATATGTTGCCTGGATCCTGGAAAACACCTGGGTGATGTTCTTGACATTTTTTACTGCAGCTCTCTCCATCTGGGGACAGGAGGATGTGCTGTCTAGCTTGTCCATGCCAGTGATTGCTGGTGCTGCTATGCCTGCCTTGTTGGTACAGCCAATGGATGACTTTATGGACTCCACTGATTGAGTCCCAAGGGGGAGGATGTAAGGATAGTGGTCACATGACCACTTTTACTTGATATATGTGTCAGAGCTACAACCTGAACAGTAACATCAAACACCTAAGTGGTGATGACAAGCCTATGGGCAGTGATGCCAGAGGCTTTACTGACAATGTCTAAGGTAGGATGTGCAATGAGGGTGTGATAAGACGCAAGGAGGTAGAGTATGTGCACTTGTCCTTAAGAGGACTGGGCAGGGACTATGGACTAAGAGTCACACAGGTAGTAGAAGAGATACGACAGGAGGTCGAGTTCTGAGGCTTAAGGCTCTCAGACTCTCCCTTATATATTCATACGATGAGCTATATCAAATACACGTATGGTGCAAGACAACTATCGTATGATGTGAGAATGGTGCCATGTAACAGAATATTCCAGAAGGTACAAACAGAACATAAACAACAACAAGGTCACGTGATCATGTAAGTAATTCTATGCATATATCTGATTAAACAGGACTTGTCCAAAAATATGAAAAAAGAGAGATTTTATAAAATATACGAAAATCATAATAAAATCCGTGTCATGGTCTAGGCCATGACACTTCCCCCCCATCAAGGTCCGAGTGCATTGGGATGGAGTCGGTGGAATTCTTTGACTCGTTCAGGTGCATTCTTGAGTTCAGCTTTAGGTAGCCATAGGTTTTCTTCTGGTCCATAGCCTTTCCATTTGACATAATACTCCAATCTTCTTCCAACCTTTTGAGAGTCCAGGATTTCTTCAACTTCAAATTCTTCTTCGCCATCAGGAGTGACCACTGGTGGAACAGGTACAGGTTGCCGGTTATAGTCATCTATTGGTTTTGGGAATTGTGGAATACCAGATGAACCTTCATGGATTTGGGTAATTCCAGTTTGAAGGTATGTTTCCCAATTTGTTCCAGTACCTTGTATGGTCCAAAACACCTGTTATCCAATTTCTTAGAAGGGTGTATAGTTTTGATATTTGAGCCATCTAGGAAGACCTTTGATCCGACTTCAATCTTTGGTGCTTCATGATGCTTTTGATTATAATATTCAGAGTATGTTTGATTGGCAATTGTTAGAGCAGCCTTGGCCTCTTCTTGGATTTCCTTGAGGTGTTCAGCGTGTTGATCAGCGGCAGGTACCTGGCTTTCTTTGGTATTACCCACAGTGAAGTCTGGGTTGTAACCATAGCAGGCAAAGAATGGTGTGTGGCTTGATCCTGAGTGCTTCCCATTATTATATGTGAATTCCGCCATAGGCAATGCTGCTACCCAATCTGTCTGTCTGTGATTTATGTAGTGACAAAGATATATTTCGACGAATTGGTTAAGTCTTTCACTTTGCCTGTCAACCTGTGGTCTGTACGCTGTAGAGTAGTGTGGTTCAATGTTTAGGCGTTTGTACAGTTGGTGAAGGAATTTGGCATTGAAGTTAGGGCCTCGGTCAGATATGGTTTTTCAGGGTAATCTGTGTAGTTTCCAGACAAAGTTTACAAATAGGTTTGCAATGTCTACTGCAGTGGCTCCCGAGTGTGTGGGGATAAAGTGTACCATTTTTGATAATCGGTCCACCACTGTGAGTATTGCATTGTAACCTTCTGATGTTGGTAATCTGGTGATCAAGTCATAGGTGATTTCCTCCCAGGGTTTATTTGGTAAGTCTATGGGTTGTAGGAGACCAGGAGGGGCTTGGTTTGAATGCTTGTTCTGGATACATGAGTCGCATGCCTGAATATAATTGACAACAGATTTTTTCATTCCAGACCAATAGTAATCTTGAGATAGGAGATCTAGTGTCCTGAAATGCCCTGGATGCCCTGCTGCAGGATTGTCATGCTGGCTTTCTATGACTACTCATCTGATTTCTGACTTGTTTGGTACGTATATGCAGTCATGGTAGTACAACAAGTCATCTTCTAGACGCCAGCCTTTAACTGGAATGTTTTCCTCAAGGGACTTTAGAATCTTTGATACGGTCTTATCATCTGGTAACGCATCCCTGATTAAATCATTGAGGGAATGGTCGGTGAGAATTGCCAAAATGAAAAGCTCAGGGCTGATAAGCGGCAGGGTTTTACCCCCCTCTTTAGCTGCCTCTCTCAGAAGTGATTCTCGTCGAGATAGTATATCAGCTTTTCTGTTTTGTGCCCCTTTTCTGTATTTGATTCTGTAATTGTAGTCGGCCAGGAAGCCCATCCACCTTGCTTGTCTCTGGTTTAAGTCCCTTTTTGTCTGGAAAAACTCTAGATTTTTGTGGTCTGAGAGTACCAAGACAGGGATTTCAGATCCTTCGAGCAAGTGACGCCATTCTTTGAATGCTCGTATCATAGCCAGTAATTCTTTATCATGTATATCATAATTTCATTCGGCTGGTGATAGAGTTTTGGAATAGAAGGCTACTGGGTGCAATTTACCATCTCTGCCGTACTGGTTAAGGATAGCTCCAGTGGCAAAGTCAGATGCATCACATTCCAGTATAAATTCCTTTGTGACGTCTGGTTGGATTAAGACAGGAGATTCGACTAGTGCTTTTTCAGAATTTGGAAAGATGCTTCCTCATTCTTACCCCATTGCCAATGGATGTCTTTATGCAAGAGCTGGTACATAGGCCAAGCTCGTCCTGCAAAGTCCTCTACGAAGCAGCGATAGTAGTTGAAAAACCCTAGTGCTTCCTGCACTTCCTTTACGGTATGTGGTGTTTCCCAATTAACCGCTTCTGTGACCTTTTTTGGGTCTGTTTTGACTCCTTTGCTGTTGGCAATTACACCTAGGTATTCTACTTCAGAGGCGTTGAAGACACATTTTTCCAGGTTGCAGTATAGCTGGTGTTTCCTGAGTCGGGATAACACCTCCTGAACATGCTTCATGTGATCCACAGGGTTTTTGGAAAATATAAGTATGTCGTCAAGGTATACTATGACTGACACATCTAGTAAATCCCTAAAGATCTCGTTCATGAAGTTCTGGAAGGTGGCTGGAGCATTACAAAGACTGAAAGGCATGACCAAGTATTCAAATAGACCATATTTCATTTTAAACGCTGTTTTCCATTCATCTCCTTCTTTAATTCTGACCAGATTATAGCCAGATTTAAGGTCCAGAGTTGTGAATACGCGTGCTCCTCTCAATTTCTCTACCAAGGTGGAAATGAGAGGTATGGGATATGCATTTCGTACTGTGTTGGAATTGAGCGAATGATAATCAACACACATCCTTCTTTTGCCATTCTTTTTGGGAACAAAGATTACTGGAGAGCTGTATCGTGATTTGGAGGGCCTGATCAACCCTTTGTCCAACTGCTCTTTGAGTATTCTTCTTAATTCCTCATCATCCGAAGGGCGAAGGGGGTATACCGGTCCTTTTACTGGTGCGTTTTGATCCTTGAGGACTATCTCAAGGTCATATGGACGGTGAGGAGGTAACTCTGTCACTTTGTCCTCAGAAAATATGTCCGTATAGTCTCGGAGTTCCTCTGGGATGCCTTCAAGTGGTTTTGATACCACAACACCTCCAGGGTCCCTAGGGATGCCTTCAAGAGGTTGGTAAGCCTCGACACCTCCTAGGTTTTCATCAAATGGGTCAACGACACCACCAACATTGCCAAGAACTACATTAGAAGCAGGAACACAGTTTTTTATACAAAATTTTGAGTCAAAGGTAATATGTTTATTTGGCCAGTCAATATTTGGATTATGTAATTTGAGCCACAACATTCCTAGTACTAAGGTGTGTCTACCTATGTCTGCTACATTACAAACCAATTGTTCCTTATGACTGCCTATTTCTAAAATAAAAACACATTCTGTATCAACAATACCAGAAGAGATTTCACAACCATTGATAACTTTTAATTTTTTTGGATTTTTCTTTTTATAAGTGGGTATTCGATATTGTTTAACTAGGCGTGGGTGTATAAAGCATGAAGATGTGCCTGAGTCAATCATGGCCCAACCATGCATGGTTTGCATACGGTTGATGCTTTTATTTTCTGGAGCGGATGGGGCTTGAGATGCAACAAAATATATATTCAAAGGGGACATGTTGTCTATAGCATATATCTCAAAGTCCGTACAGGTTTCGCTTGATACATTTGCTCTGTCAATGTTCAGGCGTCCTCATTTTCTGACTCATCACCAGAAAGGGAAGTGGCTTGCCCAGAATAGGGTTTGGAGGGACAAGCGCTAGAATAATGGCCACGACCACCACAAGTGCTGCATATTACAGGTTTTTTTCCTTTCCCTGCTGAATCTAGATCCATAGGTCCAGGACCAGACCCTTTGGCCAGGGTAGGAGCTGAGGGAGCGACGACGATCAGATGCGAATCTTTTTGGATTTGTTTGAAGGTAGTTTCCTCAGATGATCCGTCATTCCATTTGATTGTGGGAATCGACTGTCCTTTGGCGTTGCGGTTTATAGCTGAAATTGTTCCTTTGCGAGCCTTGCCATCTGGACCAAGCGTGTACACCTTTTCCCCAACAGACATCTTTTCCCTGGCCTGGCCTTTGGGAGGAGCTGTTGACAGCAAGGTGGAAGCTTTGGTAGAGGTGCTAGCCACATTGGAAGAGGAAGATTTGGAGGATGGATTTTGTGCCTGGAACGACTCAATACGCTGATCAATTCTGAGTGCCTTGTCTGCAAGGGTTTGCAAGGTGATGTTGGCAGCCATGTGATCATAGTCTTGGGCCACAAGGAACTCCTTGATTTTGACTGTGAGACCATTGTAGAAGTGATTGTGAAGGGATGTGTCATTGTAGCCGAGGCCCTGGGAATATGTCTGGAAGTCCTTAAAGTATTCTTGGACTGAATTCTTTTGTTTGAGTGATTTGAATTTTGCCCTGAAGTTTTTGGTCTTGTTGGCGATGTTCCAGCGAGTGTTAAATTGGGTCCAGAAATCATTGACATTGTGGAGCCAAGTGACTGGATTGCCATTGATAATGTCATCTTCCAGGTAGGGTTCCAGCCATTTGTGGGCTTTGCCATCCAGGCAGGAAATGATGTAAGTGATCTGCTCATCAGCAGTTGCAGAGGGATAGGAAGTCTGCAAATAATGGGCCACTGCGACCCTGAAGGATACCGCTTTGTTTTTATCCAAACCATCAAATTTAGCAGGTGCCAATAACTTGGGTGCTCGAGTACGCGCAATAGAGGTGCTTGTACCAGGTGCTTGGACTGCAGCCTGGAGCGCGACTATGTTTGTGTCAAGGTTAGATAGGCTTGTATTGTGGTTCTGGAGAGTGGTGTTGATAGTGGATAGTTCGGCTGACTGTTGATTGATGAATACCACAAGATTGTTATTTATTGCGATCAGCACGTCCTTGATTGTGTGGGTGAATGCTAGTAGGTCGGCTGGATTGGTGGGTACTTGAATCTGAGTGGCATCGAACTGAATCCATGCAGGGGTGGGGTTTGGTGCGGACATAGCTAAAAAAGGAAGTGGGATAGACAAGTATGGTGGGTGCTCTTGAAGCCAGGATTTTCACTCTCAAACACTGTGGCTGCTCTGCTACCTAGCGTTGAACAATGACTACAACTAATCAACAAGCCTTTGACAGGTGTGATATAGAGTGTCTTTTTTGCAAGCAGGTAGTTTGCTGTCTGCAACACGTGTGGTGATGGACAAGAGTCCTAGGGTTTGGGCGATAGGTACCATCTGCCTTGTAGACACCTGTTACTGGATAGTCTCTTTCTGCTTTTGATTATTATGCAGTCCAAGCCTTTCTCCATTTCACAGTAGGCTAGTACAGGGGTATGTCTCAATCCTGAGTGATGAGGAAGAACTCGACCTAATGTCAGAGCTATGACCTGAACAGTAACATCAAACACCTAAGTGGTGATGCCAGAGGCTTTACTGACAATGTCTAAGGTAGGATGTGCAGTGAGGGTGCGATAAGACGCAAGGAGGTAGAGTATGTGCACTTGTCCTTAAGAGGACTGGGCAGGGACTATGGACTAAGAGTCACACAGGTAGTAGAAGGGATACGACAGGAGGTCGAGTTCTGAGGCTTAAGGCTCTCAGACTCTCCCTTATATATTCATATGATGAGCTATATCAAATACATGTATGGTGCGAGACAACTATCATATGATGTGAGAATGGTGCCATGTAACGGAATATTCCAGAAGGTACAAACAGAACATAAACAACAACAAGGTCACGTGATCATGTAAGTAATTCTATGCATATATCTGATTAAACAGGACTTGTCCAAAAATATGAAAAAAGAGAGATTTTATAAAATATATGAAAGTCATAATAAAATCCGCGTCATGGTCTAGGCCATGACAATATGTGTCATCTTTCCAATGTATGAGGTCTTGTCTTGTTTTTTACTACCACATTATTGTCACTTGAGTGAATACTATACTACATATATGTGTTCTATTGCTGCACAAAGTGATTAAGACTATTAAGTACAGTTTATTGAGGGCAAAGCCCTTACAACTATGGAAAAGTCTGACTCACACCTTGTGGAGTATATAAGAAATAGGAAGCAAGCTGGAGGACCTCAGCTTGCTTTATCTTGTCTACCACAGGGACCTTGGCCATATACTGTAGAATAGAGACACACAATAGATAGAAATAGACAACACAACTCACATAGCAACTACATAAGGAAGACCAAAGGATAGTAAATGGGGGGTCTTGACAAAACAGTCCCTAGCTGACTTATTAGCTTAAGTAATGGCTTGAAGGACCTTGAGTCAAGGCCACATCACAAGCCCCAGCCCTAAGCACCTGACTTAGCCACTGTCCATAGTTGCTTACTCAGCAATGAGTGTCCATCAACCACAAGCACATAAGTGCATACAGTGTCAAGCCACAAGACAGTAGACACACACAAGGCATCAAGCCAACATGAGCCACACATCAGTAGTAGTCAGGACATAGTCCAGAACCAATAAGAGCATTAGCCACTTGTAAATCAAAACCCAACAACCACTTTCAGAGGTTGTGACAATCAGGCCTAGAAATAAGCATTAGTATCAATATATTCAACTTTGCTCTTCATTTTCAATTTAGCCACATAATGTAGTAGTGTGATAATCACTGGGTTTTGGCATTGAGGTGAGCTAATTTTAGCTTTATCCATACCAAATTTCATTCCTCCATGAGTTTGATTCTTTCTCCCATCTAGCACACTCACATCTCTAATAGAATGTTCCATCAGTGTCTGGGAGGTGTGCTTTTATATTGTGTCTCTGATTTCTTCTTCTCCCCTGGGGTAGGGACCCTGATTTTTTGGTGCCACACCACCAGCAAAAACACCTCTGTGACTTGCTATTACAAAATTTTGTAATCAGCTGTAATTAGTTGTAATCAAAAATTGATTTTGTCATGGCCTAGACCATGACACAGATTTATTTCAAATTTTTTATAAATTTATTTCACATTTTTCTCCATTTTATTTTATATACTTTTAGGCCAAGTCATGGATATTAGGATATATGCATAGATTTACTTACATACAGAAGTCATGTGACCTTGTTGTTGTTTGACCCTTGTTTGTATCTTCCAGAAATGTCTTTCTCTGATGACATGTCATTAGCACCCTGGTTACCATTGTACCATAGTTACATATCATACCATTGTTGCTACTTCTTATTTGTCCTTGGGTTTGATATGTACAGCCTTGGACATGAATATGTAAGGGAGAGTCTGAGAGCCTTAAGCTTCAGAACTCAACCTCCTGTCAAACATCCCCTCTACCTGTGTGGTTACCAAGCCTAGCAGTACTTGCCCAGTCCTCTTTAGGACAAGTGCACTTCTCTACTATCCTTGTGTGTTGTTGCAACCTATCCCCTCATTGCATGTCCCCCTCTAGGTGTTGCAGTCTTGATCCTTGGTGTTACAGCCCTTGGATCTGCCTTCACCTCACAAGTGTTAGGTGTTACTGTTCAGGGTGTCAGCTCTGACAGATTTCACATTAGGGGGGAGTGTCCCAGAGCTGCCACATCAACTCTTATCAATTCATGTCTCTAATGAGATATGTTCAGAATGTGAAGGTGAGTCAATAGAACTTTTGGTTGTACAATTTGGTTGAGTATTTGCTCAGTTCACATTTCTGTGAGCCAAGGTAACATGCCAAGGGTTGTGAAGCTGATTTTAAGGGAGAAAGATTGATGTAATGTTAAAGAATGTATTTTTTTCTATTTAATGATTTTATATATATGTATCTAAAGAGTGTAACCTGCAGGCCAGGCTTGTTTCGTGTCCACCAGGGGGGGCATAGCCATTTCAGCAGTTATGTTTATCAGGCTCTGATTGTCTTGATGACTAATCACCCATCGCCCAATTAGTAGTAGATGAAATGATGTCATGTGGAAGTACCACAAACATCAATCCATAAATAAACCTCCTGCCAGTTCACTGAACATCTTCAGGACCATGCCCTCCACGGTAAAGGCCAAGTCCAACAGGCTGATGAATCGCACTAGATTGAATGACGGATGAATGACAGATGTGCCTGCCTTAGCGCCCAGGTTCCCCACGCATTCGGTCGGTTGGTCACATTAATTCCAACATCCCATTTCACTTAGCATATGCTTAAATTATACACAGGGGTTGAACATCGTATATACGTGCAGCGCAACACTGTTTCGTGATAAAACTCATTCCCCGGTGCACGATAGGTGCCCAGCACTAGTAATCTAGGCTAGAAAATACATAGTCAAAATATCAATCTGCAGAGCTACAAAGGTTGCAAAGAACAAGAATTGAAACTATGACAATAGCAGCTATGATACCGCCATGAATCGCAGAGCGTCGTTTTGGCTTCGATGTTCCAGAGCGGTCGTCAGGCTTGGTCGACTTAGGCTTGCCAGTAAAATCGCCAAGTGGACTGCTAAAGGTTGTGGTTACAAGCGTCTCCGCTGTATAGACTGATCCTGACACGGTAATCACACCACCAGATTGAATCACAGACGTCTTGACAGTGTACGTCACACTCCCAGTAGTGGGACTTAAAGTTGGTGACGTTTGAGTAATAGCGTTCTCCGTCGTGCCAGTCCAAGGGATCGATCCAGTCGGGCTGGTTGAAGCTTCGCCCAGGATCAAGATCAATTATTTGCAAGGAATTTCTAAACACGTACCGGTAGAGGTAACAGAATCGGTTGAGATTGAAAGGTTCCTGCAAACGGACGAGTAGGATCGACGGGCATGCGCGACAGCGGCAGGGTCACATTTTTGAGTTGTAAAACAGTTTTGTGAGTCGTTTAGGAACGTATTGCTGGATATAGATTCAAGTTGAATGTCAACCCAGCGTCTTTAGTGAGCAAATGCATACCTCGCACAAACGCATTCGGAATCATTACTAGCATGATAACATCAATCCATGCGCTGATGCCTTGACTGGCTCTCTACTCACAATCCCGTGCAATTGGCTTCTGACGCAGCTAGGTCCAAGCACGTTTTAACGCATTTCTGGCTGTCACTGCTCAGAGAAGCCGAAGCAGTCAACGTAGCAATCGAGGAAAAAATCTGCGTGGAATTCGTTCTTGGGGTTAATGTAAAGCTGGGGGTTGTTGATTCGTCCGAGACAGGATTGCTATATACTCGTGCCAGTTTCGAAGTCATAATTTCGTTATTCGGGGTCGGAGCGGTGACCACCAGCCGTAGGCCAGCGAGCAAGAGAAACAAAGGAGAAATTAAAAAGTGCATGAGAAAATCTACAAACAAGCCCAGGTCAAAAAAGAAAAAAAGGCAAGCAGCTGCGCCTGTTTATTCATTCGCCGTCGGGGGTATTTGTAGCTGAATAATATGAGGCCGATCGGCCACGAAGTTCGGGTGCAGTAACCATGTATAGTCAAAGCAGAACGCGCTGTAGGCTGAAACAGGAGAAGACGATATGCAGGAGCTAGTTTGTTCGGTTCCTGTCCCTCTCTACCATACAGTTCTAGAAATAGCCCAGCAGGTAGATGCGAAGCCCCCATATCCAGCGCCTATTGCCATGATGACATACGTGATACGTACAAAAGGGAGCCTGTCAGAATGCGCGCCTACATGCCAACCCGACGGTATTGCCTAGTACTATTCCAACTCTGGAAGAGGTCATGAATTAGTTATTTTCACGTAAGAATTTAGATTTCTATCTGGGATTTCTGTTCATTTTCGCTGCGCTCGATTGATTTCCCCTCCAATACATGTGTACCACCTAGTCGTTGACTTGCACGTGCATATCGTTTATGGCGCTGGGAGAGCTGGCTGCAATTTCTTGCGAATAAGCAAGCCCTGGGAAAGAAAGAAAGGAGATAAGATCCAGCAGTTGTTGCAGTTTATAATTACCAAGAATCGTCATATATTAGCCTACGGTCGCTCTGTACAACTTCCGGGCTTGGATAGGATTCGAGTGTATCAATAGTGTATATGCGTGGATCAACTAATAATGGGACGACGGCCCTGAGGATTAGTCATAAGCTACTCAGGGCCTCAAGCTACTCAGGGTTTAAGTCTAAGCGCCGAGTCCGAGTCACAGACACAAGCTCAAAGGGGGGTCAGCGCGTATCTCAGCGAGTTTGCGTCGTATCGTCATGTAGATAGGCTCATAAAAAAGAGAAAATTCGATTACATTGGAGCGCATGTGCACCGATTGCTCAAGCGATTGCGCCGCTTAGTAAAACGTAAATTATGACTCCCAGAAATGCTTCCCCCCTCAATTCTCAGCCAAATCGCTTGGTTGAGAGTTCGTTCGAAAGCTCTCAGCGCAGCGAACACTTCCTGTTAAGAGCTCTTACTTGGGGAGCGCGATCCTGCCTTGGTGGAACGCTCCCCCCTGAGGCCCTCTTGGAATTTGATTACATGTGATTAGACTTTTGATTAGACCCGATTACAACAATAAGTCACGGAGGCGTTTTCACCTCGGGGTTGGCAACAAAAAATCAGGGGCTGCAACCACATGGGGAGAAACAAAAAATAGGCACATCAAGGAAAAAAAGAAGGCTATCTCCCCATACCAGTGTGCACATTTAAAAAGAGCTGTGAGTGTGTATACTGGATTGTAATTTGAGATTTTGACTGAAATAAATTCAAGTGTCACAGATTCCTAAAACAACACCCAAAATCCTCAATCTACAAACACTTTGCCAAATGTCAGTGCCTAAAGTAATTATAGTTATGTTATTGAACCTTTTCTAGGTCAAATCCTACTACCCCTGAACGTGTCAGAGCTCAGGCCTGTGAGGCAGATCATGAGGAACGTCAACAAATCAGTCCAGATGCTAGACGTATACCTCAGCCCCATTTTAATGCACCCATTGCTGGGCCAAGTAACGCACCTGCGTTGACAAACCAACAAATTGCTCAACGGGCAAGACAACAACAAGAACAGGAGAGAAGACAAGAAGAAGAGGAGAGGCTAGCAGCTGCAGTGCCACCAGCCCCCATTCAACCACCTCCTGTTCCAGCGCCAGCAGGTCCACCAGTGTTGAATGCAAGACAGATTGGACAGCAAGCAAGAAGGGCCCAAGAACGAGCTGAACATCAGGCACAGGCAGCTGCTATAATTGAAGGGGTGCCTCAAATTCCACCAGGAGGCCAGGAGGTAAGTAAAAATCTCTCTGATGCCACTTGAATACTAACCAAATTATTTTAGGCAGGAGCAAATGCTAATCCAGCTATTCAGCAAAACCATGCGGGAGATTATGACGCAGATGAGGTGGGTTGTGCATTCTCATCTGAATTATGATTGGAGAATCTCATATATCAATTATTATATTATATTATAAAGGGGGGAGAACAGATGCCTGTGCTGCAATTAGAAGAAGCCATGGGGGCTTGAGCTGAAGCACGTGAGGCATGTCGGGCAGTGGTCCAGAATCTGACTGTGGAAGGAAGGCAGAACATTGGAGAGATGAATGTTGTGTGCCAGCACTGTGGGGCATACCACTGGGAACAGGAGAAACTGTCCAAGTCACGAGCTAACAATCCACTCTTTGGATCCTGCTGCTGAGAAGGTCGCATCCAGATCCTGCTCACCAGACGACCACCCCCTGAGCTTTGGCAACTCTATACCCGTAGCCATCCACTATCTGACAACTTCTTTAGTCATATACGTCAGTTCAACTCAGCTCTAGCCTTTGCTTCAATGGGCTTTGGTGGATTTGCAGAGCATCTTCCTGGGCATGGACCATATGTTTTCAAGATCAGCGGCAAGGTGTATCATTCTACTGGAAATCTGCAGCCACAGCCAGGACATGATTCAGCGTATGCATTGTTATTTGTCTATGACTCTTTAGACAAGGCTGCACACTGGCGCTCCAATAATCCTTACAATGGTGGGTGTGATCCAGGCTTGATGTGTTTGCTCATGGGTGTTATTCATGCACACCATCACTATGCAGGCATCTATAAGCAAATTTGGCAGCTCACAAGAGATCAGCCAGCTCAAAGGCTATCTATGATTATTAGGCAAAATCGTACACTTGACCCAAGGCGTTACAACCGTCCAACCAATGACAAATTAGCACTTATCTTTCCAGGAGAGGGTCTTAATAGGGAACGTGATATTGTTGTTCACTGTGCTGATGAAAATGGTGGGATAGAGAGGATAAGCACATGGAATCCGGCTTACATCACTTTACACTATGTGCTACTTCTCATTTTTGGTGAGCACAGGTACCATCGGGGTATCCCAGTGTGCAATGCTCCATGGGCCCCAGGATTTGCACAACCAGGTGCAGGTGGCAATAACTCAGATAATGAGAGTGACAGCCATGCAGATAACAATCCACCTATCCAACGTGGGCAGAGGGCCACTGTCTCAGAGCTGGAATACTATGCTTATATGCTCTTTCCTAGAGAGTTTTTCACAAGTGACGATGCAATGCCTGGCCTGGATGTACACTTTGGGACAATATTCCGGGTGTGTCGACTTTTCCAGCAGCTCTTGGTGGATATATGGGCTATCATAGATCAGGCACGTTTGATTTGGATGCACATGAATCAAGCAACCATCCGGCGTGACCTCTACTTGGGCTTGGTGGACGCATTGCATACTGACGTCTTGGCTGCTGGAGCAAATCAAGGAACTATATTGGCTTCTTCTTACTATGGTGGTGCACGCCAGATGGCAGAATCCTACCAGGATGCCATGGCTATTGCACGCTATCTTGGACCTCCTCAATTCTTTGTCACAATGACTGCCAACCCAAACTGGCTGGAACTCAAAAAGGCTTTGCTACCTGGACAAGTTCCTGCAGATCAGCCAGACTTAGCTGTACATGTTTTTGAACTAAAACAACGTGCCCTGCTTCATGACATTGCCAAAAACCATGTACTGGGCCGCTGCATTGCTCACGTCCACACAATTGAATTTCAAAAAAGAGGCCTACCCCATATGCATTTGTTGGTATGGGTGGAGAGGGCTTCCCATCTCATTGCCCCTGATGATGTAGATGAGGTAATCTCAGCAGAGCTGCCTGATCCTGCAGACCATGACCTCTATGAGACTGTTACTACTTCAATGCTTCACAGTCCATGTGGCCCAAATTTCCCCAACGCTTCTTGCTGGGACACACAGAAGCAGGTGTGCAAACAAGGATATTGGCCCTTGAAACCTTGGTGTCCCACCACAACAATGATCCCAAATTCTTATCCACAATACCAGCGTCGAAACAATGGCCGAACCTTTACCAAGCGCTTTGGTGGCCAAGAACTTACTTTTGACAACTGGAGTGTTGTACCTCATAGCCCATTCCTATCCCACCGGTACAATTGCCATATCAATGTTGAAACTTGCTCCGGAATCAATGCCATCAAATATATATTCAAATACGTTTACAAAGGGCGTGACCGTGTTTCAATTGAAATCACAAATCAACAGGAACGAGAGGCAGTGGATGAGATTAAAATGCATCTGGATGCCCGATGGGTCTCTCCCTATGAGGCTATGTGGTGGATTAGCCGATTCTCCTTGCATCAGGAGGTGCCTAATATATACTGGCTACAGGTGCATCTCCCAGATCAGGAGACAATTATTTTCCAAGGTGACAACCTTATCCAAGACATTGTTGCAAATCGGAAGGATACAATGCTCACTGGCTACTTCAAACTGAATGCACATCAAAATCAGGAAGTGCGCAATATTGCCAGGAGTATGGTTTACCAAGAGATTCCATCAAAGTTTTCCTGGAACAAGAAGGTGCATGTATGGAACCTGAGGCGCCAAGCTGCAGCTGCCGGTCCCCACTCCCAAGGCGCAATAGGGAGAATGTATTTTGTTGGGATCAACCAAGGCAAAAGGTTTTACCTTCGACTTCTTCTCACCACTGTTAAAGGCACAACATCATTTGAAGCCCTGTGAACCTACTGCCAAATAGTCTACCCCACATTTCAGGCTTGCTGTACTGCACGAGGATTGCTTGAGCATGATGGTGAATGGACTCAGTGTCTTGAGGAGGCTTCCATAATCAAAACTGGATACCAGCTCCAAAAGCTTTTTGTGGTCATATTGACATTCGGAAACCCAACAGATCCACTAAAGCTCTGGAATGACTACAAGGTCTCCATCTGTGATGACCTTAGGCACCGCATTGTTCGGGAAGGCTGGGATATACCTGATCTCACTGATGAGAAGGTGTATGACTACGGGCTCTATCTTCTAGAGAAAATGGTCATTGAAGCTGGGTCAACTATGGAAAGGGTTAAACTTCCAAGATCTGTTGGAGGATGGGCTGAATATGAAGGCCAAGGTAGAATTTTTCTTGAGCAGATACAGCTACGACAAGCTATCCCAGACGGTGAACCTGAAGCCTTAGTGGGACAGCTGAATGCACAACAACTAGACACCTTCAATCAAGTCTACACCTCTGCGGTTGAGTCTCAGGGTCAAACATTCTTTCTTGATGGCCCTGCAGGTACTGGGAAAACATTCCTCTACAAGGCATTATGCAGCAAGCTCCGGTCTGAAGGTCACTACGTTATCTGTGTTGCATCTTCTGGGATTGCATCTTTACTTCTCCCAGGTGGCCGTAATTCACATTCAAGGTTTAGCATCCCACTCAAGATCCATGAGACAAGCACCTGCTCAATCAGCAAGCAGTCTCATTTGGCTCAACTTATACGGCAAACAAAGCTAATAGTTTGGGATGAGGTTCCTATGCAGCACCGCTTCTGTGCTGAGGCCTTCAACTGCACCTGTCAAGACATTTGCTCAAAACCAGATCAAGTTTTTGGTGGGATCACTGTTGTCTTTGGAGGGGATTTCCGTCAAATACTTCCAGTCATTCCACATGGTGAGCCTGAGCAGATTATTGCTGCATGTCTCAAACGCTCTCCTTTGTGGCCCCAAATGCACAAGTTGCGCCTCACAGAGAATATGCGTCTTCAAGGTGATCCTGAGGCAGCCTGTGGTGACCCTCTGGAGGCTCCCTTGTGGAGCACTTAAGTAGTGGCTGCGTTGACGGTTTGGTGCTATGCAGTATGTATTGAGTGTTCTAGTTACAGTGTTTGCTATGGTCTATGGTGGTTGACAAGATAAAGCAAGCTGAGGCATCCAGTCTTGCTTTATCCTCCTTATATATACCTGTGGCTGCAGTGGCTGCGGACGTATTATCTAAGCACACTCCACAGTAGGTGTAGGTTATGTACAGTACTATGGGTTAGGTAATTGTTTGTCTTAAGTTTGTGCGGCTCCGAATCTTATAGAGCCGCGCAAGGTCCGAGGGTCATGTGACCTTTTGGACTTAAGCATCCGGCGCTTAATCGCTGAATAAGCGCCGAGGTCACGTGACAACTCGCTCCTCGCTCCAGGTAACATGGGAGAGAAACGCTGGAGCGAGTTCAGGGTAACCACCGGCGCTTAATCGCTGAATAAGCGCCGAGGTCACGTGACAACTCGCTCCTCGCTCCAGGTAACATGGGAGAGAAACGCTGGAGCGAGTTCAGGGTAACCACCGGCGCTTAATCGTTAGGTAAGCGCCGAGATCACGTGACAACTCGCTCCTCGCTCCAGGTAACATGGGAGAGAAACGCTGGAGCGAGTTCAGGGTAACCACCGGCGCTTAATCGTTAGGTAAGCGCCGAGATCACGTGACAACTCGCTCCTCGCTCCAGGTAACATGGGAGAGAAACGCTGGAGCGAGTTCAGGGTAACCACCGGCGCTTAATCGCTGAATAAGCGCCGAGGTCACGTGATCCTGTTTATGGTTTGTTCCGCTTCGGAAAAATGCCATAAATCTGTACAATATTTGGTTGTTAGGTTATGTCTGCTAGGCGGGTCATAACATTATCCCCCCCTTTGGACATGTCTTGGGGGATCTCGAGGCATGTTTCTTTTCTGGGTTCTAAAAGGTTTCTAAAAGGTATCTCATATATCAAGGAGGTTAAGGGCGCTGGACTCAAACCAACGACCTTCCGTTCAATGTGTAATTGATTAGCTAGGAGATGATGAGTCAGGCTAGACCCCTTAACCTCTATGCTACATGAGATTACTTTCTCCTTGCTTATTTCCTTGTTTAAGCTTACTTCTCGACACATGGTCTGTGAATAAAACAAGCTTATACAAAGATAATTTATTTTCATTTTTTTTTTTAAGGAAAAATAAAAAATGGTTTCCCTCCTGAGTATACCCAGTCTACGTTTTTGGATACCCATAAGTCCCCTTCTTCCCCCTCTATGTCTGTCCAACACTTCATTATGGCCGACCGGCTATTCCCCAGGATCACCGTCGGCCGTACCTTCATTGACTTCACATGAGCATATCTGCCTGTGAAGTCTGCTTCGTACTGGCTCAGGGCTTTGAGCGAGTACTTCCCGTTTGACTGGACCATGTCATCCAGGATCCAGATGTCGGTGTCCTCTGACAGATTTCCCATGTTCCAGACGTTGCACATCCGGCTATGGGAGCCCTTGGATCGCGCATACGCTGTCTTCCCAGTTCCTGTTTCGCCTTCGATCACCAGGATGCGATGGCGCACGCCCCTCCCTCTCTTCTCAGATTCTTCCGCAAACCACCGGTCCGCCCTGTCGATGTGCGCCCGGTCTTCTGGGACTTCCAACTCCACCGGGATTGCAGGCATGCATCCCCGGTCCTCCTTATACGTGTACTCAGCATATGCTCGTACTGAGTTCCACGTCGTCACCATCTGGAGGGGGCGCAGGCGCTTGAATGCCTGGTAGTACTCCTTTTTTGTTGCTGAGGCAACAATCTCCGCCCCGTCCTCCAGGTCCGCCTCCGCCCTTGACCTTTTCCTGCCCTTCCCCTTCACCAGGATTTCCTCTAACCTTTCCAAGGTCAGGTCCCCCGCCATCAGCTCCTCTACCTCCTCGCCGTTAGCTCCAACATCCTTCCAGAGGTAGTTGAAAGCCTCCCTTGCAGGGTTGCCTCCTGGTCCGTCCTTGAGGTCCTTCGGCAGGATGTTGGGGTGTTGCCCCTCGAAGTCCCAGAACCGGGAGTTCTGGGTATTCCAGCCGCCCTTCCGCTCCTGACTGATGGAGAGGGCGTGGACATGGAGGGGCCGGGTTGGGTCGTAGTTTGGTTCCTCGGGGTTGTGGCGTTCCACCACCGCCAAAGTTGCCCAATGATTTGGCCGTTGGCAGCAGAACGCCTCGTATCGGGCGACAAGCCCACTTGAGGGCTGATCGCGTAGCTTCGACCAGGTCAGCAGCACCGCCCTGGTCTGGACGCGGAACCGAGGGGCTGGCGCGGTTTCGGTTGGCTCTTCGGACCCTCGATCCGTTGGCGTAGGCCGCATAGAAGCGGGTGAGGGGGCTCGGCTTGATACCGAGGGTGCTGGCGATGGCGACGCCAACCTCTGCCCTTCGCTTGATCCGCTTGGCTGGGGTGTTGCCGCGTTCGATCCATTTCCGCTTAGCATTGTTTACAGTTTTAGAGGTATTTGGGGACTGGGAAGAGAGCATGAGAGTGTGGGTTATCTCGGGTCTTGTGCTTGTCTATATAAGCTGCAAGGTCCGTTTTAATTGTCACCTGACTCCGTCTTGCATTTGTTGTGATCACATGACCTTATTTTGGTGATGATGCATCTCCGAGGGGTGCCCTCCCATCCGTTCCTCCGCGTCGGCCTTGATCCTCGCTACGCTCGGGGCCTCCGCTCCCCCACTTTGGTCGGTGCCCCCTCTCCGACCCCTCCGGTAGTTAGGGGATAGCATATATTCACGTGACTAGGCTGGGTCATGTGATTCCTGTGCTTTGTTGTTTGTTTTCTGGCAGGTGGTCACGTGACTAGGCTGGTGTCACCTGACCAGACCTTGTTTTGATGTTTGTGCACGTTATTGTGTTGCACTGTGATTTTTTAATGTTCGTGGTTTTGTTGTTTTCCTTCCTCATCCCGTCCTTACTATGCGTGTTATTTCCCTTAACTACAATCCCCTTGACTGCACCTGCTGGTCTCTCCCTGAGGGGGAGTACTGCGCCTACTGTGATGCCGTGTGCGACGCCTCCCTTGAAGACTTCTATCGAGGTGTTGGGGACTGGTTCTTCTGTGGGGTGCCCGGTATGTGTGTTCGTTCTTCGTCGTTCTCTCGTAGCTAACTTGTTCTGTAGAAGAGCGCATCCTCCTTGATGGTCGGGCCCATGAGGCCACCCTTGAGCGTGTCTGGGCGCTCGTTGATCAGGACTGCCGGTTATTTGAGGAGCGGCAACACCAGGCTGCCCTTGCTGAGTTTTTTGAGGAGGGCTCGGCCCCTTTGTTTGACGAGGCCTCACCCTTTGCGGCTTCTGGTTCTGGGTGTTTCCAGAACTATATGGCCGATCTCCCAGGGGGGGAGGCCCCCTGGCTGTTGCCTGAGAACCGGGCCGGTGGTTCTGCGGCCCGTACTACTAGGAAGGATAAGAAGGCAAAAAAACCCTATGCCCGGCCCCTCAAGGGCAAGAAAAAATAGAAACATTTTGAGATGTATTATTATATGATTATGAAAATTATTCTTAAGACATTCCAAAAAACGTGTGATAGGCCTGATAATCACAGGGGCTCCAGGGCCAGCAGGGGCACTTCCTCCAAGGCGCCTGCCAGCTCATCCTCCCATTTGGCCCAATCCGTTTGGACTCCCTCTTGGGCAGGGTCCGGGGTTGGTTCCTTTATCGTTACTCTTGGCTCCTCCTCCTTCACCACCAGGGACTCCAGGCTTGCCGTGAGGCTTGACATATCTGTGTCGTAACCGTGCGGGTTTGGGCGTACCTTCACCCAGTTACGGAAGTCAGCCAAGTTTGCTTCCTTCAACCTGATGGCAGTAAACATTTCATCAGTGGTAGTGGCCTCAAGCAGTCCCACATACGGTGCCGCCGGTGCCAGCTTCCACTGCTCCAACAGTGCCTTTGCCCGGCGCTCCACCTCCCAGTCCCCTCTGTCTGGTATTTGGCCTGTTGCCCTCCTCTGTTGCCTTGCTGCCTTGGTCACCATGTCAACTGTTGGTCCCACGATATTGTCAACGACATACATTGGTGTTCTTAACAAGGCGTTTCTCGTCGTTGGCTTCCGGCTTCCATGCCATGTCAGGACCCCTAGCCTGGGATCCAGGTACTTGTCATCATCAATCCAGTTCCTTTCATCCCTTAACTTCTTTGGGATGTATACTAGGTTAGCCCCTGGCAACAGTCGTTCGGCGTACCTCTGGGCGTCTTCCACACTGGAGCAGTACATCCCTGGTTTAGGACGATTTTCCCTGCCAGGGTAGGGTGCTGGCCGCCTGGTGGTGGGTGGCTGCCGAAGTGGGGCCACCTGATTTTCGGCAAGTGGGGTGTAACGGTTGGGATGTGCGACTGGGTGAGTGGCAAAAGGCATGTTTTGGGGTTTCGCAGGTGTGTTGTGGTGCAAGTGAGGTGGTAGAGCGGGCTCTGGCCTTTCTTGGGTATCCTGGATGGCTCCTTTTAAAGCTTTCCAGATCCTCGTTTGGTTCTCTTTGGCCTGCCTTTCGAGTCACCTGAGTGCTGACTTGTCTTGACTGGCATTGGTGCGTCTGGTAAGCGCCTTTGCAAGTCATTTAGAACCTCTTTCATGTCAGCAAACTTGCTGGCACGTTCCATTGTGTCTTCTATTGGGTCGTAGCCCTTCCATCTGATTTGGTAAAACAGCTCGCCATTCCGCCATTCATAATTTGCAATGTGGTCCACCTCGTATTCCTCCTCTCCTTTTTCCGTTATGATTGGTGGTGGTTGGCCTGCCTTCTTCGGAAGTCTTTATCTTCTGTGAATGGCGAGAGGAGATTTACATGGAATACATTGTGTACACGTATGTTTTAGGTAGGTCCAGGCGATATGCATGGGATGAGATCTTTTCTGTGATTTCAAAGGGCCCCCCTTTTCGGTTGTCCAGTTTCTTGGAGGGTCTCTTGGACGAGAGGTTTGTTAGGAGCAGCCAAACCTTGTCTCCTACCTTGAATTCCCTCCCTTTCTTTCCATTTGTTGGTGTAATTCCATTGAGGCTCTTGCCTCATCCCATACCTTTTCCATTTGATTACGCATGTTGTCTGCAGCGGGTGCCTCAGATGGTTCTTCTCCCTCTCGGACAACCCATCTTGGGTTTTTTCCATATACTGTTTCAAATGGGGTTTGTCCTGTTGTAGCATTTACGTGGTTGTTATGGCAGAATTCGGCAATGGGTAACCATTTTACCCAATCATCTTGTCTATAATTGCAGAAGGTTCTTAAGAACCCTTCTACCCATTGATTTGTCCTTTCCGACAGACCATCTGTTTCTGGATGGAAAGCAGTGGAGAATCTGGGCTTTGTCCCAATTCCTTTGTATAGGGCCTTTAGGAATTGGCTGTTAAAGGTTGGCCCTCGGTCTGAGACAGTGGTTTCTGGGGTCCCGTGATGTCTCCATACTTCCCTTATGAATATTTCTGCCAGTTCTTCTGCATTGGTGCTCTCCAGACATGGTACAAAATGGGCCTGCCGGGAGAAGCGATCTACAACTGTCAAGATACTGTCGTACCCCTTTGAGACAGGTAATTTGACATGAAATCATATGCGACATCTGCCCATGGTTTCCATGGGATTGGTAAGGACTTCAGGGAGTGCCTTGTTTGTGTCCTTTGCTTCTTTGACACGTTTCACAAGATTCCACGTATCGGTTTACTTGGGCCTTCATTCCTGGCCAATAGTAATCCCTTGATAGTAATTCTAGTGTTCGGGCTTGTCCCTGATGACCTGCCACTGGGGCGTCATGGCACTCCTCAAGGAGACTCAACCTCAAGTCCTTGTCATCTGGGATGTAGAGCCTATCGTCATACCTTAATAGGCCCTCCTTCATTTCATACCGTCTAAATTCCTTCTGTACTGAGGGCGGTAGTTGTTCTTATTTGCCACACTCAGCCTTAAGGATCTGATAGATTCGTCTTCTTCCTGAGCTTCTTTAAGCTCTTCCCAGAAATTCCCCTGTACTTCTGCCATGAAACCTATGAACCTTTCTTCTGGAATCATGATCTGTGGTTCCATAGGGGTATCCCCATGGTCGCTCCTTCTGGAAAGGGCATCTGGCTTCTGTGAGAGTTTCCCTGGTCCTGTACACAATCTGAAAATTGAAGGGTGCCAGAGTGAGATACCATCTGGCATGCCTTCTATTCCACATCTGGGCATTTTGCCAGTACTGGAGGTTCCTATGGTCAGTGTATATCACAATAGGTTCCTCTGTCCCTTCTAAGTATAACCTCCAGTGCTCTAAGGACCTAACAATTGCAAGCAACTCCTTGTCGTAGGTGTCATAATTTTTCTCTGGTGGGGTGAAGCTCTTCGATAGGAAGGCAATTGGATGCAATCGGTTGTCATCACCCTTTTGGCTTAGTACCGCCCCCATGGCCACTCCTGAGGCATCTGTTTCCAGTATGTATGGCCTGTTTGGGTTTGGGTGGATCAGGACCGGTTCTCTTGCTACTGCTTCTTTGATAGCTTCAAATGCTTCCTGTTGTTTTCTTTCCCACAGGAATTTGACATCTTTTTGGGTGAGATCTGTGAGGGGTTTGGCTAAGGTGCTAAACTTCTCTATCCACCTTCTATAGAACCCCACGAAGCCTAGGAAGGCTTGGACTTCTTTTACTGTGTTAGGTTCTGGCCATTCTAGAACTGCCTTTACCTTTTCCTTTTCCATCGATATCCCTTCTGGGGATATGACAATTCCAATGAAGCTTACCTCCTTCACAAAGAACTGACACTTGTGTGGTTTGAGGAAGAGGTGGTTTTCCCTCATTCTTCTTAACACTTCCCTGACATGTTGTACGTGTTCTTCCCTGTTTCTGGAAAACACTAGTACATCGTCCATGTAGATTACCACATAATCGTCTATTATGTCACGGAACTTTTCCATCATGAACCTGGTAAAGGTTCTTGGTCCTTCTTTTACTCCGAATGGCATGACCAAGCATTCAAACTGGCCTTCTCCTGTCCTGAAAGCTGTTTTCCATTCGTCTCCCTCTTTTACCCTGATGTTGTTGAACCCCCATCGAACATCCATTTTTGAATAGATGGTTGCATCCTTCAGTCTCTCAATCAATTCTATTTGGATTGGGAGTGGAAACCTGTCTGGCTTGGTGATGTCATTCATCTTACGGTAGTCGACTACCAACCTAAGCCCTCCATCTGCTTTGTTCACATAGAAATCTCACGCAGGGAGGTATCTTGTGGCTAAGATACAAATCGTACTTAGCTCAACTACGAAGGTAGAGAACTGTATATACTGTACCTAAGATACAAATCGTACTATAGAGTACAGTGTGAATAGAATACATGAGAAAAGAAAGAAAATACGATACCTTAGCTCAACTACGAAGGTAGAGAACTAAGGAAGAAGAAGGGGGATTCCCGCGAACTCGCGCATGATATCAGAGAGGGGGGATACGAAACAGAAACAAATATGCGCATACATACACGCATATGATTGTAAATTCAACACGCCCACTCAATCCTATGCGTGAATGTACGGATAAAAGAAAAGAATAGAATTTCACGCCATTCCCATCGCAGACACAAAGCGAGTAAACTTGAGGCGTCCTAGGGGCTTAGTAAGCGCATCCGCGAGCTGTTTCTCTGTAGGTATATATTGCAGGTCGAGTTCTTTCAGAGCGATCACTTCGCGAATAAAATGATACTTGACGCGTATATGCTTCGTTGTCTGATGATTGACGGGATTCTTAGCTAGGGCCATAGCAGACTGGTTGTCCGAGAATAAGGGAGTAGCGCCCTCAGAGAGAAAACCAAGTTCGGATAAAAATTAACGAATCCATAAAAGTTCGCGTCCGCACTAGCATCGGCGACATATTCGGCTTCGGTACTTGATAAGGAAATTGTCGGCTGCTTTCGGGATGAGTAAGCAATTACGCCACCGGCATGTAGGAAAGCCCAGCCGGTAGTCGAACGGCTTGTATGCTTATCGCCGGCATAATCAGCGTCGACATATCCAAGCAGATTTAAATCGCGAAAGCGATTATAGACAATGCCTAAGTCCATAGTACCTTTGAGATAGCGGAGAACTCGTTTGCCGGAGTTCCAGTGTTCTTCGCCAGGATTCATCGCGTGTTGCGCGAGTATACCAGTAGCATATGCGATGTCGGGTCGGGTAGAAATCATAGCATACATAAGAGACCCGATCAGCTGCTGGTAGCGGTTCCGATCGATCGATGGCGCTTCGAGCTTTGGTAGATTGGGAGATTCGGCCATCGGAGTTTCGCATGGTTTACAGTCGGACATATTGAAGCGAGCAAGAATATCGTTGATATAACGGCGCTGAGAGATCTTGAGAGTTCCAGCGCTGCGATCGCGCTCAATTTCGATGCCTACGAACATTTTGGCCTCGCCTAGATCAACGATTTCAAGTGATTCAGCGATTTTAGCCTTAACCTTATTGAGGATTTCTGTAGACGATCCAGCGAGTAGCATATCGTCCACATGGCTAAGTATAATCGCTACTTCGTCACCATCGCGTAGCCAGAATACAGAGTGATCCGTATCGCATCGTTTAAATCCTATATCTTCAAGGATTTTCTTGAGACGCATATAGAAGGCTCGCGCCGCCTGTTTGAGACCGTAAATCGCCTTGTTGAGCTTCCAGACAGATTCTAGGCCTTCGACAAAGCCTGGAGGTTGCTCCATATAAATCTCCTCGTCGAGATCCCCATGTAAAAAGGCTGTTTTAACGTCGATTTGGTGAAGCTCGAGGTCTAGAGCGGCTACGATGCTTAAGAGTGTCCGTAAGGAGTCAGCAGCAGCGACGGGTGACGAAATTTCGACAAAATCGACTCCAGGGCGCTGAGAAAAGCCCTTCGCGACTAATCGAGCCTTGTAGCGAACGATCTCGCCATCAGCTCCACGCTTGTAGTCGAAAACCCATCGCATTTAACGACATTTTTGTCGATAGGACGGCTCACGAGCGTCCATACTTCGTGCTGCTCGATCGATTTCAGCTCTTCTGTCATCGCTTCAAGCCATAGATTCGCGTCTGGACGACGCATGGCATCCTCGAACGTCTGAGGCGGCGATTCTATTATCGCAGTAAGTGCCTCTTCGTCCTCTCGTCCGTCTGTATGCGCTAAGGCGCCCACTTGCGCTCCATACCGTTCTGGTGCTCTTCGTTCGCGCGTGGATCGACGCACCGGCGGCGGATCTGGCTGTAAAACAACTATTTCCTGATCTTCAGGCTCCAAGTCCGGGCTCTCGGAAGGTAAGGCTTCTGGTTCATCGGGTATATGCGCGGGTTCTGACGATTCGAGTGGTTTATCGGATGATTCGGGTGAGTGAATTTCTATCTGAATGGGTGGTAATTCATCCGATTTATTCTCATCGTCATCGGTTGGGCTTTCATCATGATCCTCGATAACCACGCGCTGCCGATTGTCCAGCCCTTCGTCAAAGACTACATCACGTGAGGTGATTATGCGACCGGTACCGCGCTGAGCAAGCACGTGCGCCTTCCTATTAGGAGCGAATCCGAGGTATATGCACTCGATTGAGCGCGCTTGGAGTTTCGTGCGCATATTGTCTGGCACACGAGCCCAGGCCTTGCATCCAAACGTACGTAATCCCGATACATTTGGGATCTTGCCGCTAAATGCTTCGCTCGGCGTTCGGCCATCTAGGCGTTTCTTCGGCGTTACGTTCCACAGGTGAGCCGCATGTAAGATTGCGTAACCCCAATATTTCTCGGGTAAATGCGCGTCGAATCGCATCGCGCGCTGACAATCGTTTAGGGTACGTATCGCTCGCTCGGCTACGCCATTACTGGCCGACGAATCTGCTTCGGTCTTTTGGTGCTGGATTCCTTCCGCTCGCAAGAAAGCCTCGAAGGCGTTTGACCCGTACTCGCCACCACCATCCGTCCGTAAGTGTTTAATTCGCCTTCCCGTAAGATTCTCGATTGACGCTTTGAGGTCCTTGAATTGACCCGCGTAATCGCTCTTGTTGCGCAATAAATGCACGAATATCTTGCGGGACTTATCATCAATCGTGACGGCGAAATATCGGAATCCTCCGATCGCTTGAACGGGTAAGGGGCCGTGTAGATCGCTGTGCATAAGCTCGAGTACCTCAGAGGTACGAGATTGGGACGGTGGAAAAGGTGCGCGTGTATGCTTCCCCTGGAGGCATGGGCCGCATTTCGACTTGGGAGGTGAGCGGTTTCCTACTATATCCATCCCTTCAACCGCGCCTTTCCTCACCATATCTAGCACATATTCGTAGTTTAGGTGACCAAATCGGCGGTGCCAGGTAGGTAGGTCTGCTCGCGCGACTGTACTCGCGGTATATGCGACGAATTCTTGGGCATGTAAATCGCTATCGTTATTTTTGCTGTCTGGCTCTACGAAGGCCGTATGCGCGGTAGAATCGGTGTGTGTAATTTTCGCTTGAACCTTGTAGAGTTGCCCTGACTGCTTCGCCCATCCTATTTCGTCGCCTCGACCGTCCTGACTGATCATAATCGCGCCGATACCCCTCTGGAATAAAACGTTCATGTGCTTCTCATTGAGCTGGGTCACCGACATCAGGCTCGCGTTTAGATCGGGTACGTGCAGCACTGATTCCATGTATGCATCGGTCTCATGACCCTTACGATTACGAAGCGTGACTAGGATCCGGCCAATGCCGACCGCATATATCTTGGTTCCGTCGCCGACTCGAACCGGGACCGGAGGTACAAGGGACCGGTAAATCGAAAACCATTCGCGCTGAGGGGTCATGTGACGAGATGCCCCTGAGTCGATCAGCCAATAGTGCGCGGCTGTCTCTTCATCGACTACGGGTAGCGCATATAGCGTCGGTATCTCTGGTACGTCGTCCGTAGCTACAAATGTCGTCGCGATCTGCGCTGATTCGACTTTTGGTTTCGCATCACCGGATTTGGGTTTCTCCCTGTCTTTCCCTTTATCTTTCGGCGACTGCCGCTTTTGGAACGGTCCTTGGCCCTCTGCACCACCTCCTTTCGCCCAGCATTTAGCCCTTAAGTGTCCGGGCTTGCCGCAATTGGAACAGGTCTTAGGGCTCTGCCTGGACTGCTGTTCCTTGGCCTTCGACGTCGCAGTTTTGCCCTTGGCAATGCTCGTGAACATCGCGGTGAGTCCAAGACCCTTCTTGCGACGCTCTTCCTCGGCTAATGCGGCCTTTATAACTAAATCGGAGGTAATTGAACCCGATTGATTCGACGTCTGGATGACCGTGCTGACGACGGCATACGATGGAGGTAACGCATTCATTATAATTTGAGCGAGCATAGAGTCGCTAATCGGTTCGCCTAGTGTTTTCATCTTCGAAGCGATCGTACGGAGGGAATTTATACCCGCGGTAATGTCATGATCTTCTTCGATCTTCGTATTGACTAGTTGGTGGTACAGGAAGGATATCGATTGAGCTCCCTTCCCTTCCCACCTTTCGACGACTCGCGTCCACGCCTCTTGCGATGTTTCGGCCTCGACGATATCGGCTAGCGCCTCATCTTCCATCGCCAATGCGATCTGGGCGAGAGCCTCTTGATCGCGTTTTAGCCACTCGGCTAGGGATTCAGTATATTCGCTCGACCTTGATTTGTCTTTGGCATCGGCATCGGTGAGTTCAGCCGGGGGTTTCTCGACTCCGAGAACGATGTCCTCTAGGCCTCGTAGGCATAGGACCATTTGCTGACGAAATTTCCATGCCGTGTAATTAGATCCGTCGCTCTTCAGAGCGGGAACATCGAGTGACTTCTTGCTCAAGTAGCTCGGCTTGTGGCTCGAAGACATCGCTGGCGGGACTGTTACCGGGTCGACGGGGCTCTCTGGTTTCGTATAGTAGAGGCTGCGGGGCTCATAACCTCTCACGCAGGGAGGTATCTTGTGGCTAAGATACAAATCGTACTTAGCTCAACTACGAAGGTAGAGAACTGTATATACTGTACCTAAGATACAAATCGTACTATAGAGTACAGTGTGAATAGAATACATGAGAAAAGAAAGAAAATACGATACCTTAGCTCAACTACGAAGGTAGAGAACTAAGGAAGAAGAAGGGGGATTCCCGCGAACTTGCGCATGATATCAGAGAGGGGGGATACGAAACAGAAACAAATATGCGCATACATACACGCATATGATTGTAAATTCAACAAGAAACAGGGTGCAGCTACAACTGACTGGCTGGGCCTTATTTTCCTGTTTCTTAGTTCCTCCTCTAGGTACTCCCTGAGCGCCTTTGTTTCTGCTGGTGACATACTGTACCTCTTTGCAGGCTTTGGCAGCTCCGCTCCCTCGATCAGGTCCATTTTGAAGTCTAGGTTACCTCGGTGGGGTGGAAGTTCTCGGAAACCTTCTTCCCCAAATAGGTCTTTAAAATCCCTAAATTCTTCTGGGATTTGTAGGCTTTCACTTGCTGCCCTTGCCTTGATTTCGTCTGGGTATGAGATGGTAAGGTCTTTCCAATCTATGATAGGTTCTGCTTCTTCAAGCCATTCTTTCCCTAGGACTATGTCAGTGTCACCTAGGGTCATTACATAAAGGGAGCATTTTAGTGTCTTCCCTTCCACTTCGATGTTTAGTTCTGCCCTTTCTTCTATGGCATCCTTGATTTCATTTCCATCAATGGCCACAATTGATTTCTTGTGTTTGAGGGGAGTGGTTGGAATCCCTTTTTCCCTTGAATAGGCCTTATCGATGAAGTTGGTTGAAGATCCTGAGTCAATCAGCGTTTTAGCTGGTTCCATGATTCCCTCTACCGTAGTGTATATTATTGATTGATTACTAGACTTCTTGAGGTAACATACATCTGCGGTAGGGGTTATATTGGGGTCCTCCAACATGGAAGTGGTAGGACCAATTAGTTTTCCGACTCAGAGCTGCTTTCTTCCTCAACTTGTCTGCTGGCCTTCCCTTGTATCTTAGCTTTGTCGTAGGTCCACTGGCCTCGGCACTCCTTCAGGACATGCCCTGATTTACCGCATTTGATACAGAGTCCTTCTTTCCTTCGCCTGTCCTTTTCACTGTTTGGTATCCTTACCATGTTGTTGGTTTGGGTATTCCCCTGTTTGCCGCTGGTCCCTAAAGGCTTGTTTCCCCCTTGTTTGTATTTCGCTGGTGCCCAGGTTGAATTTGATGAGTTGCTGGTCCTTGTATTCATTTTCTGGTTTGCAAACTGCATGTCATCCATTTTGCAGGCAAAGTCAATTAATTGATCTAGGGTATATGATGGACCTTCAGCCTCATTTGCCAGTACTTCAATCCTTAAGATCTCTTGTCGTACTTCAGGTTTTAACCCTTCCCTGAATTGGTCCTTGAGTGCTTCCTGGTTCCAGTCTACCTCTTGGATCAGGATCCGGAATTGGGTAGCATAATCCAATGTGCTCTTGGTCTGTGTTAATTTCCTTAGTTTCTGGATGGTCTTTTCCTTTATGACTGGGTCATTAAAAGCATCCAGGAATCCCTTCCTGAAATCCTTCCAGGATGCAAGAATACCTGTGTGTTCGCCTGCTAGTAGTTTCCGGCGGTAAGGTTGTGCCCAGTTTGCTGCTTCCCCGTCCTCCATGTTCATTAGCACAGCAGATATCTTTTTTCGGTCATCAAAGGCTGATTCATCATAGTCAGCAAAGAAAAGTTCCATGCTGATTATGAAGTTCTCTGCTTCCTTCCCCTTTTTCCCATTAAATTTGCTGGGTCTCCCTAGTCTCGCCTCCTTAGGAGTGTGGTTTGCAGCAAGGGTAGGTTGGTTTGCTTGGGATGGAGGTTCTGTTCGGGGTCTTATTGTGGACTCAGCCTGGAAGGTTCTTCCCAGAAAAGGTGTTCGTACTGGGGAGGCTGAGGGGGATCGTGAGGGGCTTCCTATGACCACCCTAGTTCTTCCCCTGGTTTCTTCTGTCCTTTCCCTTGGCCTTCCTGCTTCAGTTGTTTTCCGGAGCTCATTTCCTAGATCGGTTACCCGTTGTTCTAGTGCGATTAGGATCTCCCCTGTGTTTTCGGTTTTCTTCTCTAAGCTTTCGAGCTTTCGCTCTTGCATTCCCAGTACCCGGTTTATTTCCATGGAGATGTCCTTTAATTCTTTTATCAGGTTCCCCATTTCTGCTTTCAGGTCGTCCTGGTTCTTTGCCACATAGAGGACATTTTTGTTGGATGTTTCCATAGACCTTACCATCCAGTCCATGTTTCCTTCTTGTCGGGTTAGTGATATTTGACACTGACTTATACCCAAGATTGCCCTTTCTAGTTCCCTATGATTATTGTCTCTAAGTTCCTTGAGCCCCGCCCTGATGGCTGTGGCAATGGTGTGAATAGGGTTGGCAGTGGCTATGGTTCCGGGACCTGGCTGGGGTTGTGTCCTTGCCTCTTCCGCCAAGGCCGTGCCTTGTTCGTATATGGTTCGGGTCATATCTTCTACCTCATCCCTCTCTGGATTTGAGATATCTTCTGGGTCTGGATTTATCAGGTGAATTGGCGGTTGAGGGCTGCAGAGTGGTATTCCCCCTATTTCCCCTCCCAAGATGGGGGCCCGAGTGGGGTTGGGTTGAGCCACTGGTCGTGGGTTTTGTGGCAACCCCCCTGGCATTCCTTGGAGGGTCTCATCTGGGTTACCTTCCGCCTCTGGGGAAGCAATGGGTTTGGGTGATTGTGGCCTACTATTTGCCACTCTGCTTTGAGATCGAGTTTGTGGTCTCTGTGACATAGTTTCTTTGTGTTCTCTTATGTATCACAGGAGTTAGCTGGTTTTCTCGTGTACTCAGCCCTTAGTATCTGTGCAGTATACTTATGTTCGCCACTAGTTAAGTTAAGAGCTTGCTTTATAATGTCGTGACCCTCTGGAGGCTCCCTTGTGGAGCACTTAAGTAGTGGCTGCGTTGACGGTTTGGTGCTATGGTATGTATTGAGTGTTCTAGTTACAGTGTTTGCTATGGTCTATGGTGGTTGACAAGATAAAGCAAGCTGAGGCATCCAGTCTTGCTTTATCCTCCTTATATATACCTGTGGCTGCGGTGGCTGCGGACGTATTATCTAAGCACACTCCGCAGTAGGTGTAGGTTATGTACAGTACTATGGGTTAGGTAATTGTTTGTCTTAAGTTTGTGCGGCTCCGAATCTTATAGAGCCACGCAAGGTCCGAGGGTCATGTGACCTTTTGGACTTAAGCATCCGGCGCTTAATCGCTGAATAAGCGCCGAGGTCACGTGACAACTCGCTCCTCGCTCCAGGTAACATGGGAGAGAAACGCTGGAGCGAGTTCAGGGTAACCACCGGCGCTTAATCGTTAGGTAAGCGCCGAGATCACGTGACAACTCGCTCCTCGCTCCAGGTAACATGGGAGAGAAACGCTGGAGCGAGTTCAGGGTAACCACCGGCGCTTAATCGCTGAATAAGCGCCGAGGTCACGTGATCCTGTTTATGGTTTGTTCCGCTTCGGAAAAATGCCATAAATCTGTACAATATTTGGTTGTTAGGTTATGTCTGCTAGGCAGGTCATAACACAGCCGACTTTGCCAACTTCTTGCTACAAGTGGGTGAAGGTGCCTCTATACAGCAGGGCCATGATGGCCCAGTAGAATTTAATCCAAACATGCATGTGTCATCCCGAGCAGATCTCATTGACAGAGTCTATCCAAATCTATCAACAGCTGGTCAACAGTTCAGTGATGAATTTCTCCAAGAACACACTATTCTAGCTGGACGCAATGATGATGTCTTGCTTCTCAACAATAAGATCCTTGAAAATTTCCCTGGGGAAAAAAAGGTCTATAACAGTGCAGACAAGGTCAACACAGAAATTGGTGTTGACAGCCACTTGACAAGGGAGCTTTCAACAGAGTACCTCAATACACTGAACTCTGCCAGTATTCCAGTATCCAAGCTGGAGCTCAAGGTTGGGTGCCCAATCATGATTCTGCACAACCTGGCACCAGCTCAAGGAGTTTGTAATGGGACAAGAGCAATTGTTGTCCATGCAGGTCAACGTGTCTTGGAGGTGAGGCTATTAACAGGAAGTCATGCAGGTATGTGAAAATATTATAAATAAACTCTATTAATGAAAGCTAACATTTTTTTACAGGTAACACTGTTTTTCTGCCACGGATAACTCTGTCTACGGAGGAGTCAGATTTTGGATTTGTGATGGATCGGCGTCAATTTCCAGTCCGTCTAGCATTTGCTATGACAATAAACAAATCACAAGGACAGTCTGTGAAGTATGTTGGACTTGACTTTGAAAATGCAGTGTTTTCACATGGCCAGTTATATGTTGCATTGTCTCGGTGTACATCTGCTTCCCGGATTTGTATTTTCAACAATTCTTGACAGTGTGTTGTAAGGAATGTAGTGTATAAGTCTGTACTGAATGACTGAATTGTGTGCTTTTTTAAATTTTGAATTGGATGTTTGTTTTCTTTCAGAATATTTTTTGTATTTCTTCAACTGGCATCATGAAAAATCAAACAATTTCTATTTTACCAACCTGAGATGAGCTAAAAAAACCCCCCGGAGGTACGACGGGGCTAAAGGTCCTTATTAGAATACATGAGCGTGTGATACAAAGGAGTGTTTGTGACGGGACTATCATCGACCAAGTTGGAAACGGTGGGAGACCCTGAGCGGAGTGAGGGGGGAAACCGAGGCGCCGAGACGCGAGTGAACTCGCAGGTCGGGCAGCCAACGGACAACAACAGTGGACTTGTATGAAGGGTTGGTGGGTGGGGATGAGAAGAAAGCCACACAGACGGGAACGTGGCGACAAAACTGAGAACAAGAAGGCGACGCGTACCAACACGTGACTGTTGAAGGGCAGCCTGCCTTGGCGCCCTGCGGCTACGACTGAGCTCCACAGGCTGTGGCACACAGCCCCCCTATCACACTGCATTCGAGTTGAGCTCCGACCCCAGCCAAAAATAAACAAACTAAACACCCGATATACTTGCAATTCTATCTCGGTCGTGGTAGGAGAGTGCTAGTGCAGAAGTCGCGTAGAAGTCGATAGTGGGTGTTTCTAAGGTTCACGATCATTTTGCTCCATCGATTTCAGTCCTCAGAACTTAAGTACTAAGGACCTATACAGGGATGCAAAGGAATGACCAGATTCACGGATATTTTAACCTTGAATTATTCATCTCAGCTTCTACAACACAAAGACCATATTGTATGCACTTTGTCTGGGTGCTTGGCTCAATTTTTCTCTTTCAAATAGTTTAATACAGGAGCTCTTCCAAACATCGATTAATAATACACGCAACCGACCTATTGGTAATAAAGAGATTATATGTTCATTCATCCATTCGCATTGTTCATTCAGACGCCCAGGCAGGCAAGACCACCAATCACGACTCCAACAACGACAGTCGCACCAACAACCCGAAAGGCAGGACTCAGACCCAGGGCAGGTACACCCGAGTTGGGAACTGCAGTCCCGGTCCCGCCAAAATCGTTTGCTCCGAGCCTCGTCACACCAGCACCCCCGGCGAAATCGCCCGCTTGTCCGCTGAATGTAGTGGTGACGACGCCTCCTGCGGTATATACCGAGTTTGATACGGTGATGATTGCTCCTGATTGGATTACATATGTCGCTACGGTCCGTACAGTGCTTTCTGGCAGACGGCTTGTGGGTGTCGAAGTTCGGGTGGCGGAGGGTGGGGTGGGAATTGGCTGGGGTGTTGGGGTGGGGCTAAACGTGTTATCTATGCCCGATATTCAATTAGAAACATGCTTTATTTAGCATAGGATTCAAAGCGTACCTGTCGTCGACCGGCAAAGTGACGAATAATCCTGGTTCGCGCTGTCGACATCGCCAGAAGGACACATCTGGTTCGTAAAACAGAGCCTTGCCAGCCCTATAAAAGAGGAGCTACATAATGCAGAAATCAGACCAACTCTTCACGAGTGACTGTTGACTTACCTCTTGCAGATGCAAGCCGTATCTCCACTGTGCGAAGTCTCAATAATGGAATGGTCGTTTTTACAGTGAACAAATTGCTGCTTACGCGCCGGTGCATCCCGCACTGACCGCTGCTTGGGCGAGGCACTGCTGAATACACGTCTGGCCAGGCCCAGGAGTAGTGGTAGCGGTCGACGAGGACGAGGTGCTTGAACTTGTGGAGGATGTGCCAGTCGATGTTGTGGTTGAAGTATCTGAAGTGGTTGAGGTATCCGATGTGGTCGAGGTATCTGAATTAGAAGTAGAGGTGATTTCTGACGTGGACGTCGCTTTCGAGGTAGATGAGGTTTCTGTATCTGGGGTGGACGATCGCGAGGTCTCACGGGACGAGGAACGGGTCGTCGGCTCGGGTGTCGGAGATGGTGGCGGCGGGGGTGGAGACCTCGTAGTGGGCCTCGGGGGGGATGTCTCGGGTGGAGGCGGTTCGCTAGCTGGCGGCGGCTCGTCGGACGTCATGCCTCCTCCGGCTGACGTCGGGGCGGCCACCAACACGTGCGAGCCAGAGAGCAAGAAACATAGCAAAAACGCGGAAATTCTCATGATGGTTCGTAATGTAGTTCGTGGCAAAAATGGTGCTCCTTGTCCGGCCGGCCGTGCATTTTATAGCTACGTAAACGGGGGGGGCCTGCTTGAGCGTCGCGTTGCTGATTGAGGTGTCGTGGCCGGGCCAAGCCATTCTGAGACAAGTGGCGGTGCTGACATGAGGGTTTGTTCGGCTCTGACGCTTCATTGCAGTGTTGCCTCTCGACCAGGTTCAGAGGAACAGGAAAGCCCGTTACGTGAGGTCCGTGTCTAGCCCCTATTTGGTGAACTAGATCAATCCTCGTGTTGATGGAGCCTGATGATCATATTTGCAAACAGGCATAATTTTACTTCTTCGTGACTCGATCTTCACCCCCACCGCAATGCTACCAATCCGGATCGCTCGTCTCAGATCCGCGCTACTCTGTCCAAATCCTTCATGGAACGAGCGAGTCTAGTCATTGAACTTGGGACCTTTGGCGCCCAACAGTGGGTGCTTGAATCAATTGACACGATAGACAACGCGCCGGGGTTCAGCTCTGGGGGGGGGGGGGCCATTGCAAATAGTCCCGAACAACGCAAGCAATGCTGAAACGGAACTGGCCGAACTGGCGCCTATGGACAAGGGATTCGGCGCATAGTCGTTTGTCACTTCTGCTTTCATTTTAGACTCTCTAGTTTGGGGTTTTGGCCATACGTAGGTTTGCTTTAAGTCTAGCCAACATGTTTACCCTTGTTCAGATATGTTGTTTTCCAGGAATATTCCATCCGACAGCGTACATTTGAACATGCATTCGAGGGGGCGATTGGATCCGTCAGCACTATTGCACTGGCTATCTGATAATTTGTAGCCATGTTTATCATCCTTGCCGCCCAGCAGTGGAGACCCAAGGTATTTCATAGTGCTTCGACTGTCTCGATTCCATGCTCATAAAAGCTCAGATCCCGATTATGATGGAGGCGTGCCTTGCGATTTGCTGCCTGAGCCTGCTGTGTGCCAGTTTTGCAACATAGGTCAGTTTACCAAATACACTTTACAGAGAGAGTATATGAAAAGATGACACTTCCTAGATATCTCATATAATCTACCGTATCATCGTCAATTACCTTCTCGGAGGGCTGGGCTACAGGTTCGTCTCAAACATCCCTGTCCAATTGGTCTATCACTGACCTCCGTTAGGTGGTCACTTCGCATCTGGGCAGCGTTTGTTTTGGCCTCGGGAACACTTTCTTTGGTATTCATGAAGCCCCGTTTACCCCTGGTCCGTCCTCCGGTTATCCAGAACATAAGCATTTGGACTCGAACTAGGCAACAATATAGGTCGTTTGTTTGTAATTCACTATTTTAATCATGGTGAGCATCCATTTCTCGAATTGATAATTGGTTGTCTCAATACATCTATCCTGGTCTGTCACGACCTTTATTCAATCACTTGCCTACTTTCCAGTCTCGCTCTATGTACTTCATCCCTCGACCCCCGCCTCTAGACGGTCCAATTGCACTCGCTCGCGGTATTCAAGTTGGCCTGTGTCATTCGTACGATATAATAAGCACTCTCACCCGGTTAGTCTGACATCCCAGGTAGAACACATACTATTTGGCTACCATGCGATCTCGCCCCCTATTCCTACGCCATCATCATTTCCAGCGCTGGCGCATCCCTCTCTGCACATCTCCTGTGGGGTTTTACACACAACCTTGCGCTTATTTTCGTATTCGCCATCATCTTTGGGAGTCTGGTACGCTGCCACGCTACCTCAACGTTGTAGACTCGAAGCCGTTGACTAACATCAGAGTCGGCGGGTTCACCTCCGTCTGGCCAGCTGCATCGAGCGACATGGTCGGACCGAACCATCAAAACGTCATTTCGAACGTCTTTGGCCTCTTTGGGATGGTCAAAGGCATCGTGGTTGTCATTCGTTACCAACATACCTTGAACTACCATTTGTACGAAACTACCTCTCGCTGGACGAGATACTTTTGATCAACAAGCTGAATAAAACAGAAGATAAATGGGGCTCTGGTGTGACGATCGAGCCATTCAATCCTGGGTCCAACGCGGCGTACGAGACCCCGCTGTTTTCGCGGTTTCAGTTAGGAGATACCCTTGAGATCATAGCAGACCACCGCTTTGAGTAGGAAGAACTGACCATCTGCGGCTCTGGTGCTCCGAACTGCCTCCAAGTTGCGAGGGACAAATTTGGTCACTTAGGATGAGTGTTAGCGAGTTTCTTTAGGCCAACCAGGAGCGATACAGGTGATAGAGCATATGGGTCGTTTCGACTCTGTCGGAGGCGTTCACAAGTGTATGGCATCGCTCTTATAACTATTCTGGCATCTGGGGAACAGCCCCTGTGCTGGTTGTATGCATTCGTTCTGGCTTGGCTGCAACCGCCAATTTGAATCGATACGTTTTCGAAATTACAAAACACAATGAGCAAGAATCGATCTATAATTAAAGAATGTGGCAACCCAGGTTAGACCCAATTTGTGCCACACATCGTGGATCGAGTCTTTATCAATCTTAAAGCAGATGTTGTCAAGCGTGCCAGCAAAAGAATGCAATCCACGTTGATGGTTTCACTTGGGCACAGGCGCAATCACTCGAGCAGCAGATGCACGGGTGATAAAAAAAGCCGACAACACGCACATCAATACCCTAAAATACGATCCAATAGCCGAGGAAGATCATGGAACCAGCAATATTCCACCTGTTTCCAACACCGTTGTTGGAGGCTTTGGCATTTGAACCGTTTGATGTGCTAGAGCCACTCGTAGAACCAACGACGGTTGTAAGCCCCGCGGTGAGCGTAGTCCGAACCCCCGACAGGGTGAGCACGGCGCCAGAGGAGAGGACAAGCGTGGTTGATGTCGGTTGTCGAGTGATTGTGAGCGAGTGGGAGCCTGTGGTGGTTGGGTCGGAGGAACCGGTAAGGGGCGGTGTCGGTGCAACGGTGAATGGCGCCCCAGATGATTTACCTATGGGAGAACGGGGGCGCTGTCAAACAGCCCGGAGCTCATCGCGTCGCAGGCGTGCTTACCTAGAGATGTTGTGGTGCCCGCTCCACACAGCACGCGCTGGTCGCCGAGGGCGCGAGCCACAGCAGCCGAATCGCAGCTGCTCGTGCCAAAGCAATCTTGGGCCAGGCCGGGAAAACTCGAACTGGAACATACACATCGCACGTCTACTCTACAACGAATGGCGAGTGGTCAGCGCTTTCGAATGGCGCGTGTCAATAGCCAAAGGTCGACTCACGAGCTGCTACACCCGGCCCCAGCGGCCGCGATGGCCAGACAGTCTTGGACACATGTGTACCTCCTCCATCTGGTGGTACCGCTGTGCCCACAGATGTGTACAATGTGGTCTGTGTGTCACTGGGTGGGTTGGTAGGTGCTGGGTTTGGCGCGTCGGTCCACAATTCTGCGGCGGCTGTCGACTGTGGATCTACGGAAATGAGAGTGACCGATGGCGCGCTCTGAGCAAACGTCGTACAGACTAGCAGAGCATAAATAATTCCAAGCAAAAACAAGAGTCGTGCGCGCATTGCAGCGTTGAAACATCGAACATGAGCACAGTTGGCCGAGAGTCAACCTGCCACTCCTGCCATGCTGACTCAGCCATAATCACTCGCGATCGGGGCTTGGTTGACCCTCGTCTATGACATCATACATGTATGATGCATACATAATGAAACGTGTATGGGATGGCTCATTTACCTCAAAAACCGTTGGGCATCCTTGCACCCAGAATTTCCCGTCTTTCTGCACGCCAAGTTGCGTGAATAGCTTATGAGTCGACCCTATGGCTTAAATCACTCTTCCAAGCACTTTTCCCGCCAAAATCCACCGCTTCCTCCTGTTCATCATGCTACAACACCTACTCCCACGCGTGAATCTGACAAGACAAGACTCTCAACCCAGCATTCGCGGAAATCTCACATTATGCACGCAAAATTCACTTTTGATTTAAATGGTCAAAATTAATCTCCGTTGCATCCTGGTGTGGGGATTCAGTTGTCCAACCTGGCCGAGTTGGCTCGGACTCGACGTGCAAGACTTGCCGTCTTCATAGTTTCACGTAGGAGATAAGTCAGAGACCATGGAAAACGCAGGGTGCCCCTTCGAGCATGGTCAATGGTCGGTGTGCTGTTCTTATGCTCCAGACCTCTCAGTTCCGACGAGCAAGTTCGGCCACTTAGCATGGGCGTTGGCGAACCCTTCGATGATGATTCAGAGGGATCCAATTAATGACGCATTTTGGTCAGTATAACGTGGCTGCGTGCTATACGATCAGTTTTTGTGCTTGCTATATGCGTTTATATTGGCACGGTTGCGGTAGACCGTACCACATCCATTGGCGCTCTACAACTTTGAGCTCAGTCACTTATGATTCGTTGCGCCTTTACTACTGAAGCGCGTCTCGTTCGCCTCGCTTCAACATTCCATATGCCCTAAAACGTGAACCAAAATCCGCTAGCTAGATCAAAGAAAATGATTGACCTGGTCAAGTCGTTAAGACGATTGTTATGTGCATCACCCTTGGAATACTTGGCGTGGCAAGGCCATTCGGAGAGCCTATGGTGGCTATCGATCCTACAGCTAGCGTAGGCTATATGACCTTCGTAAGCACGGCAGCATGCGTACTCCGAAACCTACATTAAGCAACGACTGGATAAGGCAATAGGCTGAACACGGTAGATGTTGCGCGTCAACCGATTGTAACCGAGGCGGAGCCCCTGGCTACCGGGCCGGAGTAAATAGTACGAGTGAACAGGTTGGTGCAGCCCAAGTTGGTTTTTTTTTGGCGCTGAGCGGGAGTATTGTCGACAAGAATGAATCGGATCATAGGCATGCTTACCTAGAGATGCCGTAGTGCCTACTCTAGACGGCCCATGCTAGTCCCTAGGCGCACGAGCCACAACAGTTGAGCTGTAAATGCTCGTGCCCAAGCAATTGTAGGCCGGGTCTGTAGATCTTGTATCTATTATGTAAACTGTGCGAGAATAACGAGTCATTAATCGAGTCTAGTGTATATGTGGAGTATATGCGCCGCACCATTCTGTATGACTCACTCGTGCTCGTAGGGTATAGATAAGGGCTCTACCAGCCCCTCTTACCCCAACCAATCCACTCAAACATTCAAACGCATTCGTAACCTTACTCTATACTCTTTATCGTATACGTTTCGTTTCAACAGGGCCGAGAAAAATAGAACTCGAACACAGGCATCGCGCACCTGCTCTACAACGAGTAACGAGTGGCCAGAAATTCTAAATTACTCGAGACGAGATGAGCTAAGATGGCACATGAACTAAAACACCCAGGCACAGACACGGCCATCACCTGAGAATCGCAAAAACACGTCGCATCTCCCCCCATTTGGTAGCGCCGCTCTGCACTGCCGCGTAGAGAGTGAAGTTGGCGGGCTGCTAGGAGTGAATCTAGTAATTACTGAGCTAGTAGGTGTCGGTTTTAGCGACGGCGTTTGAGCGTTTAATACAATAATTGTCACTATTACGGAGACGGACAACCGAGATTATTAACTCGTCCTACCTGGGAATATAAACCATACCTAGAGTTTATTGCCCGCATTCAGCGGCACCGCCACCAGGGACAGATCATCCGTCGCTAAATACACCCTTACCCATCTTCTTCCCAACACCCCCATCCGATCTTGGCTCAGACTCATCAAAGTTAACCATTATATGGATCATACAGACGCGATAGTAGGTTTATAATGATTCCTATATGCATGTCATAAATTGGCGATCAGATAGATAGCCAAACCGGAGAGGTGTTGGTTGGCGCAAACACGGTAGCTTTTTCAATACATCCGCACAACGTGCTGTTGAGCAGAACTATACGATCAGACTTTGGAGGGAATGGTTCGGTTTTTAGATGATCAAGGTATCGAAAACCTAACTCAAAAGCTCAACCCTTCCTCCGTGTCTGGGAGACCCCAGGCAATGGGGGGGTATTGCGATATATTCAGAGGAGAGGCATATGATGGGACAAAGTTGGCGCTAAAGATGCGTCGTGCCGTTCTGGGTGACCAAGTCCCATACGGTTACAAAGACATAGTGAGTTTGTATAAAATCCGCTTTGAACCATGCTACAGGATTATTAGGCTATGGTCTATGAAATCTATGTATGGCATCACTGCAGACACCCCATCGTGCTTCCCCTGCTTGGGTTTGCGAAATTTCGAGGTCGGCTTGCTGCGGTATCACCGTGGATCCAAAATGGAACTCTTCCCGAATACGTTCGTAAGAACGGAACTGTTGATAAAAGCCAAATAGTATGGTCTTTCTCTTTTCTACGATAGTTGTATTGAATCCGGCCTATCCTACTTAGTGTATGCAAATATGCGAGGGTATAGGGTATTTGCATGAAAATGGCATAGTCAGTTAGAATACCCTATGTTGTTTGCGTTATGTTTCCTGTTTCTGTCGCTGATTGATCCCAAAGGTCCATGGAGACATCACAAAACGTGAGTACTGTTAAACCAGAGTATACAAGCTATCAACGTCAGTTAGACAGCCGAATATACTTGTTTCCGATCACGGAATCCCTTTAATCCACGACTTTGATCAAGCACACTTGCAGGGCCACCGAGCACAATTTGAGACGGAAGGTCAAGGGGGCACCTCAGATGGATGGTGAGCGGTTAATTATACTCGTCAAAGGGTTCCAAAGTTGAGGGACAAAGGCACCCGAGCTTCTTGTAGCAGATGATGCGAAGAAGAGCAAGCAGGCGGACATTTACGCGCTTGGGCTGGTGCGGGTTCAATTTGCATCATGGAAGCGGAGAGGTGTCTAACAACGCTTTAGACAATTCTGGTTTTTAACTCTTTCTCTGCTTATATCCTCCATCTCATCATATGAGGGCAGGTATTACTAACCGGCGAGATTCCGTTTTCAGGTGTATCGGGTAAGTTTTGTGATCTCTTAAGCTGAGATCAATGCCTTATCTGCTCATCGTGTGGTGTATAGAGCCTAGATTTCCGGTACAGCGTATCAACAAAACTTAATTCCGGATCGGCCAATTAAACACTTGCAAAACGGAGATCCAGCTGCAGATGGGCTATGGTCCCTCCTTGTAAGGTGCTGGGAACGGAATCCAAAGTCACGGCCCCACGCACGCCTGATGATTCAAATGGTGGGTCAAGACTATCCATCCAACATTTCCAGTGATGAAATCAGCTCATATCTTGGGGTGAGATGGTACGTTTTTGAAATAGAAGTTGTAACCTCTCCAACCCTTTATTCATCCCCTATTCGCGCGGTTGTAGAAGGTGAGATTGTCATACTCTATGAAACACCGTATTTGAAAGCTGAACTGGTTTGCAAAAGCGGGTAAGAATGAACGCATATGACCTGTTACTGACTATCCTTAGCTCATATGGATGATCCACAGTTTGTAAGTCGAATTTAAATTGCTACTACGCAGGTGTTTCACTGCCATTGCTTTTCACTAATAGGGGGTGGTCGCAAAATAATCCGTGCCCAGTGACCAGACTTAGCAGCTTGTATATCCTTGCCCCGTAGATTGCTTTGGGAGAGGATTGGTCAAAACGCTCTGAACGTATGAAGTCTAAATCGGGAACACATCCCAGTGAAGTACCCCGTTCCATGGTGGGTGGTTTCCAGTGCGAAATACGCCTCAATATTGAACCAGTCTTAGACTACGAAGGAAATGATCGAATTGCTTAGCGAGCACGGGTGTCCGAATATTACTGAGAGGCTCGATTTCGAATCGTGCAGTACTGATCCGGATATTACTCATGGCGGTTATGGAGACGTGTACCGTGGGCGTTTGCGCGACCAAACCCCGGTCGCGATAAAAACATTACGGGTGCGAGTTCAGTGGGATGATGAGGGCTATAAAACGCTTAAGGTGAGAATTTTGTCATTAGAGCTATGGCATGCTGAAGCAGCAGTAGCACATGGCACACGAACTTCACATTTGGTCGAAATGCGAACACGCAAACGTGCTCCCCCTCCTGGGGTTGGTCGAGTTCCATAACAAGATCGGCATGGTATCCCGTTGGATAGACAACGGTGATCTAACTTCGTATCTCAACAAGCACCAGGCCGCTAATCGCTTCAATCTGGTGAGACTTCGTACCCTAGTACCCTAGCATGAGTAAAAATTCACCGAACGCAGAGCGCGGACATTGCTACCGGCCTAGTATACTTGCACACTCGAGGCATTGTACGTGATACGGATCAACTGTATTTCCCAGTTTCGCGCTAATATATCACAGGTACATGGTGATATTAAAGGAGTTAGTTGGTTTTTCGAGTGATCCAGGTATTAGTGTGTTGTTGACTTGCCTAAGTCTAATATCCTTGTATCGGCCTATGGTATTCCTATGATCGCCGATTTCGGGAGTGCGTTTTTACAAGATAGCACGGTCAACTTTGCGAGCACGGTGACTCGGGAGCATACATGGCAATACGCAGTAAGTGATTTGTCTGAAGGCTAGGCACTCGACTCTGATTTGACTATCCGAGGCCCCGGAGCTATTTAACGGCATAAGAACACCCCTGAATCCGACGTATATGCGCTTGGAATGGTAAGTGGCGTCTTCAGCGGCGACCTTCTCCGACTCAAGGTGTTCGCAGACGTTGCTGGTAAAGTCTCCACACCACAGATTGGCTTGTCCGGTCTCAAAAGCCATTTTAGGAAGTATTCACAAGGAGAATTCCATTTCCAGGGAAATCGAATCTCGATTTATATCACACGGTTGGAGTTCAGAAGCAAGTTCCTACACGACCGGTAGAAATTTCGAGCCTTGGAAACCGAGCGGATAGTCTCTGGTCACTGCTTTGTCGTTGCTGGGCGGCTGAACCAAAGGATCGTCTTTCTGCATCGCAAGTTGAATCCGAGGCGAGTCAGATTATCTAATTTTTATGGCCAGGCTCTCAACGAATTAATTTAGCTATACGATATCATGGAAATTTAAGGACCGCTATATTTGAAGATGAATTACCAAGCCTGAAACAACCGCCACAGCACTTCGCTGTTGGTTCTAGCCTTATGTTTGAGCTAATTGACATATGTTTTCGTACGGTACAAGAACGAAAGGCCTGAGAATCCTGTGTGCGGTGCGCCGGGTGTGAGATCGAGACACGAGTTGCTCGTCTGTTGGACGTGGGTTATGAATTTGTGACCGCTGAATTTGCATTTTATGGCAGGCCTCTGTGCCTGAGGCCGATCTGCGCCAAGGGGCTGGTTGGCTTCTTATTCTCGACCATCACGATGCCTGCACTAGAATATGCGATTACGAGGTTGGTGTGTCTCAAGCGCTGTTCCCCGGCCGAGCTCATCGTTCATCACCATCTCAAGACCTTATCCCTGGCGCTGGACGACAGTCGCCGTGAGTTTTGCCGCTGGGGTAGTCCTTGTCGGGCTGGGTCTGTTCAACTGTGTGTGCGGCTCTCGAGCTATTTAGGGCTATGCTGAAAGGATCAACAGTCGCCGCGGTCGGCTACAACCGAGAGACGTCGTATCGTGACGCCTTCGAGCTGAACCCGAGCGTGGGATGGAAAAACAAGCTCGACACTGGATATACTCGTACGTGGTTGTCTGTTGTATGGCACCTCCCTGTTGATGCGGTCTTGCTCCATCAGAAAGTCGCAGTGTTAGCTGTGATCCTACTTCACTGGTTGTTGGCGGGGTGTACCGTACCAACGTAAGGCCAGTCTGCTGCTCGACTGCATCTTGGTGTTGACATGCCCTCACACTCAGAACGCCATCTTTGCACTCACTGCCGAAAGTCTTCGAGACCCGGTCACTAGTGCTCCTCTTGGAAGCGCCAACTATAGCGGCGACGCGCTAGACAGCTGCCGGGTCAACAGGATCTACATGGTGGCCGAGTTTGCTACCCACGACGCCAAATGGCGCGCTCAAGTCGCGTGCAAGACCCCCCAGCTGTTTGCCAACTTTACGATCGAGTCGATCGTCACGCTCCGGGCCGGTGTCCCAAACGGGATCGTCAACGTCGACACATTGGGGACGATCGAAAGTGATCAGAGCCGCCCCGAGGCGATCGTGACCTCAGTCCTCTACGGCCTCGGACTGGACGTTCTCGCTGCCTTGTTTTTCCGAGCGCCACCTGTGCCTTCGACAACAACCACGACCAACGCATCTGCAAGTGCCATGTGGGCCGAATGGGACCCCCTTGCCGCGGACGGTAGCCTTCCGATGGTCCTCTCGGGCATCACCGCTCCCGACGGAGCATACCGCCTCGGTCGCGGCATGGATGCCTTTTCGGACCTCTTGCCGCCTTCTCGCCGTGCATTGCTCAACTATGCAATTGCCCTCCACGACGCAATATTGGTCGACGTTGGATCCACGGTTTATCTTGGATCGGGTCGTGCAGACAATAACATCCTGACCAACACCACGGCGCTCCAAACTCGAACCCAAACCTCCGACCTGCTTAGCACGTATATGACGGCGACCAACGGAAGCGCCAATGGCCTCGACTTGAGCATTCCCGTCGCGCCGTTCCTTCTTTCGCAAGCGAGCGAGTTTAGACTCCCGATTGGTGTGCGTCAGGTGGGAGACGAACGGGGCGCGGCGCGGTTAGTCCAGAGGTACTTGTGTCATAGTATGGTTCTCAAGCCACCTGTGACGCTCGTTGTGGACGTGATTGTCGCGACTATTTCAATGTTCATGGTCGCGTGGGGGATTGCACAAATTGGGCTGATGTATGTCGCAAAGGAGCACACCGCGAATGGTTCGTTTCTTGGTTAGGGGTGCAATAGCGAGAGCTGATATTCCCCCCCCCACCTCTTTTTTTTTAAAAAAAAGGAAATTACTGTGCTTGTCCGACATGCGACTCGTACGCTCATCGTCTTGTCCCACCCGCTGCTGGAGACAGCGTAACTGCCGGTGAGATGGACGCCCAAGATGTCAAGTATCCTTGGCAAGCTTCTGTTTCCTCACCCAGTGTTCGATAAAACGTTCGTTTGCGGTCCCCATTTCATTCCAGGGATATGCCTAAAATCTATTAATACAATTCAGTTACAATCAGATGGATCTGTCCTATGTATGCGCGCAAATTAAACTTGTGGTGGCCAAGTAATCTCGAGGATCCAAGCGGGTCACTGACACGGGTGTCAGGCACGGATGACGTGCCAAGCCTTGATTAGTGTCGACCCATTCTCTTTTTCTTGGCCGATTAAACCAAATTAACGACTCAAACACTCGATGGTACTGTCAGCCTCCCAACCACGATGGCATTTTCACGTCGTGTGCTTGTTTTCGGCCTTTCATTCGCTCTGCGCATCATGGCGCAGACATCTTCAGACCCGGTCGAGACGAATAGTATACCAGAGCTCGAGCCGACACAGAGCCTCGAGCCAACGACGACTTCACTGGATCCGACAACAACAGACCTTGCCGATTTCACTACGACGAGCTCGACGGTCTTGACGATTGCGCCCACGTCGCTTCCGCCAGTGGGTGGAGGCGCGAGTTGCGTTCAGGTCTGTTTCGTCAGGGCTGCTGACCAGGTTGGGTGCAAGAGCAGGTGGGTCCTCCCATTACAGCCTGGGAAGAACGGAATAATGTCATATCTGTTGGGTAGCACGGATTTCAATTGTGTTTGTTCGAGGTGAGTCCGTCCCACTCACTTACTCACATTCGGATTAATTAAAAGAGCCATTTTACAGTCCAAACTACCTCGTCGCCGCCCAAGGTTGTTTCTCCGAATACAGCTGCCAGGCTTCCGCTACAGATGTGGCCGTTAGAGAATACAACTCTGCGTGTAAATTCAATAATGATACCCAAAGTACGCATTGTTCACCCAAATTTTGGAAAACACTCGTCTAACTATGCTACAGACGATTCCAATACATCCTCTCGCACCCTCTCTACCACCCCTTTGCCTACAAGGATGAGCACACGGGTGATGGTAGTCACTTCTGGTGCGGTTATTACGCTCTCGGGCTCAGCGAGCACTGTCACGTCTGGCTTTACGACCATTCAAACCGGGGATACCAGCCCTACTGGCGGTTTGGGAGGGAATACATCGAGTATGGCTAATAACGGCTCGCCAGCCTTGCGGTGGAGTGGAATGGTCGGGCTGGGTTTGGTAGGGGGGGCTGTGGTCCTCGTGCTTTAGCCAATTTCGGCCTTGGAGTGATATGTATGGATGAGTACGAGTTCACGGATTTAGTGTATTTATCATTCACTATGGCCATGTGGAACTTGGGCTTTGCCCTCGAGGGGGTTCAAGGCTCTTTGAGGCGCCGCCACAAACGCCGATTGTGAGATATATGGCGACCAAGCTGACCGAAACCATTTGCTGAACACCCGCTGTCGGACAAGACATGGTGACATGCCTAATCGATGGATGTATGTATAATGATTCGTTGGAACATTATTCTAAACTTTAGAAAGGGTTCTCACTGGCGCGGGATTGGGAAGAGCGCGATAATGATGCATATAGTCACGGCAAATCTAATGCAAACGGATCGCATAGCATACATCCACATGGATCCTGGTGAATTTATTGTTGGAGTTACAAAATTATACAGGCCGTTTTGTTCCCGATACTGGACATATTTTATGCAAAGGCGGGCTGCTTCTTGAGCATGATCGTCTGGATGTTCGAGTATCCGAGCAACCCATTCAGACCGTTCTCGACGCCGATACCAGATTCCTTGTGCCCACCAAACGCCTACACATATGTAGTGAGTCTTGGGCGGAAAAGGGAGCGATATGTATCTTACCGTGAAGGGAGAGGCAGGCGAGAACTCGTTTATGCATATGGCTGAGCATATATGATCAGTGTTTGTCCACAAACGAGAGATGTTTTATATAAACTTACTTCCAGCCTGGATTTGCTTCGCGATACGATTGACGGCCTCGATGTCATTGCCCCATACCGATGCGGAAAGACCCAATTTGGTGTCATCTATGCCATTCGAGATGCATGAGGACTTCACGCCCATCGGCATATGGACATCACCACTCACTAGCACGCTTGATAACGTCCTTCTCATCACTCCACTTCAATAGCGGCACGATGGGCCCAAACGGCTCCTCTCGCACAATCTTCGAGTCCTCGGGAGGGTTGTCGACGAACGACACGGGTACAAAGAGACCATTGGTCGGGTTGGGGTTGATGTCACCACCAACAGCAAACTTGTAGTTGTTGGCACGAGCGTCCTCAAAGAACGAAAGCACCTTTTTGTATCTGGTATTTCAATTAAGCAAATGGTGAGTTCCGGGCAGACCTGAGCGACGTACTGGGTGATATTTTGCACGGGTCCGAGCTGCGAGTCCGCCTCCATGCCATTGCCGACCTTGACTGACTTGCTAAATGCGGCAAGTTCGTCACGGAATTGGTCGTAAATCTTTTCGTGAACGTAGAGGCGCTTTGCTGAAAACAATTGATCATCAACGTGTGATTTCGCATGGCAGCGGATAGAACTTACCAGCAGAACCTATAATTGCCAGCCGACACATGTAAGTAACAGATCAATCAAAAGGACGCAGACAATAAAAACGAACAAGTTTGGCCGTTGTTCTGTGAGTTTGGGGGTCAATGGTTTAAAATACGGTGACAGCAGACAAAACTTACGACAAGGGCTGCCCAGAACACCTCACTGGATCGAATTGGTAAGTAAAAGTAATTAGGGAAGAAACCAATCCGACTCACGGCACAATTTTCTTGGGATCCACGTCCGGGAGGATAATGCATGGATCATTTCCACCTAAAAGTGTGTTCAGCACGGCAAGTTCGATAGAATGATAGGACGAGGTTGGCTCACCAAGCTCGAGGGTTAGTCGCTTGAGCCCGCTGCTAGCGCTCTGCATGACCTTCTTGCCAGTCTCGCTCGATCCAGTAAAGCTGACCTGCAAGGGGCCACTTGTCAACATCTCCTGCGTGCATGCTAAGCCCAAGACAAACCTTGTCGATACCAGGGTGCACAGTGATCATTGGGCCAAGGCTATCATCTCCACTCAACACGTTTACGACGCCGGGTGGGACGAGATGCTGGATATCCTTGATGAACCGCAGAGTGGTGAGGGGAGTAAAAGGTGATGGCTTCAATACAAGAGTGTTCCCGGCCAGAAGAGCAGGGCCAAGCTTCCAGATGCAGAGCGCCAGGGGAAGTTCCTGTATTTGAGCTCAGGACAAGATAAATGTATAGTCGCTTATGGTCACTGACCAAGGAACGATACCCGCACACTGGGAGTAATGATGCATTTAGATGAAGACAATGTCGGCACGCATGAAGAGACTCACCACTCCAATGGGGACACGACGCTCGATCACCCTCTTCTCCTCATTGTCAACGATGACTTTTTCGGGAACTCGGAGCTTGGCCGTTTCGCGCAGCCACAGAATGGCACCTCCGACCTCGTATTGTGCATCGGCGAGCTATGAATGACCGCTCGTAAATGGGGGCGTGATGGACGGCGACGCAGTTGGACTCACCGTCTTGCCCTGTTCCGAAATGAGCACCCTCTTGTATCCCGAGGTTCTTCTCGATGACGCCGGCAATCTGGTTGAGAACTTCTGCCCTCTCGTCCACGGACTTGGCAGACCACGCGGGGAAGGCAGCGCGTGCGGCGGACAGCCTCGTCGAGCTATACGTAACGGCATGAGTGATCAATACAAATTGGGTCGTGAGCGGAGGGTCGTACCTGCTCCTTGGTCGCGATCGGAACCTCGGCAAACTTTTGCTGGGTGGCAGGATTTATAACGTCAAGTTTTTTGGAAGATGTGACGGCCTTGCCGTTGATGATGTGAGTGAATTCAGACATGGTGGGAGTCAAGTGATACAAGATGATGGGGGTCAGTTCATGGGGTGAAGGCCTGCTTTATATACACCGTGGCTCCACTGTTTCGAAATGGTTGGTAGGGAAGCCAGCAGCCGAGGCCACGCGCCCGTCTCGATCTGAGCATCTGATAGAAGTTGTGTTTAGCCTGTTTTCGAGCGGCGCAGACCGGCCATGGTGGTGCGGCAACGCGGGGTAGTTCAAGCAGTCCATCCATATATGGTCCACAACGGACAAGAGGCCTGCAGACCCATTCAACCGCGGGTATCATCCCGCGATGCGAGTTCATTCCGGTCAGAACTAGCCGAACCGCAATTCGAACCGACGGCTGCCGCGCTGTATTACTTGCGGATTTGAGAGAACCGAGGACAAATCCGACCTCGCCAAGAGGCATCCAGAGTGGAGGTCGGTGGAGGTCGAATCTTCCAACGGCGGCCGGCGCATTCCGTGGTCACATGGTTTTGAGCGACACCGCCACCGCGCCACCACATCCAAACAAGGCACACGCCACAGCGGCATCAAGAAAAGGGGCTAGGGGTCGACTGGCCGCAAAAATCCGACGACCACACCATCAAGACCATCCAACTCTAGCTATGGCGTTTATCAGATGTGCTAGAATTGCTCTGTCGTGTGCAGCTCTCCTCGTGCTCATTTCTGTGGCACGCACCTATCGCCAAGCCAGCCAAGTGCAGGACCGCACCGATAGAGCTCGTTTGCAGCCTCAGAAGATTGTCTGGAATACTCCCTGCAGCCCCAAGGTCCTTAGACCTTGCATTCCAAAATACTCTCCCCAAAGCACCGTGCCCGTCGAGGTCCAGTTGCGCAAGTACGGCAAGATGATGGTAAGTGACGTTGGAGAATAAGGGGGGGGGTAGCTATGAAGCTAATTATGGCTCCACAAGTCGTACGATACGACCAACAGTGTATGTTGATTATCGCTCGACTGGGCTGGCTGCTAACGATCCCGTTTAGTCCAAGATTTTCCACTATCAAATGTCCACATTGTCCGCGCTCTCTGACCACGACGCAACCAAGTGCAAACTCGCATTAGTATACTATGTCTCGCGGAATCCTCTCCCGTCGTGAGTTGGCCATTTGTCCTTGGTATCATTAAGTTGATGTATTCGTGCAGCGAGTATCCGGTTCCGACAGTCTCTCGCGTTCGCAGATGGTTCCCTTTGCCAGGACTTTGCGTGGAGCAAGCCAAGTCGTGACAAAAGTCCTGAATGCGTTTAAAGATGTTTCGGTTGAGTATAATATTATAAATCAAATTATGACTCTGAGTAAGCTAGAGCGGTAATGATGTTCAAGACGGTCCAAGAATAACCTCTTGTTACATGTTGTCATAAGTGTAGCACAAGATTCCTCCCTCGTACCCGGTAAACCTGGCAAATCTATTAGCATAGTTCAAAACACGTCGAATATATACGCACTTGTTCTTGTAGTTGCTGGTGGTAGACATGACTGCCTCGATCCGGATATCCTGCTCCTCCATACCAGACGAAGGAAGAGTCATCTTGGTGTTCGCGACTGGGCCAACACCTGCCAACGCCATTTCATGACGTGAGTTGGGCCGCAACATTAGGAATGGAATGGATCTTACCCGTAGGGAACTCGTCATAGCGCGAAAGGTCCTGAACACTTCCTCCGTAGAACGAGCGGGCATTGGCCGGACGACGGGCTTGCCAGCGAGCCCAGGTGCGGTCGAGTTGCTAGAGCGTAAATCAAGTGGTTAAGGATAAACTGATTTGGGGATAGCCATGTGACATACCCCGTGGTGGAACCAGAACAGAGGGTCAGAAGGAGTCGGCGAAGGGTCCGACATGTCACTAGCCGATGACCGGTCAGCTCAGAGCTGGTTCAGCACCTCAAACTAGCTCACCCTCCCATCATGATATGCAACCCGTTATGCACACCCTGAATCCTCGGGCCGTCCATCGCCGCGAAAAACGCCGCCGAATCGCCCTCGAAATTATCCACCAGAAACTCGATCGCTTCGGGAGTAAACGTCTCGTTGGCGAACGCCGTCTTGTTCGAGTATTCGAATGGGAAAATGAGATTTGTGACGAATGGCTGGGGTGTGAAGCGGCGTCGGACGAGATGGGGAATCGGATAGGCCCGGATTTTGTTGGCGAACGCGCCATCGGTCACGACCCAGTCGGATTCTTCTGTTCCCCTATACAAAAGGTGAGATGGGCTCGACTGAAAGAGGCGCGAGGGGCATACCAGGTGCCTAGGCCATACTCTGGATCCGACTCGAATATGGGCGAGTTGAATACATCATGCGCGTCTATAACGAAATTAGCAACAATTCCAGGGTGTTCGAAGAACCATACCCTTGGTCCAGTCCCAATCTAAAAGCAGCAGTCAATCAACTGTGCTTGAATAAAAATTGGCAGACCATGAAACTCACAAGGCATGGTCCCCGTAAAGTTACAGGTCCGCTTGAGGTCAGTTTCAAAAGCGTGGAGGTACCACCGGTGCCTGCACGAACGGTTTAGATTTCATTTCGCCGTTTGATTTCAGGTTGGCGTACCATGGGAAAAATTCTAACCCAAGGCTCGTCAAATTATCCCGTGATAATAAATTAGGAGCTACTCACGAGAAACAACATGTGTGCCTGCGTTCGAGTCCATATGCAAGTAGACCCAGTCATCGTAGTGGTTGGCTGTAGTGTTGATTTGTGCGATACCGCCGGTGATACGCGTCTTGGTGAGGTTGGGGCGATGGGGCTCATCTCCCATACACTAGCAAGCGAAATGAATACACCGGCAACAGGGGGCGTCGAATACATACCTTCAAGGCCCGAATGAACTCTTTCTTCTCTCTGGAAGCGGGGGTTGAGTAGATCAAACGCAGGGCAAGCTGACAAGACCCACTCGATCGAATGATTACGCCATTCCTTTCGCACAACCGGATTCGTGCACTTGGATGCGAATGAAGATTCGGCTGCAACAAGCAGAGCTGCGACATAGAGAGATGTTGGACGCATGACGAGGTCTAGAGGGCCAAGTGAAGGCTTAGAGGGTGATGAGGACTACGGAATAGGCGACTCCGCGATTCGACCTATATACCGGGCTAGCCTGTGGGCGATACATCGTGGCAGAGACACATTTCAAGACTGAGAATTAAAGATGGTTCCGTGCCTCGACATGTGGTATGGACAAGACAGCTGACGTCGGTGGTGGGAGAGATTTGGTTCCGAAGCCGGAGCGGCTCCGGAGGTGGCTCACCAATAGCCTCAGCCTTGACAACGACGACAGCTGGAGAAGCATCCTCGGCGCCCACTATGACAGAATGTGCCATGTTTCTTTCCATCGGATGTGCTCTGGGTCTCAGTGTCGCCCAGATCTAATTTCCCACTTGCTCTGTTGGTCGATGACCGGAACATGTCGGTATCCCTCGACAGACAGTTGATAGACAACGTGCGCCGTCACAAACAGACAAGTTCTCACTTTCTTTTCTCTGCCAACACGAAACTGGGGACGTAGCTGAGCTGGGCCGCAATTGAGGAGTTTGAGGTACATTCGACCTCCTGATTGGGTTTCGATATTTTTATGACCCCTCTGCTCGTTCCTATCGCTTCGACATGTCAATTGGAACAAAAGATTCTCATGAACGTCCCCTATGATGTCCCGGTGCAGCAGTTGGCCTTGATACCGTGCAGAGTCCCGCCTCTATTCGCCTGGTTTTGACACCCGCCGGCAGTCATGTCCTTATAAATGCTCTCATAGGCACTTCCTCAGTAGCAGCATCTCCTCTCTATCATCTCCTCTGCGTCGACTACATCATGAGACTGACCGCACTCGCCATCGCCACTCTCCCTTTTGCTGCCGCTTACGACTTGCATGTACCTTCGCCCAAAGACGAAGTCTTGGTCACGCCGAGCACTACCAACGAGCTCACTCCTGACGCCGGAAAGTCGATTTACTCTGCTCCGCCCCTATTGAAACCAGGACAATGCACCAAGCCTGCCGTGCGAAAGGAGTGGCGCACGCTCAGCAAATGGGACAAGAAGGCGTGGATTGATGCCCTCAAGGTTAGTTTCCAATTGGCCGTGCGAATATGATTTACTCAGCAGTTTGTAGTGTGTCGAAAAAATGCCGCATACCGATTCGCTCTACAAGACCCGCATTGCAGGAGGAGTACCGTTGATCAACGAGACGTCTACCCACTATGATGATTGGACGTATCTCCATGTCGTACGTACCGACACTCGAACCGTGTCCTTTAAACTTATCAAATTTCGTTTTCCAGGATTCGAACGTCAAAACGCATATCACTGCTTGTAAGTAACTCTCCCAAAAGCCCGTATATACCCGGGCTAACCGTCTGCTTAGTGTTCTTCCCATGGTACATTTAATCCCCAGCATCAAACTAACCAGGACTAACGAATGCTCTCCAAAGGCACCGATGGTATTTGGACGCCTTTGAGCGTGTTCTCAAAACTAAATGTGGTTTCAATGGCACAATGCCATACTGGAACTGGTCCCTTGGTAAGTTGAATACTCATTCGATATCCTCAACCAAATAACATGTGAAATAGATGCTGCCGACATGTCCAAGTCTCCCATCTTCGAGTCCGACCCCGAGTACGGCATTGGCACTTGGGGAAAAGCCCCTGAATACCATGTCACCGACGGCGCATTCAACGAGTCCATCCGGGCTTACCCGATTCCACATATTATTCGCCGTCAATGGACTCCCCAGCCGTTTGGTGAAAACCTGATTTTCCCATTCGAGTATGCAGATAAAGAGGCATGGGCAAACGAGACGGTCACGCACAAGGCTATTCAAGGAATGATCGACGGCCACCGTGGAGATTCGGACGCGTTCTTCGCAGCTATGGAAGGACCGAGAGCTCAGGGTGTCCATAATGCGGTTCACCTTTCTATCGGCGGGTATGTCTTGGCTTTCAAGTGGGTTATCGAATCATGCTCAAGGCTCTCGATAGCGACATGTCGGATCCGTCGCCAACTCCATCAGATCCTCTTTTCTGGCTTCACCATGGAGTAGGGGCCGACTCTTTTGATTTCGCTACTTCGACTTACGATGTGTTATAGATGCTTGACCGTGTATTCGCGATGTGGCAGGCCAAATACCCGGAGAACGCCGAGTCCTTCTCCGGCGGATCATTCCAAAACCTCGAAGTTTATGACGAATGGCCGACCGGCCAGCCTCCGATGGTCAACACCAAGTCACTTTTGCCCGTCTCTGGATTGGAAGAAGCGGATGTGGCGGTCGAAGAAGTAATGAGCATCACGAGTAATTATAAGAACAAGTGAGTTTATCTATTCATCTTAACGATCAAGTACTAACGTACGCATAATTGATGAGGTGGACTGGATTCAGCGGTGGAAGGCTATGCTACGTCTACGATAATATGCTGTATGCTTAGCTACCCATATGTGCCGATTAATCCTGTGATTTATGCTTATTCCCGCTACGTCGTCAACAGTACAATAATAGTTCCTTCATTCAAATACCCTTCGTACACCAAAGCCTTCAGATTAGCTTGAGTCACTCAGAGCCTTTTGCATGGCCGCGTAGTAGTGTTCAATCTCTGCGGGACAAGGTTATGGCGTCTTTACCAAACGAACAGTGCGACAACTCACTATGATTCTCAAATCCGCTGACAGGGTCTTTGCGAGGGGGCGTAGTACCAATCTCAGAAGACAACTTCTCTGGCGTGGTGCTCGCACTGATACGATAGCCCGTATCAACGTGAATGAAGACGCGCCAGTCGGGCCAGACAGGAGGTACTGTTGGAATGGGGTCTCCTTCATTCACGATTCTCCAAGCCGAGCCAGTGTTTTCGCCGAGATGGTCTCGAAGAGCTTTGGCAAAATCCTCTTGTCCGCTGCGAGGACTGCCAAACGTGTACATATCCCCCAACAACGCCGACTGGGGAAGCATCCCTGTTTGGGTGTATTGTGTGAAGCAAAGATTTGAGTAAGAACCGCCTAGTGAATGACCCTTCATGAACACGGAACCTTTTAAGCGACACACTCTGGCATAGGTCTGGTAGATTACTTACAGTCACGTGGATCACGGGTTGCTCCTTTCCGTCGTGGGGCATTATCGCAAGTAGGGCTTGGAGCCCTCTGGTTATCATATCTTGAATTATAATTAGATCCAAACCGATAAATGCAAAATCTAAGGCATCATACCAAACGGCTTCCCATAGGGGAAATCACCGAATAATCCGTTAAACACCCCGTTTGAGACATGAGTGCCATAGACATCCGCGGAAGGGCCTTGGTAAGGCCCATAATTTGCATCCGTAAGCAGTTCACGATAGTTTGACGGGTTTGTTCCCTGGTCGTATTTCGTTAAAACAATAAGATCAAGCATGTTGATGTGCTTATTCACCTTGAATGCTATCCCAACAAAAGGGGCGGCTGGGTTTCGGGAATAAAAGGCTCCGCAGAATGGGCCAGCCCAAAGCGAGTGTTCAGTTGAACCTTCCTGCACATCTATGAGAACCTGTTTTCAGACCAAGATTAGGATACTCACGTAAGGAAGGTCTGAATCATGTGGATTGTGAGACCGCTTGAATTGCTCAAACTTGAGGATGGATATACTGACCACAAAACATTTGGAAATCCATACCCCACAGGTTCCCCTGTCAGAGAGCTCAGGCTGGCCCATTCTGGACGATACGTCTAGCATAAATGACTCACCACTTTTTTTATGTTTGCCACAGAATCGTCGAGTTTCTTGATTGCTTCCTTGTACTGACGAGTCTTGTACAGTGCTACTGCCTCTTCTACCTTATCCTCATCCCTGAATACAGAATCTCATAGGTTACTAATTGTATGCCACAGAGTTTGATTCACTTGCCTCAAATAAACGGTCGCCGTCTCCATAAAGGCTAGAAACGCACACCTCCAATTGATTGTGGCGCTATAATTACTTCAGATACTGAGCAAATTGAATCAAAGCGACGGATTCTCACCCCGCCGGTCCTCCAAACGCCTCTAGCCACAAAGTCAGCAAACAGTCATAGGTCTATGGAAGCGCTGCTCACGGTGCTGAATGGCATAGTCAATTACATCCTGGTTAACCTTGGACCAATTTTCGAGCTCGGCGAGATAATTGTCTAGCGTTTTTTTCGGAATCGTTTCGTTTGAACCCCTTGGAAGATCTAGTTGACTCAGTTGTTCCAGATGGCTAACAACGAGGTTCCGTTGGACAGCTTCGAGTGTCAGGGGGTATTGGTTTGACATGCTAACAATCTAAACGTGGATATAAGCGCAGTTGCGTATCAAGGGTAGTTACCGATGTGAATGAACAAGTTATGCCAGGTAGGGAGGATCTGTTTTGGGGCACTTCCATTTGATCTTCGAGCTTTTATATCCAAAGGGCATGGTAATGTATTTTCCTGCTATTGTTGGGTTGCTATCTGTTAATCCCCCTTATGGTCGCCCCCAGCCAAGGGCTGATCTATGGTTATTGTTGATCAGCGTGGAAAATCACGGACAAGCAAGTGCCGGAGCGGGTAGGGCGTTGACGACAACAATTGCGTATTCAAAACGAGTAAAACGGTGTTCAGAGTGAATGCATTGCCCTGGGCGCTTTCTATATATGTCCAGCTCAGCTAGTTTCACTACCAAGGGACAAGCGCTCATTCTCTCGCGGAAATTTTGATGAGATATGTTCCGGCCCCCTCGGGATTAAAGCCTAGGTTCTCTTTTGGGTTTGGAGTCTCGGTCTTTAGCGTTTGAAGAAAAGCCAGATGCCAAACCATGTTCCTAAGTGCTTTTGGAGCCGTTCTGGGCCTAGCTCGTGCAATGCTACTTGGGGGTAGCACTAATTATGCCGAGGGCAGTATCGAGAACGTTCGGTATCATAGTAAGGTATTCGGATTCTTCTCTCACGCAGGGAGGTTTTACACGAGCTAGATACGAATGTACTTAGCTCAACTACGAAGGTAGAGAACTTTGTATTTACTGTACCTAGATACGAATGTACTACAAGGGACAGTGAGAACGAGAAATAAATGAAGAAAATAAAGAGGAAAAAACTGTACCTTAGCTCAACTACGAAGGTAGAGAACTAAGGAAAGAAAATTTTCACTGGTGCACGCATAACATCAGAAATGGACAAACAGGTACAAACACACCGCATACATGAACGGATATGATTGTAAATTCAACATCTTCGTACACTGCCAGCATATCCTTGTGGTAGCCTTGCTTCCGCGTTCATCATTTGTTCGTGATCCCGAACCATAAGCATTGGACATGAAGTGGGGCCTCGGGTCATACGGATGTATCTCTCCCCTAGAGGTGAGCGGATGAGTAAAGTGGGCTAAGGTGACGAGGGAAGAGGGTACTACGACATGCAGTAGAGAAACCACCATTCTTTTGGAATATTCATATTTTATGAGTTTGCAATCGCGAAAGCTGGATATATGCGTTTGCGCAGTGTGCTCCACCAAGCAAAGTACGCTTGGACGTGATTTTGTCGCATTCACTTGTCCCTGCATATTTTAAGGAATTTGGATAATTATTCATACCTTCCTAAACCCCATCCATCTACGTGACCGTTTCGAAGGACGAGTCTCGAATTTGACCTGGCGGGAGTTCTATATGTGGCACGAATTTTTGACAAGCGGTTTGCTAAACGACACGGCCTTGTGTCTAAGGCATTTTAAATAAATTGAGAGGAGCCGACGCAGGGGCTGCTAGGACAGATGTATAAAAAAAACGATGCTCGGACAAGCGCTCGGACATATCATATCGACATTATGCGGGTTCGGGTACATTGTCAGTTATTGCGCGTGGGGTGCCCAGATTGGGCGATCCGTTACTGTGCCATCCTACCGCTTGAACCATTGTGCGCCGATTCCCGTCGCATGTGACTACGGAAGTCGGCGAGGCATGGTAAACCTGACGAATAACATCTCAATCGGAGTAGCTCATATGATACGTCAAACTGCTCACCATGTAGATATTACCCGACGGGCTTGGATGACAGGATTAGAAAAAACAATTGTGCCTGAATGAGAACAAACAGCCACTTACGCGGTGAAGAAACCATTGTGACCAGGCTATGGTCAAGAAGAACATCAAAAATAGACATCCTTGAAAGTCAGCTGGCGACCTACCGCGTATTCTCCATTTGCGGCGCTAAAAATTGGCCCAGGGGTGTACTTGGCCCAGGAAGACATTGAGAGCGGATCGGACCCAGTAAGCTCCAAGGACCCCAGCGAATACCCTGTTCCTGCACACGTAGAGGCGGAATCTGAAACATATTTAGTCAACATCAGCGTGCTCTATGCAGATGGGCGATGCTTGCAAATGATCCAAGTCCGGCCACCGTGGTACAGCGCAGCTGGGGTTGAGTCAGCTAGACGTATTCGGGCTGTAGCAAATTTGGGACTTGCCTGGACCTTCGTTTACTTTTGCCCCAATTTGTTCCCATGAGTTGGTTGGTGCGGAGATCTTGTAGGCATTTCCGACGGATGTAGCCGAGTTCATTTTGCTAAAACACCAACCCAACTTAGCACTCGCTCCACACAGAGATTGAAGGAAACAAACGCAATCCAGAGACACTGCTGATCGCCATCCCAACTTGAAAACACGAGGTAAGGGCCGGCGGGCAGGAACATGATAGTCGCATCAATGGCCCAGACGTCCCGGTTTGGAATGACCAGTCGGGCTAACAATGATAATCAACTCGAATTCTTACGATGCAAGCGTGGATTTGACGTGGAACTAACGAACTTTGGTATGACCAGGTTGAAGCCCAGATATCATTCGAACTACCTTTGAGGACATGTATCCGTTGGTTATCGAGCGTACTCGACGTCCCAGCCGAATAATATCTTGGATAGGGTGACAGTTTTAAGAGTGTGACGGTCGAGCATCAAACGTACTTACATGTACCACGAGCTCTGAGCCGAAATCCAGTGTATCTCGGGGGCCCCTATATTTGGTCATGCCGCCGAAATCAAGTCAACGAGTTTCAAGGCTCACACATGTTGCAGCACCTAGAAGCAGTAGAGTCTGTCCAAACGATTTTGGGAGTAGCGGTTTTTAAACCGGCCATGGTCTATTCGCAGATGATTCAGTAACGGTTGAGGGAATATTCGCACCGGGTTCTCTCACCGCAGCTCGTGTGATCTGGATGTTGGTCCATGTGGTCGCTAGAAAATGACAAGCGATCATGGTGGAGGTCCAAGTCACGACAGCTTTTAAACCTACTGGTTAGGTAGTAATAACCATTCGAATAAACCTATGTGAAAGGTTAGACCAATCCAATGGACGGGGCTACATGACTTGCAATGTACGGATCAGACCCATTCAGATTCTTGATTGGATTGGTGAATGTAGTAGCACCGAGGGTTGTGAGGGAACAGGCTAGGATGAAAGCAAGAGTATGCAGTAAAGCTTTCATGTCAGCTGCCTTGAAGGGAAAGAGTCGTCTCGCTTCATTCTTATAGGGCGGTGAACGGGCCGGAGTAATCCCCATGGGTACAGGAAGCGTTGAATTGATTGACTGATGGAATTGCATGACCTGCAATCTAAACACCACCAAATAAGATGCCTCGTTTATTGGGGGAGGAATTTGCCCAATGAGTGAATAATTCCGTTCCAGAAGGGCGCAAGATAGCTTCTCTATCAGCTATTCGAAGTACGGCAATGATGCCACTCGTTGACGGCCCGTAGAACCAGAATAGTGTGTGATTTTAGTTTTTACGACAGATTGAATTCCGCTCGATATTATCTGTGGGAATGAGGTGACTGTGCGACTAGTCCTAATAATCTTGATTTTACTAAAGTAAGAATATTGATATGATCGATCTTCGGAACAGGAAGCGACTCAGAGCGATGTTCGTTCGATGGCGATAGAGCAGAAAAGTCTGTTTCTAGGGAGTGGGTAGTCAAAAGATGTATAGCTTTCGTAGGATAGGAGGTGAGCGCTCGAGCATGTCCCACAGAGTCACAGCTGTAAAGTCCGATCCCCAGAACAAGATAAATGCGTCACGTTGTACTAAAGAGCGAGGGCAATCTTGAGCTATCTACTGAAGCAAACACACTGAGCCGAGCTGGCCAAACTGTTAGACACTCGAGTTGAGGCCAGCCTTTGGTCCACGCGAGTTCTCCCCCTGCAGAAAGCGGGGTAATGAGCAAACATTCGTGCGGACTTGGATCCTGGAGGTATCTGGTCATGGTCGAGCGGGGAAAGTTTTTTGAGTGAACCGGCTTTGTGACAACACCGAAAGACAATCAGCTACAATGGCGACACAGGTCACGGGACTCGGTCTTTTTTTTTTTTTTTTTTTGCATTCAATTTTAACGAGCTACATGAACACATCGGTCAAACCGCTCGGGACACAGTCCGGGAAACAAGAAGAAGCAGCCCTAAGGGCGGGGGACATCAGCGAGGCAGGAGAAATAACAGGGGCGTGAACAGGGGGGGTAAAAAAAGTAGGGCCCGAAGGCAACACGGACGCGACAAACTAAATAGTAACCGAGTCGGTATAGTTAATTTTACGGAAAGCAGAGGTAAGTTTCAGGAAAGTGGCCATAACCCGAAGGCCCGAGATGGTGCCGAACAGGTCGGAAAGAAGCAGAGGCTTGGAGGCCTTGCGTAGGATGTGACGGCGCGTGTCCCACAGCGTGCACTCCCTGAGCACGTGCGAGATCGTCTGCCTGGTCTGGAAATCGCATTGACATTCCGCCATATTGCCCCCCGGCGGCGGTGACGTGAGGTTGAAACGGTCGTAGTAGTCCCCAAAGAACCCGTGACCGAGGATGATCTGGATGAGGCGGCAGTGTATGGCCCTCTCTCCCGTATACCCAGTATGGAAATTGTGAAGTTTCCAGGTCGGGGCGCGATTGAGTGAGATCCGTACATGATCGGAGTGGGGTTCGGACTTCCACCTCTGTCCCCAGCGTGCGACGGCTCTGGATTTGGCCCTGGCCTTGGCCCAAGCTATGGTGCGGCTGAACAGAGGGGTGGGCGTTAGGGAAGTCGCTTTGAGCGCTAGCGTGTCTGCTCGCTCGTTGCCTGCAATTTTTGCGTGTCCTTTGACCCATTGGACTGTGATGGTGAGGTCAGGGTGGGTCCTTAGGAGGTCGTCGACAGCGTTGCGGAAGATGATGGAGGCGGCTTGGGCTGTATGCGTGGAGAGGCTGGTGATGGTCTGGACCGCCGCAAGGTTATCTGAGGAGAAGAGCACGTGTCGGACTGGTGAGTTGTGGGATGGGTTATGCACTAGAGCCGACGCTCGCTTGGCAGCGATAGCCAGAGCCATCATTTCCGCATCATAGACGTCGGAGTGTCGCCCAAGACTTAGCAGGCCCGTAGCGACCTCTTCACTAAACCTGGAAATGGAGAACCCGCAGCCGACCCGTCGAACGTTGCGAAGGATCCGTCTAGACCCATCACTGAACACGAGGATGGAACCGTCCGATTGGGCTGTGCTGATGCGATTCTTGGCTGCCTCGAGGAAGATCCTTCGTTCGTCCTCAGACGAGCCGTGGGTGGGGAAGAGGGTGCGAAGTCGGGATGGCCAAGGGTGGGGCAGCTCCCATGGAGGCGCCAGGTAGGGTGTGGTGAATTCGGCATCTGGGTGGGACATCCCTGCCAGGTGGTGTATAATGGTGGTTTTGGTGGGGGGCGGCTGAGGGGTGTCTGGGCAGTGTGTATCCCAGTTGGCAGGCAACCGTTTGGCAACCTCAGAGTGGGCGGGGAGGCGGCGGAGGCGCACGGCGGCGTTCTCGGAGAGGCGGTGAAGCGTGATGGCCATGGGGGGGATGGAGGCCACATGTTCCATGGCCGAGACCGGCGAGGTTCGGAAAGCCCCGAGTAGCCACCGAAGGCCTGAGTTCTGGGCGCGCGTGAGGGGTTCGATGAGGGCTTTTTGCTTGATGCCTGTGTACCATATGGTGGAGCCGTACGTTAGGATGGGGATGACGCAAGCTCGGTATAGTAGGCGGGCGTGTTTGACTTTGATGCCTCGGATGGAGTTGGCTGTGACCCGCAGGCCGGCGATGGCTGACATTGCCTTGGTGGCCATTTTCCTGACGTGTTCTTTCCATTGGAGACAGCGGTCGAGCCAAAAGCCCAGCCAGCGAATACACGCCTTAGCATGGACCCATTGGGTGGGGGACCCTGGGGGGGCAAGGTCGATGCCGGGGTTGGTGGCGGTGTCTTTCTTTTGAGAGGCGAAGTGGATGAGGTCGCACTTCTCTAGTTCGAATGACAAACCCAGTTTCCGTAATATGGATGTGGCAGTGCCGACGGCTTCCTGGATGATCTCGACATTTGTGTTGATAGAGTGCGAGTGGGCGAGGATCGTGAAGTCGTCGACGTAGCCCTTGATGTCCACATTCGGTTCGGCTGCCATGGTAAGCAGAAGGGGTAGGGAGTAGATAGAACTGAGGATTGGCGAGAGCGGGGAGCCCTGCGGAATCCCGATGGGGGCGATAGACAGAGAGTCACAGAGAACAGAGTCAATACGGAATTGTACAGTACGATCAGAGAAGTAAGAGCGCAGCCAATTACAGATATTCACAGAGAAGCCAAGTCTAGAGAGAATGCGGAGTAAGAGAGAGTGATTGACGTTATTGAAGTAACCTTTGATATCGAGAGTGAGGAGGGAGACTTTTTGTTGATTTTTCCAATAACTTTGGATGTCGTGAACCATAGCGAGACCAGCATCAGTACAAGAAGAGCAATCACGGCCACCGAACTGAGAGAAAGGGACAAGAGTAAATTTGCCGACTTCGAACAGGATTCTAGTAGTAATGATTTTTTCCAGACATTTACTGAGGGTTTCGAGCAGAGAGATGGGACGGTACGAATTGGGATTGGACATGTCGATTTTCCGGGGTTTGGGGATGACGGACACCACGGCATTACGCAAGCAAGTAGGTTGAACGCCCAGATCCAAGCAGCCGTTGTAGAGTTTGATGAAAGCCTCGGGTACCAGCTCGAACGCCCATTTGAGAACTCGGTAGTTCGAGCCAAAGGCTCCAGGGGCGGAGGTGTTCGATGACCGTGATAATGCCTCATGGATCTCCTCCCTTGTGATCGGGTGGTGAGCACGAGTTTCCTGCGGGGGGATGCAATCAATGCACGACATGTCCACCTCAGGAGGTACCGTTGGGAAGAATGCCTTCTGAAAAGCAATAGATTGAGCGTTAGTGGTGTTCGCAAAGCCTGTCTCAGTGCGGATGGGAGGAGTCTTGGTGATACGTTTACCGTTGGACCATTGACACATGCGAAAAGCGCCGGCATCTGAGCACATTATAGCAACGCAGCGGTCCGCGTGTTGACGTCGTGCAGCTCGGATCGCCCTCCGGACCTCCCCTCGGAGTTTTGCGCGTTCGTCAGGGTCGTCCCCACGTTTGCAGTATTGCACTAGTAGACGGACCGCAGAGGTGCAGTCGTCATTCCACCAGGGTGCTCGCCTAGCCCTATTGCCTACTCGCGCCTTCGGCATGGACTTCTCGATGGCAATCTTCATGGCCCTCATGATGCTGAGTGCCCCGTTTTGGCAATCGTTGCCCGATAGGTAGGACTCTGGAGGAGGTGTGGCTTCGAAAGCCCGGGTGAACGCATCAACCCACTTCTCAAAGTTCTCCTTGTCGTCCACGATCTGATATTGGTAGAGTTTGGGTTGGGGGGTGAAAGCGGGGGTTTCTTGGATGTTGATCGTCCAAGTGATCGCGTTATGGTCCGACCCAACACTGAGTGCCTGAACGCTATCCCAGTCAATGACTAGGTCAGTGTCGTGAGCAGGTCTGTTAGTGAGGGTGAGGTCGATAACGGAGTCACGCTGGCCCCCATGTCCTCGCCGAGTCGGTACACTTGTCCTGTTTAGGATAGAAATTTCATTAGTGAGGATCCATTCCGCCAGATCACTCGCCGGTCCAGAGGTGGAGCCTGGGACCCCATCTTCCAGGGACCAGAGCTCGTGGTGGAGGTTGAAGTCCCCGGCATAAATGCACGGGTTCCCCAAGTCAGGCGGGGTCTCTAAAAGGGTGGTGAGTCCTTCCTTGGCTGTGGAGCCGTGGAAGTAGAGGTTAGTAACGGTGCAAAGTGAGCCATAAATACGGAAGTCAATAGCGAGCAGATGCATGGAGGGGGGGTACAGGGGCGAGAAAGAGTAGTCCAGCCATCTTAGACCCTTGCGCACGTATGTGACGACAGAGGGGCCGACCGCGAGGTGCGGCATGCCACGATGGACACACCACCATTCACCGCTGTTGACGGTGCCATAGATAATAGACGGGGACGTGTGATCGTCCCCAATACGGCCCCACCAGGGGTCCTGAATAAGCAAAATAGAATACTCGTTATACGTGTCACTGTTTAGGATGGCGTGTGTGCGGGCGTTCGATTTGGCAACATTGAGTTGTAGGACTCGAACATGTTTGCCTTGTGTTACGCCGTCGTCATTCATTCGATCTCCTGTTCGATGGTGGCCTGAGACGTCGGGACAACTTCATTAGAGAGAGCAGGCTCGATCTCCATTTCAGTTTCATCACTAGTCTCTTGTGGGGCGGCTACGGTGACTGGCGGGACCGAGGTCTCGGCGGCGGGCATGGTGGCGGGTGCTGGGTCGGGGATCGCATTGGGGGCGATCAACTTGGAGATTGGGATGCGGAACCGCTTGCGGGCTGGACACTCGTGGGAGAGCGCCTGGTGTGTCCCTTCACAGTTAGCGCACTTGTATGGGTGGGGGCATTTCGCCTTAGGGTCGGTTTTATCGATCTTGCATTGTTGGCAGCGATAACGGTGGTTTTTGGTCTCGTGGTTGAGTCCGCAATCGCCGCATCGAACACGTTCTCGGCAGACACGTGCGTTGTGGTCGAGGCGTTGGCAGTTCGTGCACCCTTGGAGTAGGGGCTTTTCTTTCCATTCCTCGACTGACACTTTACTACCAAACATGTGAGTGATGTTAGCGCAGACATCTCGGGTTTGAATATCGTCCTCCATCTCAAAAGCGAAGGTGACAGAGGAGTGTACCCCCATCATGTTCTCGGCTTTGGTAATCCACCGAGGATTGCGGGTGACGGTGATGAGCTCCATGATCGGGTTGTTGCGTTTGAGTTCGTCGAAGAGTTCGGTTTCGTTGAATCGGCGGATGCCGCCATCGCCTAGTCCAGTGGGTACCCGGCGGATGATGACCTTACCCCACGGGCGGTCCTTATTGGCTGTGGAGCCTTTAGGGAGGCCGCAGGCATCAGCTATCTCGCTTTCGACCTTTCTGAACTCTTCGATGCGAGCGCCGGGTTTGAATTGGAGTATAAGATTGCCTTTGACGTTGAATTCGGCGCCAACGATCCTCAGGCTGGGCGCCTTTGTCTCGCATATAATCCCGATATTCTTGTACATGATGAAGGAGCCGAGTTTGCGGAAGGGCCCTTTGTCTTGTACGAAGAAGACGAACCGGTCGTTCTCCTCGATCTTGCGTGTCGGAGCCGACTTGGGAGTGGCCGCAGGTTGGGGTAAGTTCTTGGCAGCAGATGCAGCTTCCGCGAACGAGACTTTGGCCTTGCCCTTGCCTGCCCCTGCTAGCTTCGCACTCGGGCCGTCATCGACAGCCTTTGGCATAGCCGGCAAACAGTTTGGTTCGGGTGCTTTCGCCTCGGCCGCCAGGGCCTTGACTACGGCGGCCTTAGTAGCGTTGGCTAGTCTTTTGGCGCGTTTCATCTGGTTTTTGGATAGGGTGGCGGGAACTGGTGGCTCGTCTGGCGTTTCGGGCATGGTCGCTTGTTTCTCGGGCTTTTCGTCCGGCTTGGGGGCGTGGATAGAGGTGCTCGTTCCGAAGAATTCATCGCCGTCCTCCATCATAGTTTCGAGGTCCTCGAGATCTTCAGGGCTTGGCTGAGAGATGATCGTGGGCCCATCGGCGGGGGTGGCGAGCGTCGGGTTCCAGTTGGCGTCGAGGGCCCCGGGCTCTCGTGTGGCACCTGGAATGGGAACCCTCATCTCGAGGTTAGATAAGCGTTCGTTTCACGGGACTCGGTCTCCTATGGCGCAATCGGTGGCGCGTCTGACTGTTAGGCATGCTTGCGTGCACACACGTATTTGCAATCAGAAGGTTGTTAGTTCGATCCTAACTGGGAGAGTTTTTGCCGTCTGCGTTCGGGACCTTTAGGCGCGGGCGTCATAGGCTAGGTGCGTAATCGACGGATTGATCGTTGACCGACGTCGATGACGAGGGCTTGATCGAGACAAGCGCCCGCACGACGTCAGCGATGACACCCGGTCTCGCCGCCGCATAAAATCCACCAATGCGCTAGCTGGAGCTCATTGCACTCGACAATGGCGCACCTAGTGAGTGGAGGCTATAGGTTTGTGCCAACGCGCTCAGACACATTGGCGATGACACTCACCGCTCCCGCAGCGAGGCCAACCCGGTCCCAACCATCCAGCGGTACGAGGCCGACCGCAAGGCGCGCGAGCAATCGACCTCGCCGGAGCCCATGTCTCCCTCGTCGACGCTGTCGTTTGACGCAAACAAGGATCTGCCCAAGACCCCCCGTGTCGAGCGAGACCAGCCAGCAACGACCACCAACAAAGCCGCAGACGGGAACGGACACATGCACCCGGCGCATTCGGGCGAGGGTGTGCCTGTCGGAGGAGAGAAGCAGGCACACAAGACAGAGAAGGAGGCAATGATGGACCGAATGCAAGGCCCCAAAGAAAAGCCGACGGACAAGGTCAAGAACAAGCGGGGCGAGCGCACCGTCAAGGACCCGACCACAGGCCAGATGGTCACCATCAAGGATGCCGAGTTCAAGGGTGAGATAATATATCTGTGCAAATAACCGCCTTTTACCATGACGAACAGACTACGCGAGTCAGTCCGAGCTTGATCCTTCGTCTGGAGTGCCTGGACCAGCGGATCAGCCCATCACCGGCGACCACAAGCCCCACGTCCCAGCCCGCTTCCACCCGAGCAAGCCTGCACCCAACCCTGCTCGCCCGGGCAATATCTCGTTCCAGCCCTATCCCCCAAGCACGCCTCCATACGTGGGCACCATTATGGCTTCGTTTGACCGCCTTCAAATTGGTATGTCTTCCGTGTTTGACCAGAGATGGTTCAGCTTACCACCCTCTAAAGCTATTGTCGCCTCGTCTGCTATCATCTGGTTCTTTACTGCCTTTGGTGGAGGAGTCTGGCGTTTCCTCTTCCGCTCCAGTTTAATTTCAGTCCTTGGATTCGGATGCACCACACTTGCGTCGATTATCCAACGCTCATTGGAAAAGGAAATCGAGCGTGTCCGTCTGGATATGCATCGCCAACGCGGCGAAAAGTTTAGCCCGCCAACACCAGAGAGCGTCGAGTGGTTGAACGCGTTCACCAAGACCATTTGGGGCCTCATCAATCCCGAAATGTTTGTCCCGATCGCGGATACCATCGAGGACGTCATGCAGGTCGGTCGCTCTTCTAGGCCTTGCGTGGGGCTCCCTTAACCATATGATCATAGCAATCCCTTCCTGGACTTGTCGATGCCGTTCGTATTTCAGATATCGGTCAAGGTACAAACCCCCTCCGGATCATCTCGATGCGTGCCTTGCCCGACCAGCCTGGTGACAAAGAGTATGATACATCTCATGATCGACCATATCTATGACCAACACTCGTTCAGGTACCCTCGCGAAGAATGGATAGATCAAGGCACAAATGAACTCATGGAGCGAGCTGAAAAGGCCACAGCGGCGGGCGAAGATGCCGACCAAGCGGGTGATTATGTCAACTTTGAAGTCGCGTTTGCGTACAGTGCCGAACCTGGCAAAGGGAGCGATTCGAGAGAGAGGAACATCCAGTGAGTCCCTCACGCTATTCGGGTAATTCGAAAATTAACAAGAAATCAGTCTCCTGATCGAGTTTTTCCTCGGTGTCTATGATTGGCTTCATATCCCGATTCCCATCTGGATTCAAGTGGATGGAATCGTCGGGACCGTCCGTTTGAGGATCCAGTTCATCCCGGAGCCTCCGTTTGTGCGGAACGTGTGTCTCGTTTTCTTCCCTATTCCCTTGTCTGATATTGATCCATTTTATGTCAGTTGACGTTCACCCTCATGGGAGTACCTGGTGTTGAAGTTTCGGCCATTCCGATGAGCCGAGTGCTTCCAAACATCTTGGACTTGCCTTTGATCTCACGATTCGTCAAGATGGCCATTGCTGCTGGAGTGGGTGCTCTCTCGAGTTGTCGAGATTTGAACTCTGACCGCTTTTTCAACCAATAGACAGCCGAGCTAGTCGCTCCCAAGAGCATGACTTTGAACATTCAAGGAATGATGAGCGAAGCCGCGATAGGCGGTATGTTTTATTCCATCTATACCCTAAATCTTGGCTCATGAACGAGGGAACGAATATACAGATACCCTTGCCAAGGGCGTATTCCTCATCACGATCCACCACGCCGAGAATCTTTCGGCTCAAGACAGGAACGGCCGGTCGGATCCATATATTGTGCTGGCTTATGCCAAGGTTCGCCGTGTTTCATGCTCCTCATGGCGCTCGGAATACTAAGTGAGGGCTAGTTTGGCAAGCCCCTCTATTCGACCCGAATCATCCTAGGAGATTTGAACCCTGTGTTTGAAGAGACTGCTGCACTCCCCCTTACAACTGAGGAAATCAAGGCCGAGGAAGATCTGGGAATTATGCTCTGGGATAGCGATAAACGATCTGCAGAGTGAGTCCCCCGCGCTCTGAAAGGCCAAAAACCAACCAGATAATCCTCAGTGACTTGATCGGACGCGTACAAGTGCCCGTAAAGGAGCTCATGAGTAAGCCAAACGAAGTTGTTCGTCGGGCGGACACACTCGTTGGGTTTGAGGATGCCACTTCCATGTCCGGAACTTTGCAGTACGTGTCTACGAGTTTCTGTTTCGATACGGGTAACAGAAATCTCGTCTAGCTGGTCGATCGGATACTTCCCCAAGGTTCCGCTCAACAAGGCTCTAGAGCGCCAGCCTGAGCAACTGCCCGAGCTCAAAAAGGTATATCTATTCACCGGGCATACAAAAGCGATTCTGATCTTATTTGATTCTCCTAGACCGCACCCGAGATGGAAATACGTCCTGGCGACAAGGCTCCGTTCCCTGCCAAGCGTGACCTTCCGCCTCCACCCGCCGATGTATCCCGCACACCTCCCGACCCTGCTTTCCCGTCTGGTATCCTCAAGGTCGTCATTCACCAGATTAACAACCTCGAGCGGCAGAATCTTGGTGGCACCAGCGGAAAGGATCGAGAAGGGCAGGCCGGACAGGATACTGACGAGCCGAGTGAGCAATCACCGAACCTTCCAAGTGGATATTGCGAGATTATCGTCAATGACGATATGGTCTATAAGACGTGAGAACGTTCCACCTTATCGTTCTTTATGATACCAACCCTACAAAAATAGCCGTGTGAAGCAATATACGACTCAGCCATTCTTTGAGGCTGGCACAGAGACATTTATCAGGGACTGGCAGAACACGGTTGTAAGGATTGCGGTTCGTGACTCGAGGTGGGTGTATGCGCCTCCATTTTTCAAAGAAAACGCTGAATAATTGACCGAAAGGCTTCGCGAGCGCGACCCCATCTTGGGTATTGTTAATCTCGATTTAAAGCACCTGCTCCAGGATGGCTCAGAGGTTACACGGCTGTTCGCCCTGCAGGAAGGAATAGGCTTTGGGTGAGTTGGTAAAGTATTCTCTCTGCATCTTTTATTCACACATACCACAGTCGAATGAACGTGTCTATTCTCTTCAAGGGAGTTGACGCCCAGCTGCCTCGCAACATGCTTGGCTGGGATACTGGCACGGTGGAGATTCTTGACGACATTACAATCATTCCAGAGCCAAACGCTTCAACCCCCCTGGCCAATGTGCCCACGAAGCTCACCATCTCTACTACGGACAGCACCGAGCACATTTCTCCCAAGAAGGCTGTCCTTGAGAACGGACAAACGACCTACTCGGTTGACATGCTTCGGCTCCCGGTCTATAGCCGGTATGCTTCGTCTTGTGTGTTTGAATTTGGGGGTGGAGGCATCATGGGTTCAGCGCCGGACGCTGTGGCCGTGCTATGGTTGAAGGATATTGCCGATGACGAAGAAATCAATATCCGCGTGCCTGTGGTCGTCGGAAAGGATTTGAGGCAGCTTCGACAGAACGTCTTGACAGACCAGACGAAGAAGACTCACGAGTATGAGATCGTTGGGTGGCTAACGACGCGGATTAAGCTGGATGCCGGACTAGACGAGGTGAGTCGATCGAACGCCGATATATTCCGAGCTGACATGGGTTCAACCAGGACCACGAAGCACATGCCGCTAGTCAGGCAAGGCGCCACGCGTTCGAAGCTTAGTATGTTCCAGCCCTTCGCCACCCAAATGTGTTGACTGATCCTTGGGCAGCGATCATATCGAAGGCGAAGCTCTCGTTGCCGAGCGCAATGCTCATTTCGCCGATGATGGTGTGATCGACAAAAAGGAGCAGAAGCAACTTGATGCTGCTCATGAACGCCAGTTGCATAACCGCCAACGCGGAATTGCCGGTTTGCGTCCGTACCGGACTGCACAGTGGATGAAGCAAGGAATCAAGAATCGCCTGATGCCGAAAAAGAGTAGCGGCAAACGTGAACGTAGGTATTCGTGCGCTTGTGCTTCTTGACCGATTGACCAATTTGGTGATGCATGCAGCAACTGTCAAGTCCGAGGCATAAAGATTTGACCCCAAATTTCTCCCTTCCCGAATTTTGTAACGAACACTTTCATACGCTGTATTGCCTGGAGAAGCAAAATGTATTTTATACTGTGGTCCGAACTTGAGTCGTGCGATCAACTCGATCGTAAATGTCAGTAATGAGCTAGAATGGGTCAAAGAGCACAGTCACAGTCCAAAATGCCCTTCTTGAGCGATCTCGGGCTTACTGATATCGATGTTATAACTATCGTGTTGTATCTTTTCCGATATCTTTCGTTTTATCCATGTTTGTAGGTGCATCGCATGCATACACGCCGATGCACTCTCTTCTTTTTATCCGTTATCATCTATATAAGCCAATACTAAAGTGTCCCCAACCTCAGCGGCATCTAACCTTCTTTACTCCAGAGAGCTGAATTCGCCTCGTTAACTTGCGTTAAGTCCTACTTGAGGCGCTTAAACATCGGCTCGTTTCAATAATTCTATGTCGACAGGTGGAAAAAAACAAACAAGAATCGGGCTACGAGCTCCATTTGGGGCATAGCTATACTTCCATACGCGCTGGTATCGTTGCTAATTATCTTATTCAGGTTTTCAGACATCAACCCTTGACCCTATTGAAGCGAACGAAGTAAATGCGCTTCGGGATATATGTATACGCAGTTAAACGAAGCTATTGAACCAGTGAATAAAACACACATTGGTAAAGGGATAAAGTCGCTGATGAATTGAGGCGACGCATACATTCATTTATATAGAGAGAGCGGAGGGTAAAATGAGAAAACACGCGTGTATCTAGCTGTTTTATCTACGTATGGAGTTAATACATGAATATCGGACTACAGACGGAGTGAGATAGGGAAAATATCGATACAATATCGCCGTTAGCACGGGTTTGTTCAACAGACCCTAATCCACATATGATGCCGATACGACTTATTAACGCTTGCGCTTAGACCTTGTTTCTCTCGTTTTGGCGTAGCTCACCTTGTGACGTCTGGCGGAGCCCGTGTCGCACAGAGGAAGGAGAGGGCAGCGGGACTTTCGGTATCGTCCTGAATAGGGGCTGCTTTTGTATATTGTCGTTCCGCATAAGGTTAGCCGAGCGTTTATTTTTTGATCAAAATAAATACCGACAACATTCCTTACTTTCTGGGTGAAATACGAGGATTGGGACTAAATGAATGATACCAAAATAATCACATGAGTTTGATCGATTGGCAGAAAGAAAATGAGAAATTATAAGCTCAGTCATATGGATGATTCTCATTTTATTGCATATAATATTGAAAGATAATTCAACCCTGGTCGATTCACCAGTCCATTGATGGTATCACAGGTACATCGCGTGTCCAATCAAATATCCCTCCACGCTGGACAAACATCTATTACACAACAGGTCAAACAAGCTATGCACGGCATCCGGGGGATAGGTTACCTTGTTGTCGAAGCCAGCATCCTGAAGTGCCACTTGAACTCCGACATCGAGAATAGATCGTCCGGGAATTTTTCCACCCTCTGAGCAATTCAAAAACCTAAAGATGATCCATTCAACGATAGCGTGAATGCTACCGAGCAATGGAATACCTCATTTCTTCGTCCAAATTCAAGTATGAATCGCGCATGGCGTCATTGTCCTCGGGCACGAGACACTGATGCTCCTTGTGCCGTTCCAAAAATGACTGAAATTGTTGTCTCGTGATCAAGAGATGGCGTGCATCCCGAAGTGATCCATTATCCTTTCCGTCGTTTTCGCCTTCGAGTAATAGGACTTGGAAAACCTAAGCAGATTTTCAGCTCACACAATATAATTAATGCTAGATGTACGCGCTTTCCAACGGAACGGAGCAAGTTGGGAGATACTCTCGTTCATGTCTTCCCGGTAGTTGTGCCTATAAATCACCTAGATGAACTCGTGCTCCAGTAGCACTGATTCTCGTACACACTTTGTTATGACCGAATTGATCTTAACCTTTATTCCATGCTCTTTGCACCACCTTACGACTTCAAATACTCGCCCAATATGGTTGGGCTTTCCCTTCTCCGCTCGCCCATGTGCGATGTCTGTTTCGACTTCGAACGTATCGCACGAGATGGCCATGATATCCAAGTACTGGCCATATTCGTCCAACCATTTTTCTGTTACCTTGCTCCCATTGTTGACAACACTAGTCGACTCTAGCCCAAGTTCAGTCTTGCAAAACTTGAATACTTCGCCAATATATGTCGGGTTGAGAAACGGTTCGCCACCTGAAATATTGAGTTTCCGCATTCCAGAATCGACCAATGCACGTAGGCCCTCTTTGGCTTGATCAAGAGGGAGAATAAATGTGTTTTTCGATGTATGAAAACAGAAGGAACACTCGTAGTTGCACCGGCTAACTCAGAGGAGAGAATGAGCCATCAGCCCGCAGATAAAATACAAGGACCAACCGGTTAGGGAACCAATTGACTGAGACAGGCATCACATCATTTGACGATGGAGGCGACTGGATGGACACAAAGTAGGACTTGATAGCGGCGAACATGGCCAGGGGTAAACAAGGACAGGATGGAGTGGCTACTGGCAAACTGCCGAGTGGCAACCCTTTATACAGGTTCAGATGTCCAGACAACGTGTTGATGAGGTGTAGATCCTTCAGCACAGACTGAGAGAAGATAATATCAACCAAATATTAGAAAACAGTGCTTTTCACACCCCAGATTTCAGGAATGGAGGTTACGGCCGCGAGGCACCCTGCAACGTGGCGCCAAATTCGGTTGGAGTATGGTGACCACTAAGCAAAAACGACAAGCCTCGGTCGTGCAGCCTACGAATAACCAGATCTCGCCACTCCAGCATGAGCGGCAGTTACATTCACAGAACCCGGCTTTTGTCCAGTAAAGGTAGCCATGATTTACGATACATATGTGAGGAATGCTCGCGTGCATTCGGAGACTGTTCCGAATCAATACATTGTCACTAAACTACTTATGGCACCCCCCTATATCAAAATCTTTGAAGTTAGCGCTTGGGAGCGCCTATTAGGATGACATCGAGTGGCGACGTGATGTGATTCACACATTTGGATATGGGGAGCTACATATGAACAAGTACGATAATTCAAGTCACAAATCCGTTCGGGATTCGCTTAGTGCGCCGAAGTCTTACTTGTATCCGGTGATCATCCATATCACACTGGGAAACACTACCAGAGCCCCCTCCCCACGTGAAATTGTTTAAATCTCCCCATACAGATTTGTAGACGAATCTTACGCTTATCCATGCGCAGCTCTTTCCTCCGCATGGACACGGGTTTACTCTCACCGTGCAGAGGATTTTCGACTGAAATTTTGTGCGTAAAAGTAGCATTATCTAAATCCAATGCTCACCCATAGGCATCAAGCATCACCCTAGTTGGAATATTTCTGCTTGCATCACTATATGACCGGAGCAACGTCCTGGCCCTCGATGTCATAAACCTTTGGCAAAGGCCAATCAGTGGCTGTGCCAAAACTCTTGAGTTGTTACCATCAGGCGAATCCGATCATGCTTGATAGCGTCTACAATTTTGTCTCAACGACCATCACCTTGTTGCTTATTATATTGCCAGTAGATAAAAGAGAGTGTCGATACCCTCCATTGGAACGCAGGCGCTCCAGCCTTCGCTCGTGAGTTTTGACTCGATCAATTTTGCAAGTCAAGGAGCTCACATGTAAGACGGAACGCCGACTGCCTCTCCGCGACGCAGGAGGAGGAATGCATTTTCAAACTTGCATTACAAAATTTAGATTTCTGAGGCGGCCGATGTCAATTCCCACTTATCATCGCCCCCGACTGGCCTTTCCAAGCCGTTATGGAACCCCCACCCGCCTTGGTTTAGCACCTCAATCAACAATCGCTACTCCTGCACAACATCAAGTGTCGCCCAAACTTGAGGGAATAACAAAAACTGGGGGATTTCGCTCCGTCACCGAGCTCCTCCTGCACACGATCAATGATCCTATAGCCTCATCTAAAGGATGTAGCCACATTGTCGACGTCGATGCATTTCTTGCCGATCCGGACGCTACGGCAGGAATCAGATTTTCATCATACGCTTCTATCTATGAAATTGCAGCTCGACTGGCTTCGGCTCTTCAACAGAAGCACAATGTGAGGAATCGTGTGGTAATCTGTCATGTTAGTTCTTTCTTATTTTCGTTTATTTGGTCGGAAATCCCTACTGACCCAACGCTCACGTGACCCTAGTCCGAGTCGCAGCAGGACCAAATAAACATATTCTGGGCATGTGTACTCGCTGATGCTATTCCCTGCATCCTTCCAAAACTAGCATACGATGAAGAACAACGTGCGGCTTACTTGCGTCACCTCACTACAATGCTTATCTCCGAGGCTAACCCTCCGGTCCCGCCCCTGGTCATTACGTCTGATAAGCTTAGTTCGAATTGGAATGTTGTTCGGAGCTCGATGCTATGAATATCGAGAGTCTGGATCGTCTATCCTCACCAGTCAAAGTCGACAAGAAAATGTCTCTGCTTGGAATGCCAGGTAACCGATGGGATGACATACTATCCCTACACCTCACATCTGGTTCGACCGGGTTTCCAAAAGCCGTTGCAATAACACACGGGAACGCTCTTTCGGCAGCAGCAGGGAAATCTGCGATCCATGGGAAGACCTCTGAGACACGCTTCTTGAATGTAAGCCAGTTTCTTCTTCGTCCCCCTTAATGCCTTGTTTAAGATGGCAAAATTTTGCTCCCAGTGGCTATCGATGGACCATGCCGCCGGACTCGTCGAGTTTCATATATGGCCTATGTTCGCCCGAGCCAATCAAGTACACATACCATCACGTACCGTCTTATCCGACCCTCCGGTATATCTACGAGTTCTTAGCCACGCCCAAATTGACCATGCATTCGCGCCGATGTTTTTTCTCAAAGCCTTATTACGCTCTCTGAAGAAATCGACAGACGGAAGCTTGGATGTTGTCAGGCTCAAGGAAGGGTTGAGAATCGTGAGTGGAGGCGAGGCAGTAAATACGGCCGCCGGCAGCGAACTGGTACGGGAACACCTATCCAAATTTGGCGCCCAGGACAATGTGATTATACCCGGCTTGTATGTTCTTGCTTATCTTGCCTCCATTTTTGCGCTTACAAAGCAATAGTGGTCTATCTGAGACCTGTGCGGGATTCTGTTTTAACTTCACCTTCCCCCAGTACGACCTCGCGCTTTCTCGTCCTTTTGCATCACAAGGCTTGCGCAACCCCGGCACTGATGTCAGAATCGTACCCTTCACGCCCCCATTCGTGCCTCACCCGTCCGGCGTGCCTGGAGAGATCCAGCTTAGAGGCCCGAATGTGTTCAAAAAGTACTGGAATAACCCGATAGCCACCGCAAAATCATTCACCTCCAGTGGATGGTTTAGGACTGGAGATTCCGGCTACCTTACGGATGATCCTGACTCAGGGCATATGGGACTCAAAGGAGACGACGGGAGACTTCTGATTGTGTTGGGACGAGATCGTGACTCGCTCGTTCTGGATGGCAAGAAGTATGCGTTGGAGGAGTTGCTAAGTCATATACAGGACGCTGGGATTGAAGGACTTGACCCTATGTGGTGTACCGTTTTCCCGATCGACCAAGAAAACGCGGCTAAGGGGTTCGTGTTGCTATACAAACCAACTTATGATCCCGTTTTCGAACGTGCCCGACACTTGCAGACAGTCGATCAAATTTATCGTATCGTCAGTGCATTCTGCCTTAATTCGTTCTCTTCAAACCTCATGCCTTGGTCTTTCAGTGCATTCAATGGTCTCCCCTGCGCCCGCATACAATCCTCGCCATTCAAGAGGAGCAGTTTGTCCCGAAGACGACACTTGGAAAATTATCAATGTTTAAAATGCGGGAGCAGTACATGTCTGGGAAACTTAGGGCGGAGGAACAAAGCCAGGCTAGTGTTTTGAGGGAAGCTGGAGTTAACTCAGGACACGGTATGTAAATCGGAACCGCCTCTCAGATTTCCCTTGCATATATATAAGAGTACGAGACTGCTCGATTACCATGCCCATGCTTGCAGAATCAAAGTATTTCACCACTCTGTAATAGCAAGACCTTGGATTCATTAGAAAATGAACGCTCTGCGACTGCTGCTTAGGACCAGAACCCTGGACTGTTGTCGGCTAACTGGAGACTGATGAGCACCCGGTGCCTCAATTTGAGCCGTTTGCTGGGAATGCATGCTAATATCAGGCACCGCCGACTATGTTTTCGTTAATTTTACCACGTTCTGATCGCCTTGGATTGAGATGTGAAACCTTGTATGGCTCCCCCCCGCACGCGGCTGGGGTTTCAGACTGGGGGGTGTAGTTTCGTGTGGGGTCGAAGAATATCGCATCGACTTTCTCGTTGGCAAGCTTTGGAAGGTCTGGAGGAGCTCAGGGAAGAACCAACGTTTCGCTGGTCCCGTGCTTGGCACTTAGCATATATGGCAATAGATGTAGATGGAGAGGTCGGATCGCGAGCAGAGGTACCGGATCGCCGGACCATTGCGAGTGGCGCCTGTATTGTTTCTTACGAAGACATAACTCCTGTCAGCGCTGCAGGCGACTGCTGGCTAATTTTACTCAAAGCTCATAGGAGATTTTTAGTAATCGGTCTGTCCCTCTTGTGGCGAAATCTCTAATTCCATCCCGCCATTCTGCCGGGAGGAAAAGCGTCAAATGCCTTTATCAGGGGTGTGGCAGGTCACATCTTGCTGATCCATCCGAGTGCACAGAGGCTCGGCGGTCTTGCGGGTATAATATGGGAACATCATCGTCATGTGTCATTTGCCAACAGAAAAACGAAAAAGGAAAAGGGAGATCACGTGCAGACTGAACAGACTGTCTTAAATCCCTGCAACGGTTGTCCAGGTGCAACTGCATCTACAACAACCCCCAACCTGAGAAACCTCTCGCCGAGTTGAATTAGCAGACGCAATGGGTGGAATGGCTCCCCGAAAAACTCGTAGGCATTGTTGCGAATCATAAAACACGGATGCTGATTGTGCTACCAGTCATCACATCGCAAGCTAAAACCTCCTCCAAGTCCCGACATTCACTTGGTACTCACCCTTTCTATTTCTGCGCTGTGCGATCCATCTCAAAGTCCTATAGTCACGCCGGTCCGGGCTTCTAGACCTCTCCGTAGGCGCAAACTCCTAAAGAGCCAAGCAGCGAAAGCGAACCAGGATACTCAAGATGCTGCCAAAGGAACTCGTGCAAGTGGGTCTCATTTTCTCTTTTTGGAGAGCATCAAAGGCTGACACGACCTTTCTCTGCTCAAGAGACGACGAGTGATGCTGAGGCTAACGGAGATGAGAAGTGATGTGTCCAAGGCGGAGCCCAAACCTACCTAAATTCTACCCTACCATTTATTAATGTCATTTTGTGCGTCGTAGTCTCCGTTACTAAATAATACCATGGTTTGGGTGCATCCGGCCTGGGACTCGACGAGGCGCACTCGAGCTGCAGATGATTCGTCGATCACGCTTAAACCATCGGTTTCCTCATGACTCGAAGTTCTTTCCGAGTAGAAGCTCCGCCTACAGATTTAATTAGCCTCTCAGTGCTGTTTAGCTCATCCCTCATCCTGAACGGGATGAGGTGAATTATGCCACTCCCCACCAAACACCAAAACAGAACCAGGATATCTGCGCCACCAGAAGGGGCAAGCTAGAGTCCATCATAGCTTTCAGTTCACCCCTTGTCCGGACTCACGCTCTGAACCGTTTTTGAGCTTGGATGGATCTTTACTCGACTTGATCGAATGACTAGAAAAGTAATGAGCGCATTGGAGTCACAGGTTGATTTAAACGGGGATTCACAGCCTGTAGGCAATACTGTATTTTTTCGGTTGCGTCAGCTAATGAGGTAACGATTCTAGTCATAATTGCAAGTACGGCGAGCACTACACAGCGGCTTTGAGATACCCAAAGGCTGGATACTATGTTCCGAGAAAACGACGCAGAATCAATCCCACAATGCCTGAACATTCACCAACTAGGAAAGCCATGTAGCTCTAGTGAAAACCTTGCTCAATCTCATAAGCACTCTATGAATAGATAATGTTGGGCGCAACAAACAGCATGAACCAAGCCGCCGTAACACAAAATATGTTGGTATTAAACTCAGAAGACAACGCGAACTAGTCATCTGGTGGCTTTAACATTCACACGTTCACCCAAATGTTCGAGAACTGTCAGCCATCCATTCCCCAGTAACCGAAGCAGGACTATAGTACATAGAAACAACAACTTAAAACGCGAAGGTCGAACAGCGACATGAGAAGGTAGCACGCATACAAGGACTAAAAATAAAACCGAGTCAAAAACTACAGTGTGGAAGGAGTGGTGAATACCGCATCAAAACCCATGAGTAAAGCAAGCAAGGTCACAAACGAGTCGTCAAAACACCCTTCCGACTTGAGCGTCTTCGGAGGCATATAGGTCTAACAAGAGAATTAATGGATTAGCCGAGCGCATGCCGAAACGAAAACACCGATTACTCACCGATAGGGCTGGTATAGTTGACCAACAGAGGGTGCAAACCCCTCGCACGTCCTCTCGTGCTCGTACCACGCGTCAGCGGCACACGGCTGCCGTTTACGCTTCCCGTCTGTATCACGCTAGGCCCAGACGAGGCAAACATCACTCCCGTTATGGTATCGCTGACTGGGTGCGGAGGTAGTCGATCGTCTTCGTCTTGGTCTGAACGACGTTTGGGGTCGGATAGACCTTCGCCAACATATGCAGGTAGCTCCTCGTCTCCCAAGGTCACGGTCCCGGCGGCACTGGGACGGCCAAAGTACGAGCTGTCGCCACGAACTGTGGTCTGGATCGTTACGTGTACAGTTGGTGTCTCGGAACTGATCGAGCCAAACGCACGCCGAGGTTGAGCAGACGCGGCGTTAAGCGGGTCCGAATCAACGGTCGTCGGGGACGAAGGTCCCAACGAGCCAGACATGGTCCTCCGATGGGCAGGCAGAGGCCTCGTCACCGAACTCGCCTCGGCAATCGACTGGTTTTGGGACATGATTGCCGGGCTACGAGGGAACGCAGGACTGTACGGGAAATTCGAGGACCCTGGACTGCGTATCTCCTCCCGTTGCCTGGCAGCTTGATGTTCCTGGCGAATGATGCTTCGTTGTTGGAACGTGGGCTGGCTTTTCGTCACGGGCGCTTGGCCCGACTTGGATTGCATTTGGGAGGTGTGGGTGCGTGCGCGTGTCGCGTAGCCGGCTTCGCGAGCGATGCTCCTTGGGAAAAAGATCTGTGTCAAACATGGAAGGCACGAAGAAGAGAGCGAATGAATGGTGCAATATTCCAAGTTGAATGGCGCGAGGGGCGGGAGAAGCGGGCATCGTGTACAAGGCCGAATGAGTGGACATGGAAGCCGTGGGTCGAACATGGAGAGGTGGTAATCGAAGCACATGCGTAAATGGCGTTGAGGAACGACCGCGTCGATCACCATGTGCAACAAGCGTGTCGAAGACCAGATCAAACGTCATTGTAGGCCAAAACAGGTAAATTGGAACAAAGGTCAGAAGGCTGATGGTATACCCAGTGATTTAATGCACTCACCAGGAGCGTAATGACGCTGGAGACGATGCATCCAATGCCCCCCACCATCGCGAGAATGTCAACAGCTCCACTACAAACACCCCAAATGGGTTAGTTTCGGAGACCAAAATAATTGAAATAGCGAAGAAGTTGAATCAACGAAAACACAAATAATTGTGATAAATATGAACCGAGCGAGCGGACGGGAGGAAAATAGAACAAGACACTTACGGAGTTTTGGCGATGACATGTGGCCCGTCTGCTCTGATGCCGTCGCACGCCAGAATGAGGAGAGGAACGACAAACATCAAGCGGAACACGATGCGCAGCCGCTGGAACATATGATCAGCATGTTGGGTGTGTGTTTGACATGATCGGGGGCGATCGTCGCCAGGATTATGTAATCCGTCGCAACGCGGGGTCGCTGCTTGGATTCGTGCCATCGCAGCGCCCAAGGTGGGTTGTGCAGCAAAAATGACGAGCTGACTCACGTTGAGGTCCTGAAACGCGACCAGGCGCACAATCACCTCTGGATCAGCATTCTCGTCCTGTATCCTCTTCAAGAACGACGGAAATTTCCATCTGCCAAACCCTTTGTGTCAGCCTCCGATTCCGATCCGACAGCGATCTCACGTACAAGACTTGGAAAAACCAAATGGTAATGGCGAGGCTGCCGACGGAGCCGGTGAAAAACGTCCAGGCCTCGACCTGTTCGAGGTCGTTTCGGGTTTCGATCGTGACGAGGGGGAGGAGAACGAGGGCCACGCCGGAGCCTTTTGACCAGAGAGGGACAATGAGAAACAGGAAAAGTGCCAGGTTGGGGTGAGGCAGGGATAGGGTGCAGGTCCGAGTTGCAACGGACGTAATCAGCGTTGGACGTGAGCGACCGTAGGCCTGGCGGTTGCGTAGCAGACGACTCACCAACACACCAGAGCTTGTACTCGAAGCTCTTGAACCACGGCCGGACACCGCCCTCCCCCTCTCCTCCAGATTCGCGAATCATAAACAGCCAGAAGCACAGCTCCTCGAGGTGGGAGACTATTTCGAGCGACCATGCGACAGCGAAGATGACGTAGAGCGGGAAGATGAGCTTTTGGTGGGACTCGGGCCAGGTTTCGGCCGGTGCAGGAATGACGATGCGCGGCAGCGGATGGGTGGGAGTCGAGGCGGGGTTGATGAAGGATACGTATCCGGCCTTGTACTTCATCACTGGGGCAGTCGTTGAGCAGCGCACATGCGAAGGAACCGTCGGACACACCTGCCATTGCGACGCTGTATATTGTGAGCAGCGGGACGCTGATGATGTACGAGTACTACTGGACGTCGGCCTCTGCCCCAACCAAACAGCAAGAATCACTCACAGTCATGAGGCGTTTAAACCCGCCGTCTGAGCTGGAGCGCCATTTTAAACACTGAAGGACGTGAGTGTGAGCGAGGTGGAGAGCAGAGAGGGCGTCGTACTTGGAAGCGATCGTAACGGTAGAGATGCTGGACGAGAAACAACAAGAGCTGGACGGGTGTAAGCGACGCGCCGGGCGAGGTGGGTGGTGTGCTCACGTGGAAGAGAGCGTGGCCCAGAGCAGCATCGCCTGGGGGGAGATGACGGACATGCTGGAGACGGTGGTGGCGAGCAAACAGCGGATGAGGCTGTTATTATCCTCAATCGGCGGGTGTCGTCGACTGGATCATCGTTGCCATTTCCCCGCTTCTCCGCTCTTCAGCCGCTTCTGCACGTGCCCAGCTGATCGTGGCGGTGCTGCGCTTGTTCCTCCCACTCTCTCGGCACGCCTGCAACACACGCTCGACACTCGATGGCGCATACACTCCACAGACTGCGGCTCCTCGACGCTGCTCGGCGCCCGGCGATGGCTTGGCGATTCTGCTCAGCCCCGGAATTGCCAATGCGACAGACACCCGGCACCGCGCTATGACCGAGAAACGCCGACGATAGCGGTTCTCTTCACCGCGGTTTGAAATGGGCCTGCCTGGCGCACTTTTTGTCCGTAGCCACACCTCGCTTGCACCGACGAATAGTGGCGGCCCCTCCCCAACGGCCAAGCCACTCGCTTTTCACTTCTGTCCGCTTATGCCTGTCGTCCACGCTCTTGGTCCGATGATCGTCGCACCTGTGTACCTCGGGCACCGGCGCTCCTGGACGGTCTAGACATTCTCCGTTGTCCCTTTCCTTGGTATGTGATTGGGACCAGCGGGCGCAATCTAACACTTTGGAGTAATTTTCTACAAAAAGTAAGTTCTTATCATTCGATAAGATGGCCCTTTGTCCGTATCATTTGTAGACGGCTCACCCCGAGGATTTTGTTACACAAAGTTCTCTCCAGTCCTACACGCCTCACCACCGCGCTCGATGAGAACTCTATCCAGGCAGACCCTGATTTCCACCAATCAATGTCTGCCCTGTGGCCGGCCCCCGAACAGTGTTCCATCATCACTCCTGAACTCGTGACACTTGAAGGCCTTGTCTCTTTCAAATATCCCATTAGGATATTCGAAGCTGCACCATGGCGATCTCTCCTGCAAGAGGTTCCTGGTCTTCCTCACTGCGCTGTGGGTCAATCCACCTGCCCTTATGTTGTGTTGGTTCTAGCCGTAGCGATCCTTGTTCGCTGCATATAGACGGTTCCCAGATATAAACTCACCTATCTATCAACTTCAATTCTCCATAGAATCCATGTTTTCGGGCGACTCATGCCAGGCAAGTATGTGGCTTCTCGTGATCGTTAGGAATATGGAAAACAACCCTCAAGTTACTCAAACATGTTGTGCATAAATTTCTGCAAAATCCGCCGCCTGAACATGAAGTTGAGCCGGTCACAAAATTTTTGACAACAGTCGTACGACCGTGCGCGTGTTTTTTTATCTTTTCATTCTTAAAATAAACTAGTCTCGTTGGTCATGAGTCAAACGAAGCCAGGAAGCTCATCCTAGCGTGCTGTAGCAATTGTTAAACATCAACTGCGCTCACAAGCGGAGGCGCTCAAGCTGATATTCCATCGGCATCAACCGCATGTCCACCAAAGATGGTGAGGAGTTGTTCGTCTCGTTAGAGTTCCCACTTGCCGAGATTGTTTGTCTCGATCGAAACCGCGCATTCCTTCCAATAATAGTGTGCGACCCAATATAACTCGGAGAATCAGGCTATAAATGACGGCCTAAACAGGTCGCCAACTACTTTAGATCAGGCCGATGCCAAATTGGTCTGCTTTTGAATGGTAGCCTTGATCATGGCGATACGAGTATATGCGTATTGGAAATTCACAGCCTAGGCAGCAAAAGTAAACAGAAGTTGCTTGTACGAGACACGAGATAAGCACCAGTCACACATCGGCATGGATGAATCCATCGAAACCGCGCTCCAATTATGTTGAACTTTACTACGTACGGTAACGTTTATCCTTGGGGGTGGTCCATCTCAGCACTTGCGCGGTCAACTTCCACTCTTGATGGCCAAAGTGGTCGCTCTTCCATGAACTAACCACCAGGCGCACGCCTGAGAATCCGAGTCGTGTGCTAGGCAGTGAATCGATGGTGGCCATCATAAATGGGTAGCATGAGCGAAGAGGAGTTGTTCACGAGAGGTTTTATGGCAGGGTTTGTTAAGCAGACAGGCCATCCAGTATGCGCCCGAAAGGAGTGGCACTGGCTAATGAAAAGCTCTGCGCATAATTCATCACGACTGAAAATTGATGTCTACGTTTACGGGGCTCTCAACGTATCATCTGATGAAGGGACCGTCCGAGGTCTGTATATTGATTGAATATCGCTCTTTAATAATTTCGCCAATGGAGACATTGTGATAAAACACATTATTGTTCTCGAATTGTCACAAGCATTATCAATGCAATCTAGCTTCCCCAGTGTCCAACGTGTCCTCTCAATAATAGCATGACGCAATAGGCGTTGCCTTACCCCTCCAAGCAACTACAGTATCGCATGAGACATCCACGTTTGTTTGAGATGAAGAGAGGGCTACTCACCACAGTACCAGCAATCTAACAACAATGACGGGTCATATTTCAACTTCGTTTTCAATAATTGCGCGTAATTCTCTGAGCCCCAGAACGAAGCCATCGCCCCTGGCTCATAGACGTCGGCCTCGTTCTACATTTTGGCGAAGCCAATCAGGATTGTTTTGGGCGAGAAAATATTGCAACGCCACATACCAAGTAGGCTCCTCCGCCAGGAGTAATCGCCCGGAGTGGATTGATTGCAGAGTAAACTGCCAAGTAACCCTGCTTGGCGGCGTCTGTACTCGCATCCCAGTCCCAGTGAGTGGATGCAACCACGTGCCATACGGCTCCTCTCCACGCAGGCGTTACGCTGGTCGAATTGGGTTTTGCAGAATAGCTGAAAGGCGTGGTCAAAAATAGCCCGGTTTCTCCACCCGACAACACCATAGTTTGCATCGTTGCGTTGTACAACAAGTTCTGCGCCTGTGGGGTAGCAAACAATGATTGAGGGATGAGGCGAGACGAGAGTGCGCCGTTGATCCCGGCTGCGATCGGCGTGCTTCCGATTGTCGAGAATAGCGGTAGATAGCTCTGGTAGTTGCTCCATTGGGCCTGTCCACCGGCGGCTTTGAGGAAGTCGGTGAGCGGTTTCAGAGAAGCGACGGCGGCGGTAGCATTGAGTTTGGGGTTGGCAAGAATCGACGACGTTGGATATATATAGCCGCCCCAGCCATCTTTGGTCCACTGAAGCGAGTTCTCGACGGCGATCTTCATGAGGCCCGCTACATTAGCTGCGGTCGGTTCGAGCTTCCACAGGAGACTCTGCTCGGATAATGAGCGGCTAGCGAGCGGATGATCAAAAAACCAAGGACCTACAATAGTGGGCACCCGACTCGGGACTACTTCACTTGTGACCTCCAATACGACGCCGAATGTCCCACCCCCACCTCCACGTAACGCCCAAAAGAGATCTTGGTTCTGACAAGAGTTGGCAGTACGATATCGCCCGTCGGGCGTGACAACCCGGAATTGAAGCACCCGGTCAGCACCCAGACCATAGGTATTCGAAAGAATCGAGTGACCGCCGCCCTGAAACAAGGGAATAGGGCAGTGTTCAGGATTATGTGAAAGATCATCGGATGACAGACATACCATGACCCATCCGCCTGCTGCGCCAACTGTTTTGGCCGACCCTCCAATGAAAGTAATGTTGTTAGCCTCTGCAAAGAGATATATCGATTCTAGATCTTGACCAGCCTATGTGATCGGATCAGTCAAACAAAGTCTCAATGGGTCAGACGATGTGATATGGGGACTTACCCCGTAGGTCAACGCTGGGGCACCCGCAATCGAGCATCCTTCCGGTACAAACGTCGTAGTATAGTTGATCTACTACCAAGGTTGAGAGAGGAGACTGGGAAAAGTACAGCATTGAAATCATACGTATTTGATGTTGTGCGTCTACGAGCAAGCTTTGATTAGTGAGACATGAACGTGAATAGATGGGCTGGACTTTACCCAGAGAGCCAATGTCCCAGGGGCAGAGCTCTTTCCTGCATAGTCATGCTGCGACATTATGATTCCCCATCAGAAAAAAAGAAGTCGAAGTCGATCGGATATGGAACCTACGCCAGTGTTTTTTATAGAAAGAGGGACTCCAGTCCTGTTCGAAAAGAAAAATGCTTGGGTCACGTCTGCTGCAGTTTTCACGGATATCTACGATATATGAACCGTGTGAGAGTCCAAGTCGCGAGGTGGATGGAACGTAGGGTCGAGATGGTAGAGGAAGCCAGGCGAGCGAAGCGCCCAGGGCCAGACGGTGCTTGTCAGATTGTTGAGGGTAGGCAAAGTATCAGATGAGAACTCACATAGTACGGCGCGACACTTCCCTGGTTGCATACCTTGGGGGGAGAGTAAGCGGTTGCGTTGCTAGGCTTATCCGAGTCGAGTAAACATCCTTGGTTGGTCTTTTGACAGGCTTCCCATTGCGTCTGAGCCGTGTAGCGAGTCGGTTAGCTTAGGCTCCGCCCGCCGATTGCGCAGCTCACCCTCATCATGGATCCGAACTGTGTAACTCTGAACGCTATCGGCCACGTCAATGTCAATATGTGAGGATACCAGTCTCGATTCTACTGACTGTCTAGTCCATATTTCGCCTGCACGGTCGGGCAATCCGGTCCGCCACTCGTAACGTTTACCCCTGCCTGTTGGAAACAGGATCTGGCGAGGGGAATGCCATATCCCAAGCGGCCGCCAACAGTCGAGTTGAGTCCGTCCCATTCGGCCTTGGGGATGTCGTATGGACTGCGTGGGGGGGCCGACGCAAGGGCTGCAAGGGCCGCAAGGATGGGGAGGACCAGGGACAGCATGGGGGCGAAGCGGGACAGCAGCCCTCGCCGCGCAGTTTATCTTCCGTCGGCGAGAAGTCGGTCGGCAGGGGCGAGCCCGGCACGTGGGCGCCTATGCCTTATGTCAGCGCCAGCCGAACGTCGGCCGCCCCGGTCAGAGCAGGCGCTAGCCGACGCAGATTCGATCAGACACATGGCGCCGAGAGCGCCCAGCACGCCCAGCACTCTCTAATCCATTCAAAACATGCTGTCTCGGGGCCTCGACATGTTGCTTCACCCACGTCTCAACGCCGCAGTCCCGCCCGATTCAATCTCAAAGCTCGTCCCGCAGTAGGTCAATGACCGCGGCTCTGCCGTCCTCGCTGGCTCATGATCATAGTCAACAAACGTCGTCGCTCCAACGTGGGTTAAACATAGAGCGCGCGCTTCCACAGGAGACCAACCAAGCATTATACGAGTACCCCGGCTTCGTCGACGAATTCTTGGCCGTCCCCGACGGAACTCGGCGTGAGCGCATTCGGCTTGCTCTTTCGTCGATGCCGCTTTTCTCGCAGCCAGGCAGCCAATGGATCAACGACTGTCGGGGTCTCCAGGGCCAGGAAAGTCGAGAGATGCATGCCCAGGTGGCATGTATTCTCGGCGTCATGCCTTTGCTTCAGACCAACTTTGGCCGGCGCATCAGGACATCGTGCCTATCAAGGGCGACCCAAACGACACAGACACCAGCCCAGACATTGGGCAAGCAATGTCTGGTTCAGACGGTAGGTGCCCTGGGCCGAGGTTCCACTCTTCGCGGAATGCAAGGGCAAGAGTGCAGCCAAAGGTCGCGAGGAACAAATTAGTGATGCTCTGTTGCAAGTTGCCCGTTACGCCCGCGCGACACTCATCCATCAGATAGAGCACCTCTACGTTTTCTCGATCATCACCTATGGTACCGAGGCCATCTTCATACGTCTCGGACGGACAGGGATCTTTCATTCGCCCCGTTCAATTTGCAGGAAGATTTCTCCGGGTTCGCTCTGGCTGCCTCTGGTCTATTCTCTCTATCACCCGAATCGTTCGGGTACGACTGCCAGTTCTACTACTGGCTTCTCCTGACTGGACGGGCCCACGATTACAACAGCGAACGAGAGATTCGGATCAAGATCGAGAAACGGCGTTGGGTCGTGTCGGAGATCCTCTGCCAGCGAAAATGCCTCATCGGTCGCGCAACGCTTGTGCTTTTGCTCGCTCGTGTTCAAAGCCGTCGCCAGCGGGTAGTACTGAAGATTATCTGGCGTGTTGAATCGCTTTACGGACGAGGGAGAGAACCTGGCGGATTTTCGAGGGTGGCACAGCATATGCCAGTGTATATGGAGTAAAGTTGGTGTCTCTACGGCAGTTCGCAACAGAGACGCTATGGCCACTTCGCCTTTATGAAGAGTTTTTATCCTCTATTAAGAAACACCAAGACCGCCGAACTCCACGCCCATGCCTCCGGGAGCTCTGTACAGTTTCTAACCTCCGGCATCTCGAATGCCTCTCGTGGGTTCCGGAGGACCGTGTGCTTAGTACTATTATGATGGAGGAGGGTTTCGCGCTTTGAGCAATCGGACGACTTGGTGACCTTCGGGTGCTAAGGGATAGCGTAGCCGGCAAGTCTTGATCAAAACTAGTGTGACCCAATTGCTGAGCGATAGCCAGGATTGTGGAGCAGTGAAAGGTTCACCGGGACATCAGCGAGGGAAACGTTCTATGCAGCTAATTACCCATTTTGCCGGAAGGCTCTCACGACAATCCCCTAAATCATCTTGAGAGTGCGCCAGCCAACAATCCCAAAAACTTCTCTGATACAGATACCGGTTCTGACCCGGATACCGACACAGATACGACAAATACATCGAGCCTATTCTCAGAGGTCCGTTCCGAAAGTTCAGCCAAGACAGATCCAAACGAGCCTCCACTCGCACCCGATGGAGGAGTGCCGTTGTAAGTGTTAAGTTTTGGTAAACCGTTCTAAAACTTTCAAATGATCAGGTGCAGACAAATATCAGCTTTATATTCAGCAGCGTTATGGGAATCACGTTCGGCGGGGCGACTATACGATCTCGAATTCATGGTAAACCAGGACCGCCCTGACAACGAGGCTCGGGGGATGGAACGAATGGCAAGTGAAGCACCTCCTACTGACATAGCTCCGACACTACTTTGCAGGGTACGTCGGCTTTGTTTCGGGCCAACTTTTGCTTGCCACGGACCAGAAGCCGGTCCGCCATACTTACCTACACGATCTCGAATCGATATTCTGGGTACTTGTTTGGATGCTTGAAACTCACGCGGAACCCGGTCAAAAGCCAAGTGCACAGGCAGAAAGGCTCATCGGCAAGATGACGAAACCCTGGGGGAATCTAAGCGCGGCTGCATTACGTCGCCAAAGAGAGCACGCAGTGATATCATCGAATTGGGCAATGGCTGGCCTTTTCACATTACCCTGCGTCTTTGGCTTGTAAATTTTAGAGCCCAGCACAGGACCCATGACTGGAATCAGGATAAATGTTGAATTTCAGGAGATAACGAGAGTACACTGATAGGGGACACATGAACTATGTAACATCATGTTGGCTTCGCCTGGGACCATCGCTGGTAGTATAACGCTTCGGTGTTGAGGACCACCGGACCGAAATTTATCCCACTCGTCTCTTCTTTCATGTGTTTCAGTTCAGATAATTAAAAATGGGATAGTAGCGGGTTTTCACCTGCAGATTTTTTTTACCAATGGGCCGTTCCTCGGTTTTCGACAACTCTTCCAGCTCCGACAGGAACCGCAAACCCGAGGGATAGCTCTTGGTTGCATCGTAGATCAGTTTTAACGCCAATGTCTGTGCTTTCCGAGCAGCTTCCAGGCAACGGCCATTTATGTCAACCAAGTCCCCTGCGCTATATGATTCCCTATATGCTTTCCGCAACTGTTGGCACCAGTAGCCCATTGCCTTTCTGATGGCGTTATCCAATAAATGAGTGGCAGGATCTTTAAATTCGCTTTGCCAGAAGGCACAGCGAGCATCGTGCGACCGAAACGCGATTTCGTAGCTTTCTACGAGATCCCTAGCAGAGTTCGTATTTGGCCAGACCAACTGAAAGATTGTCCATACGCAAATCCACCAAACAGACTCCAAGTCGTGCAGCTGATTCTGCTGAAACAAGGCGGGTTCAAGCATTGGCGCAGGTGTTTCTTCGGGGTCAATCATGTCTTCAGGGAAATGGAGATAGCAGGAACGCGCAACTTCGATAGCCATGAATTCGTAAGTCCCCTATCTCGTCCTGCGATTGAGTAATATCGCGAATTCACAGAAAATGCATGCTTACTATTTTAACGCCATGGGATGTGGATTCACTATCTATTTTATTGATATATTCCAGATCAATAATGACCCCACGTTTTCCGCCGCCGCTTTTGTCCGAAATGAGAAGAATGTTTCCAGCGCTTACATCACGATGAACGTATTTGGCCTCATGAATTGCCTCGAGACCTACCCAATTAGCACGCGATCGTTGTGCGAAGCCTGCATGCCAACCTTTCAGCCCGCCTTCTATTGCAATGATTACATCTTGATAGTCGCGGAGGTCATAAAGCGGTATTCCAATCTCCTCGAAAACAATTCGATAGTGCTGCCGTGGAAATCGATTCACGTTCACATGGTCCCAGTGGCCCTCGTCCGGCAAATTTGGGACGCTCTGAGCGGTTCTGGACCGCTTAGAAACGCTGCTAATCGAGGTGCATTTTCTTCTGCTTTTTGAACTCCCTTGACGCATTTCAGCGGGTCGGAGGACCTGGCCTGTGGCTACAAAATCCTGTCCGCGACGGATGACATTTTTAGTGTGGTCTACTGGAGAGGGGCTGTGTGAATGGCCAAGGGCAAATCCAGCGTCCATGACGGTAAGGAAGTAGCGTGGATAAGTATTATCCAAGGCTATAATTTTGGCAATAACATCATGCTCTGCTGGGCGGTCATCATGAACCCAAACGTCTTTTAGTGCATAGAGCGGACCCGATGGACTGCCACTAGTATCAAGCTTTTGCACCGTCCAGACCCGTGTTCCGCGCCCAATGAGACTTTCGGCTCCAACTTCAGAGATAAGTCCAACCGTACGATATATGGTTTGGGGTTTGTCTGGCGAATAAATCGCGATGTCATACCTTGGAGTGGCCAGCGTCGCACCCTTCGCCAATTTAAGACCGGGATCGTAGCCAAGCTCTTCCAAGGTGGCTCGCGTTATCCCTAATACGATCTGTACAAAATATTTCCAGCCCTGCAACGCCAGTCAGGGCCGTTTGGTGCAGGCAAATATGCACTGACCTCGTTGAGATCGAACGCTGTGGATGAAACGATTCCGCAGCGGTCGTTGAACCAGAGCCTTGCATTTGTATCCTCTACGGTGAGTCCGAACACGAATCGCCGGCGGGGATCATTGCGCATAGTATGACGCATAGACCACACCACCTTCGCAAAATTCTTGGAAGCGAGCAAGTCAAGGTCAATATGGCTTCAATGCGAAATCTGGGCAAAGGCGTACGTCATTCGCAGATTCAGCCGTCGACGATTTCTTGAATTCCATGGGCATAACAATGTCTGCCCAAGAATCACCCCCTGCTAATGGGAACGATTTTATTGATAGTTGCACATAACCATCAGGGCGAGATATATTAGTACGCTGAGAGAGTGGTGGTTGGTTGCCATTAATGATACATTCGACTCGAGGGTCCGAGAGCTCGGCTATTGAGACAATACAGTTGAAAATATCTCCGATGAAATCGTAGATTTTTGTTTCACGATCGGATTTCTTCTGAGGATTCACTTCCAAGAAAGACCACCGCCGATTTACAATATACCTCTTCTCGATTTCTTCGGAAATGCTCCCCAACGTACGATCCGTTGACACATCGGGCAGGATTGCAGATAGTAACGAATCTAGCTCGACTTCTGGGATCCCCGGGACATCGGCTAGCAGTGTTGCGCGGGAGACCGCGACATGTTGAGAGTGGTAATCCAGAGTGTGCGTAGTTCTAGATCTGGTAGGATAGTCGGCAGGCGTGGCGGTAGGTGTTTTTTCCATGGTAAACAGTTATTATAAACGGTTTGAACCTCGGAGTTGGCCGAAAGTTGGTTTGCGGCGTTCACGGGATTGTCTGTTGGAGTAGGGGTGACCGGGGGTATGCCCCGGGTTTGGTCGTGTACGCTCTATAGTGTAATCTCAACGCTTTCCACCACCTCACACACACATCTGCAACGTGTGAAACAAGCCGTAAAGCCAGTTGAGGAGCGTAGTTCGTGTTTTATGGATAGCTTGCTGGGTGGCATCTACCTATGACACAAGGGCGGGGCAAAGGTTCGCGGAGGGTCCTGTACGGGAAAAAGGTACATTACACCGATCTAACCAACGAGATACACAGACAGCCCTCTCGGTATAAATCTACCCCAGCTCTCATCACATCACGAGATTGTCACCCAGGACCCCGATCCGAAACTGACGCCCACGACGGTACTGATAGCCCATCCTGTCAGAAGTGAGTGGTCAGAAACATGTTTATTGCTCCACATCTCGTAGAACACTTACCACTAAACTGGAGAACGCAAATTTCACAACAGCCAAAGGTTTGTCAGCCTGAATCGTCTGAATAGAAAGCCACACTATCATACACACCATTCCAGTCGGACCTTGGTCGTTTTTGAAGTACACTGTCAAGATTCCAGGCCTTGAGCCGTCGATAGTGAAAGAGGTGGACGAAGAAAGCTCGTCAATGCTATTATATGCAATAGACCCAGAGCTGTACCCTCCTGTTGGCGGAAAACCCACGTAAGTCGACCGGAGCGCTAATCTAGTGCCTCCGCATCTTACCTCCTGGCAGGCTCACGCCCCACGATTTCCCATCAAAACGGCGCTTGATAGGGTCAGAGGTGACCTGCAGGCTGTTCCAAAATACCAGCGACGCGATGCTGACTTTAGCATCTGCTGTCTTAGCAAAAATAGGGCTGTTCCAAAAAACCATCGAAGAATTTGGAGGAAAGTGTAGTAGGTAGGAAGTACAAGTCAAGGCAGCTTGGAAAGAGCGGTTGCTGAACTTACCTTTATGTATCAGTTCTATCTGGCATTGTCGTTCACCGACCGTGCGTGCTCGGTCGGTGAATTGAGACACCGGCCTGCCCTGGACACACGACTGAGGGCCGGACCCGGCGCTGATTCCCAGAATGGAATGAATACAAGCAGCGCCATACAGCGGGAGTGTTATCACCGTTGCGGCCCATGCTCCCCTGCCAATGACTCTGTTTATTGCGATTTCAGAAACGGTTTTCTGCGTGACCAAACTTTTTTTGAAAAGTGGCGCACTTGGAGCCCGAGTAAAAAGTCCGCCGTTTCACGCCAGATATTGAGTGTTTTCGTACGATTTGTATACCGTTAGACTCGCGCCGTCGGCGCGAACAGAATGATATACATATATAGTAGATACAACGACTTTTAAAATTGACCAAATGCGGCCACAAAAACCGTCATTACTCGCGATGTATGCGCTCATCGGACATGAGATTTAGATGAAAGACTCGCCAAGTGACGAGATATCGTATGGCGAAAAGAGCGGGTCGCAATGAGGAGGAAAGGTTAGGTGGAGCGAGGAGTCGTGAGTGCGAGTGGAGCGAGCACGAGCAGCGACGAGCGGAAGAAAGGCTAAGAACTCCTAGGTAATACCCGGGAGAGACTTTCGTAGATACTCATCAGAGCCCTTCCACTGTGTCTTTTTATGCCGTGGCAGACGAACATGCCACGTCACTGGCGTGAGAAACGCCAAGGGAAGAAGACTTAACTGAACAAAGGAGAAGAACAGCTGACTGATCCTGACCGCATGGTAACCGTCCATGTGATCACTCCTCCACACAACTGGCCAATCAGGGCGAGACACCTGACTGACGCCAAGAACCAACAAGGTCCGAACCGAGCTGATCCGTGTGAAGCCGAGGCTCCCACGGACTCGGCGATCCGAGGATCAACCGGCCGAGGGCTCAACTCAGCTCCACCCAGACCCTGCCCGGGGAACCCTGAGGGTTCTCAAAGCGCCAGAACAGACGCTCAGACCCTGAGGACCGAGAAGTGCCTGACTAAGTGACCAGGGATTTATAATATACCCTGAGTCACGTGACACTTAGTCAGCTAGAGAGTAAAGGACAAGTCATCCAAGATGACTAATCCTCCCTTAACCATTACCTAATCTGGTTAGGATTAAAGGTTATTAAGGCAGAGTAGGGCCAGGTAGGGAACAGGAAACCAGGTAGGGAACAGCAAAACCAGGTAGGGAACACCCCAGTATGTGGGAACTCCCACCTGGGGAACAAGGTAGGGAGAACCCAGGATGAGAAACCAAGGCAAAGAACACATAAGCAAGTTCATCATGACTCAGGACCAAGGACAATACAACAAAACCTCTGTACTGGTACATACAGGAAGAAAGCAGGGAGCAATTTGCAATATGACTTCCCTAACCTGATGATAGTGGCTGTGCCCAAGTCCCACTGGTGCTACCTTCAAAAGTGCGTACCCAGTACGCACACTGGACACACAGAGCACAATTTGTAATATAATTTCCCTAACCTGATGATAGTGGCTGTGCCCAAGTCCCACTGGTGCTACCTTCAAAAGTGCATACCCAGTATGCACACTGGACACACAGAGCACAATTTGCAATATAATTTCCCTAACCTGATGATAGTGGCTGTGCCCAAGTCCCGCTGGTGCTGCCACAAGTGCGTACCCAGTACGCACACCGGACATGCAGAGCACAATTTGCAATATAATTTCCCTAACCTGATGATAGTGGCTGTGCCCAAGTCCCACCAGTGCTACTGGGAGTCGGCACACTTCGCATGCCATCTCCCACGGTTTACATAAGCAGATCCATACAAAAGGTGGCACACATCCTGTGTGCTACATTGACCATGTTATCAAACAATGTATAAGTGCTAGAATGAATGAAAAAGTGTACCACATGACATAATAGAGATCAGTGAACCAGTATTTTAACATACAGACTGAGCAACAAGTTCAAGAATTGGACATGTGATACATGCGCAGCGAGCCTTGCATTAAGCAGAAATCGGAGCGACAGATTGAGTTTGAATATATTTCAAGGCCATCTCTGAGACCAAAACCCTCTTTTCGGCAACTTTGAGCTTACTGGTACTTGGGAAACCTTTCTCGTTGGTGAGCACCTGTCGATATACTTTGATTTGATCGTTGAGTTTGACTCCCTTTAGCTTCATTATGTTGTCCTGATTAAGCTCAAGTCGAATCCCAGCGACATGCTCTTGCCTCTGGATTCGCCAATCTAGCCTTTTCTCTTGTGCGACTTTGTTTTTTTCTGCTTCCCACACTGCAGTGATAACCAACCCTGTTTTTCACACTTCTTCAAGCTTTGAGGAGTCAATGTGTCATGCCTCCACTCGAACCCACGCATACTGCTCATCTGTAAATGTTGTCTCCATGTAGTCTTCAGTGTTGTTTGTACGATTCATCAACGCATTATACTTGTGTAATGTCAGATGTGGAAATCGTCTTGTCCAGACACGCCAGGTTCCTAGTGCACCTTTGCTGACATCATTTGTTGGCCGCATAAGTGCTAGTTCATGCTCCTCAGGGCTCAGTGAAGCTAGTGACCCATCTGCTTAGGTTAGGTTAGGTGGAGCGAGGAGACGTGAGTGCGAGCGGAGCGAGCACGAGCGGCGACGAGCGGAAGAAAGGCTAAGAACTCCTAGGTAATCACCCGGGAGAGACTTTCGTAGATACTCATCAGAGCCCTTCCACTGTGTCTTTTTATGCCGTGGCAGACGAACAGGTTAGGTTAGGTTAGGTTAGGTGGAGCGAGGAGACGTGAGTGCGAGCGGAGCGAGCACGAGCGGCGACGAGCGGAAGAAAGGCTAAGAACTCCTAGGTAATCACCCGGGAGAGACTTTCGTAGATACTCATCAGAGCCCTTCCACTGTGTCTTTTTATGCCGTGGCAGACGAACATGCCACGTCACTGGCGTGAGAAACGCCAAGGGAAGAAGACTTAACCGAACAAAGGAGAGGAACAGCTGACTGATCCTGACCGCATGGTAACCGTCCATGTGATCACTCCTCCACACGACTGGCCAATCAGGGGGAGACACCTGACTAACGCCAAGAACCATCAAGGTCCGAACCGAGCTGATCCATGTGAAGCCGAGGCTCCCACGGACTCGGCGATCCGAGGATCAACCGGCCGAGGGCTCAACTCAACTCCACCCAGACCCTGCCCGGTGAACCCTGAGGGTTCTCAAAGCGCCAGAACAGGCGCTCAGACCCTGAGGGCCGAGAAGTGCCTGACTAAGTGACCAGGGATTTGTAATATACCCTGAGTCACGTGACACTTAGTCAGCTAGAGAGTAAAGGACAAGTCATCCAAGATGACTAATCCTCCCTTAACCATTACCTAATCTGGTTATAGGAAGGAAATCAGGTGAAAATTCTTGAAAAAAGTGAAATAACTCAATAACCAGTGATTCAATCACGCTGAAATTTCGTGAGATGGTAGCCCTGGTACCCGCGCACCTACCCAGAAATTTTCAGCTCGATTGGTTTCGTCGATGTCGAGTCACGTGATCTACCGTGCGGCGCACGGTAGATCACATGATCAATTCCCGCGACATTGAAGCATATGGGCTCCTAGGTTATATGAAATGCACAGTATATATAACATGTTATATACCATTCAATTCCAAATTTCAAGGAGAATCTGAATATGGCAAAATCATCATTCATATCTGTACTTGTGATGGATGGATAGTTAATTTGTGAGGTTTGATTGTTATGAAAAGTGAGAAAAGTCATCATTTTTCCAAGAAAACACTTGTTGGATATATGTGTCAATTGCAGCATGAGTTTTCCTTACTTGGGGGAAATCTTCCATTTTGGGTAATATCTTGCCCAGATTTGGTAATAGATCATGTGACCACCCATCAAAAAGACCAATTTCACCATCAAATGGAATTATCATTCATCCACAATGATTCAGGGGGTCAGCTTGGATGAACAGGTCAAGAAATACAAGGGAAAGTCTACAGGGAAGGAGGAGAGTAGGGGCTAATGAACCCTTTGGCAGTATCTCCAGCTCCACCTGATGAAATGAGGCTGGAAAAAATGTTAGAAATATGAGAAAAATTCAGGCTATCAGATAGGATAAAATGTGTGAAGCTTAATGGATGTATTTGTAATGTATAGTTATTCACTCATCAGTACCTATACCCTATTTCTGGAGAAAGTGCCCCCTTTCCAGATTGACCCCAAAAGGAGGCCTCTCCCCCAGCTATGACCCAGTGCATCAGGGTTCTTGCATGTATATAGAAGTACTGGGAATAATATATCTTCAAATTCATTGATAGTGCCCAAGGACCAACAAAGTACCTAATAATAGGCTTTGCCACAGGTTATAGGCCTGGCTAGGATGAGCTAGGATTGAATCCTGTAGGATGGAGGTAGGATGGGGGTCAGATAAAGCTTATACAGGTGATTGTTAATAGGACCTTAGATCTGGCAGGCAGTCATGAGTGCAGGTGTGCATATGCCATATGCATGCCCACACTGGGCATGTGTTGCCTTGGCACTGCATGCATGCATGAGTTGTTGGGGAAGACATGAACTGCCAAGCCCACTTCACTTATGTGAGATGGACACACCAGCACACTGTACAGCCAGAGTAATCCTTGCATGAGGCTTGATCCACTCAGGTTGCTGGTGTGTCCATGTCATACAGCATACAACACAGGGTATATGGGTGCTCATTCAAAGTACCCTGGTGCCCTGAGTCCAAACCTATATACCACCTCATCTTCAGTCAAGGTACCAAAAATGTGAGCAAGAGTGGAGAAAATGTCAAAAACAGAGGCCAATCCATTGATGAGTTATGAAAAAAGTGAGGGTCCTGTTACAGGTCAGGTTACACTTATATTTCTGTATCTTAAGAAAATAAGATAGGTTAGTATTCCCTGTAAATAGGCTGGGTTATCATGCTAGGTATGAAAAAACCCCTAAATGAACCCTGGTTTCCCCTAAAAGGACCCTGATTTCATTTCAAATTCAGGGATCTTAGCTCTGAAAATAAAATAAAATAGGTCAGAAAATCCAAAGTCCAAGGTGTGAAAATACCTCTCTCATTCAATTTTCCTGCAGGAAACTTTCCATTCTCATAACTCTTGCTGTCACAATCATGATACCAAACACACTCTTAATAATCAAAAAGTACAGATGTCTTGCCAGCATGCTGGCAAGGCATCAACAGCAAAAAGATAGCAGGAGTAAGAATCTTAATCAAACTACCATACTTAGGTTGCCTAAGTCCCATGCTAACCACTGGGAGCAGGAGTACCACAAAGTGCTCAATCAGTTCTCACTCAAAGGTCCCTCATGGACAAGTCTGCTGTGACACTGTATGACCTGATTTATGGTTGGACTTACACAGACTAGTGGCACTGCAATTGGTTGTGCAGCTGACCCTTATATGAGGTCTGACAACTTTATAATGCCACTGACATTTATGCAAATGGCAAGTGTGCATAGAGCTAGGTATATATGGTTGAATGCATAAAAGTGGATATCTTACAAGCTTGTGCTTCTAATGTTAGAGACACCATGGACCCATCCTATCTCTCCTCTACAAGTCATATGCTCTGTGACTCATGCTACAACAGTGTGAGCAATATTGATTGCTATGAATGCACATCATGGTAGTAATGCTGGTGCCATTGTACAAGACAGAATAAAATGGTACAATACAGGTCCAGGAATGCCAAGGTGTACTGCAGAGGAAGAATGATTACTTAGACTAGGCCTTTGCTTACTCTTGGTCATAGGCTTAGGGTGATCTGGCCTGAACAGAGGGTTGAGTTGTTGGACTACACTATGCCTGCTTCAGTGCACATCAGTTGCATTGGGTCAATAACAATATGAAGAGTAGAAACACACATATTGTTACATGAATGAATGGGAATAATTACCCATCAGACAGCTCCTGCACAACAGAAATACCAAGTGATACATCACCACAGTGCAGACACAGAATTTTCCATCCACCTTCAACATCCAGATGGCCACAGCACACCCAAAATTTCAAGTCCACTCTGCACAGCTAAAGCACCAAAGCACTCCTGAAATTTTGTGTCCATCTTTAGCAATGAAAAGCAAATAGACAAACCCCTCTATGGCACTGCAATCTCCAACTTTTCAAAAATTGAGCAGAATTAGGGTTGCCTTAGGTTCATATACCAAAAATTACTGAAACAAATCATAACCAGTGGATTTACTCCCTTGTCAGAGTGGCTATGGAGCTACAAACAACAGAGACATGATCAGAGCAGGCTACTCTATCTGTCCACCAAGTTTCAGGTGATTCTGTTATCATCAATGTTGGCAACACTGTCTTCTACAGTGACAAAATTCAGCAAAAATGAATATTTTTAACCCATAGATACAATAAGCTCTTCAGAGAGTGCTAAGCTGGGTGATTTCCCCAGTGAGAGCCCCATAGTAACAAATGCCCTGGTTGCTGAGATAGAAGCAGTGGACAAAATAATGGAATTTCAGGCATTTTCCTTGCTGCTCAGGGTCCCAGCGGGACTGTCCCGCTGCACTGCCACCTGGATAATCGAATTACGATTGTTTTTTTGTCGCTGCTCAGGGTCCAAGCGGGACTGTCCTGCTGCACTGCCACCTGGATAATCGAATTACAATTGTTTTTTGTCACTGCTCAGGGTCCAAGCGGGACTGTCCCGCTGCACTGCCACCTGGATAATCGACTTATGATTGTTTTTTTTGTCACTGCTCAGGGTCCAAGCGGGACTGTCCTGCTGCACTGCCATCTGGATAATCGAATTACAATTGTTTTTTTGTCACTGCTCAGGGTCCAAGTGGGACTGTCCCAATGCACAGCCATTCAAAAAATTGATTAATGGTTATTTTTGTGGATGCTCAGGGTCCAAGTGGAACTGTCCATTTATTCCTTTTATGCAAGGATGTCAGGCAATAATTTTGCTGGATTCTTGCACCCACAGCTGGATTCTGGTTCATTTCAGCCCTTCTTGCACCTGCACCTGCACCTGCACCTGCACCTGCATTCTGCAGGATTTCTCACAATAGCAGGAATTTCTCATGTAAATACACATCTATTCATTGTATAATTAATACCATAATTACAAGCAAGAGCAAAATCCCAGCTCTCAAATGATATATTACACATCTGTTCTCAACAAGTCTATGGCCTTTTGCAAGCAAACATGCATTTTGCTAGAATGCTCAAAAGGGGGGGGAACCAGAAATGAAACTCACCATATCTGCTCACTTAATAGCTCATAAAAAGCATAAATTTCAGAGATTTCTAGATATGATTCTTATACCACTGGGGAAAATCTGGAGCTCCCAGCAAAAGACATTCTTTTCCAGAAAATATTGCCCCCAGGTGTGCACCTCTCACCCCAGCTACAAAAGCTGTGAATAGGCTGATTCTGATAATGCAAACATGTTCTGATACCATGAGAACCCCTAAGTACATTCATATACTTCTCACCAATGTCCTACATTCACCTGAACTGGAGGTCCTGCTTGTAAAAAGCAGTATAGTCTCTGTCCCCCCAGGTCCAAGCACCTCAAATCATTGAAATAAGTGAAATCAAAGTATCCTACACATATATACTTGGGTAATTAAGTGTGCTGAGCACAGTTAAGTCACTCACAACACTTGAAAGTCACCCAGTCAGTGTGTATCAGGGGTTTAGGCTGATTTTTTGCTTTCAGGGGTGAGTTTAAGCTCATTACCACTTTAAATCTTGCTCTATTGATGTTAAAATTAGTATGTAGGTTTGGCTAGGTGGTTCACATCCCCTGCACTCAGCAGAGCAGTGAATGAACAGCTAGTTTTACTAGAGTATGTGGCACTTTCAGGGTAAGCACTATGATAATCCCCCTGTAACACAGGATACACTGCATATTATGCTTAGTGAATAGCACCATCAAATTCAGTGACTTGTTGCACATATAACAGTGGTAAAAGTCCACTTTCTGGTGAGTTTTGAGGCCCAGCTATTGGTTGCACATTTGGCTGATTATTTCTAAAATTGTTTGCCCCTGTGAGTCCCCTTAAGAATTTCATACTATTTTTCTATGCACTTTATATTCATTTGTGGTCACTTATGGAGACACCTATTGTTCTGATCACAGCACTTTCACTGCTTTCTTGCCCAGTTCAACACTGCAGGAATGCACAGGCATGGTGGTGCTTAAAGCCCAGGTTCTGCAGGTTACCCACCTGGATTCCTGCCCAAAAACTGCCTTCTTGTGCCAGCACCTGCACCTGTATGCAGGAATGTGGAATCCCCACAAAATTTCCAGCATTTTTGGTCATGCAGGGAGATACATTGCACAAGATCAATGCAACAATACTGAAACTCATCACAAAGTCATGATGTCCATATCATTAGATAGAGAAAACTCCCTGCTCTTAAATTGTATATATTCCCCCTAAATGTGCACTCCCTGTTTCACTCTCAAACCAGCCATTTCAAGGCAAATGAGTGATACAAATTGTTTCAAACCCTAATAAAACCCTCATTTGACATTCAGACATGTTGAACATAGCATAGCACAATGAAATAAAACATGTAAAAGTATATGAATCTATTCAACAAGTGACTAGCTACAACATGAGAAACCAAGACTTTATACAAGTAGCTCAGTTGGCATATACATAGCTGAGATATTGCATGAAAAACAAGCAAGAGAAGCAAGATAACAGATGAAAAGAGAATGCATACAGTCAAAGAGATGAATAAAGCATCTGTGTTGCCATAACATAATGCACATAATAATTGACACACTTGTAATCTCCAACAAGACAACAAATCAAATATATTCAATAGGATTCTACAAGATGCCACCCAATTCATGTTGACATTTCAGCTGGTCTGTCCAGGGCTCTGCTTCATGTTAATTCATTGTTGCTCCAATGAGCAAAACCCAAACCAACAAGGCCAAATGGCATACCTGGCTACCCTCTAAAGCCCCAACTCAGTCAGCCACTCATCTTCTGCTTCAGTAGACATATGCAGGGCATGCATTGCCCTCTGTGAATAGCACTAAGAAGTTATTCACATGAGAAATCAGCATCAAAATCAATAACAAGAAACAAAAGGTCCAGCTGACCTTGATTCTTTGATCAATAGTGGCCAAAACTCGCCCAGCATGTGGATGTCCTTGCAAGTCCTGGATTTCCTTAATCACAGAACTTAGGGATGCAGCTTGTGTGGGTGACCAAGATCCAAGATCATCTGACAGCTTCTGCAGCTGATGTTTCAGTGTCTCCTGCAGTGACAGGTCTGGAACTCCATCCTTGTCAGTCACCTCAGGTTCACTTGCAGGGTTGTTGTAGTCTTCAGGAGCAGCTTCTGCTTCACCATCACCATCTGCTTTACAGCAAATCCGCTTTGGTCTTGGGGGTTGAGTCTCCTCTGGGGCCATCACACCATCTGGCATAGCAAATTAGCAAATCTCAAACAGATACAAATTCTGTTGTCTTACCATTGTAGTCTGGAATATACTCAAGACTTGAGGATCGCCTCGTGTGCGACCTTGTTGAACTGGCCAGTTGACCAATTCCTCCTCCTCCTCCTCCTGACCCTCTCCCTGCAGACCACTGTCTTGATCCCTTTGCCGCTTTTGCTGCAGTGCCTTGAGCAATGACTCTTTTTTTGCCTCAGGTAAGGCATTGAATACCTTTGGTACTCTTAGATTCTGGCCAATGAAAGGTGAGATTTTGAACATGCGCAGAATCTCCCACCATGTGCAGCTGGTCTTCACAAGCTCTTTATAATGCTGCAAACTGGCATCAACAGCTAGTGGGACTGAACAGGTTTTGAGATCTTGCAAAAGAATCTTCCTGTGCTGCCAAATGGAGTATATGATCTACTCATGTCACCTTCAGCCATCTTTCTCATGATTCAGAACTCAGACCCACAATACCTTGTGTGGGAAATTTGTAGTCTTCCCATCAAACTTGTCACTGAGCACAGAACATAGGATGCCAAATGGATGGTCATCATTTCCAACATGTGCAGCATTGCTGGTGTACCTCTCCAAGGCCTTGCTACCAGCTGTAATGTTGATCACCTAGGGGGTTATCAGCCTTTGCCCACATGTTGGTTCCTTCCCAAAGTGCTCACATGTTGCATTATGCTATACATATCCTTCAATGACCCAACTACTAGATCTGAAGTCAGGACAGAAGGCAAAAGAACCTATATGGCCAATGTACTAGTCATGCTCCATCACTATGATGCAGAGGCTCAGGCTCACTGTTTCTGGAAATGTCCATCCATCACTTCCAGATGGATTCAGGAAAGTCACAAAATTTGGATTGCGTGACTTCACTCTGCGAAAGCTGCCTGAGCACCACCAGGTAACTTGTTCCATGCATGGTCCTTTTTCTTCACTGCTTTCTCCAAGGAACCAAAGGTGCAGGCTGTTGCTGGCAGAGCCAATGCTTTGCTGGGAACCTCAGGCTGTCCATCAACCAGCAGCTGGCACTGTTCTGCCATTTCATCCACTAGACATGCTACCAGCTAGATGCACACATTGTCATCATGATTTAGACCATGGCCCTCAGACTTACCTTGAAGAAACGACCTTTGACTAGCTTTTTGCCCCATGAACCTGCATTGAATAGCCTGTGCATATTACAGTCCTGCAAGATTCGTGCAACCGATTCGGCCAGCTCATGAGATGTGACAAGGTTGGCCAGGCCACGGCGAGTTGATTCATTCAGGACAGAGCGGAGGATGCGAGATTGATTGATTTGATAAACTTCAAGGCTGATGCTCCTGTCTTGCTCAAGTTTCATCAGATTGTGCAATGCCAAGAACCGATTTGCATCAGAAGGGATAAGCCGGTGCTCCTCCTCATTGCTCATGTGCATGGATGCAATCAGCTCAGCAGGATAATGTTCAGCAAACCCTATTATTGTATAACATGCAGTGAGTCTCTGAACAATGCACCAAGATGTGAGTGATCACCTTGTCCATATACCTCAGCAATCCACCAGTGCTCCTCAGACCTCTCAAGAAGCTGACATGCTGCCACACGATGCTGACCATGGTACACCAAGACCTTTATGCTTTCAGGGAGTATTGTAAGCTGCCCAGTCTTGTAAAGTGGGCAAATGGTGCTGTCATCCTCTAGCTGTTCAAGTAGGACCTTGATTGGATATGCTACTCTATCAATCCCCACATCCAAGAAGTGTTTATGCAGTGAAGCAACCCAGCCCCAATCAAGTTCACGCTGAAGTGGGTGACGTGATATTTGTTGGAGGGATACCCTATACAATCCCAGGAAGTGTTGTGCATGAGCCAAGGCAAGTGAGTCATCCATGTCCCTTTCAATACAACTTCAATGGAGGTACAGGTTGGTTGCAAGATGTGTAATCTGGAGTGATGGTGGTCAGGAAAGATCTGAGATGTTGAAGGACAGCCAAGAGGGAGAAAATCCCAAAAAGGAATAGTCAGGGTTTTGTTCAGCCCGTGTTGCATCTAATTGCTGCTCCTTTCAACCATCACCACAACAAACCTCCTGCACTCTGAAGGCAGGTTTTTCTTTGCATGTCCAAGTTAGTACAATGTGTTCTTGCTAGACTGAGGGCTGACATGATGATTATTAGGCAAATGCCATACATCTCACATGTGTGAGCTTTTGTCACATTGATGTGAACATTTGAAGATGTCCTACTAACCTGTTGTTCACAACATCCTAGGTTATGGGATGCCTCACCAGTTTCAGCTGTGGCCTCAAGTCCTGTCTCATCCCCAAACCCTGGATTGACATTGAGCACCTCATCTGCACATGCACCTTCCTCATCTCATTGCCTGACACCTGAGCCCTGTCAGTCTTGTAACATACCAAGCAAGCGCCCACTGCAAGATAGTGTTGATCCTCCCTCCAAGAAACAAATCTTTCATCAACTCATGTAAGTCTTTAAATCAGTTCATTTTTTTTGACTGACTAGTGTCACATGCAAGTACACCACTATCCAAATCTTGCTGTATTCTCCAGCAAGTAGCATCCTCAGCAGAGTATAGTAATTTTCAAACCCTGTGGTAACTGTTCCCTTACATTGTGGACAGGTCTCCTGCACAATCATTGCTGCAGGCCAGTCACTCTGTGTCTCAGATATGGAGTACTACACAACAGGTGTTTTCAAGGGGTGCTGGTATGGAGTCCAGGTAATTGTGCTACTCACTTGAGTCAAACCCAAAGTTGCAAGTAATCTCCAGTAGCCACATGGGCCATGTGAGGCTGCTTGGATCATTGGGTTGTCTCAAACTATTTGACAGGCATGTTGACTTTGATCTTCCCCTAGCTCTCTGCCAAGTAGCCCACAGTTGCCAGTGGCCTCACCACCTAGCAGCCCAGCACATTCCTTGCTTGACAGCAATGCTGATTCAGTTCCTGGGGTTCCCCTCCATGAGCTTGTAGTCATCAGTGATGACTCTGATTCAGCAGAAGCTGTTTCTGTGTAGGTGGATCTCAGGGTATCTCACCATCCATTTTGCATTAACCATTGCTTCACTTGTTCCTTTCTATTCTAAATGTGATAATATGTCTGTTGCCCAGGATGCAAGCCAATAGTGATGAAGAGCAGGGCATGGAGACCTTGGGATTTGAGTAAGTCAAATGACCCCCTCAGTCTTGTCCCTTGATCTGTAAAACATGAAAGCAGGGACAAAGCAGAGAGCCTTTGCTCCAGCTGGGGCTTTTTTGGAGACCAGAGTCAACTGGGGGACACAGATGAAGAGATTGATGTTGTGGGTTGCTCTGATGATCAATCACAAGCTGAACTGTCCAAGACCCAAGTGAGTGCACTTTATATTTTGTGATTACATGTGTTCTTTCTTCCTTCATGCTGAGACACATTGTAGGGATGGATCATTCCACAACCAACCCCAGTTTCCCAGCCTCCTGCCCCTTGTAAATTGTCAGTGTCTGTGTTGCAACTTATGGATGAAGCTTATATGCATGGCACATGTGAAGTGATCCAGATGTGCTTGTTATTGAGAGCAGTTCTGAAGACCAGGAATCTGTTCATGGCCCAGACTCCTCCATGGACAAGTATGCTTAAGTTTTATCAGGTGATTGGTTGGTACTGAAAGTGATCTGGTTGTAGGTCCAAACAATCATCCTTGGAAGTATTGTATAACTGTCTGGATGACTGGAGCCAGAAGTGCAATTGGACTGAACTTGTGGAAAACAATCCACTTCATGATGCTGACACACACCCTCTGATGGCAGAACATGTGATGGACTTTGTGACTGCATATCTCACACACTGCAATACAGCAAGAACCAACCGAGGTACAGGGAAAATATGTTTGGTTCCAGCAGCATCTTCTGGAGCACTACTGGCCACCATGCAGAACAATGATACCTGGCTCTCAAAAGTGACATCAACTGGTGGGCCTGAGCTGCTCTCTCTGAGAGAGCTTGTGTGGCTTGATCTGGAGCCGCCAGCTCTGGTGTTGTTGCCGTATATCAATCACCTACAGGTCCATTCATACTTGGCCTTTGGCAGAGTGACTCAGGCAGTGACTGGCATATACAACATACACCTCCACCTCCTGGACTCTCTATCTCAGCCCTCAAGACGTGAGATTGAATCTCGGCTTGAGATGTTTACATCAATCCTGCGCTGTCTGGTGCCACAAATCAATGGGCAAATCACTGGCTCTTACATGGGGATCCCTCAGTTCAGACAAGCTCCTGGGTCCACTGACTGTGGGTGGTTTGTCTGCCAGGCAGTGTCCGCCATTGCTCATGGGCAGGAAGAGGCACTCAACCATCCATTATCAATTCAGACTGTCAAACAGAGGGTTCAGAATATCCTACTACAATGCAGGGATGGAGCATTACATCAGGTTTGCATGGGACACAATCTTCCATCAGTGACCCTGCTGCACACACAATTTAGGCCACCCCCTTGGAAGGTTCCAACACGTGACCTCTACAAAGCGAAGCGGCCTGAGCATAAACCATGGATTGCACCAAAATATGAACGATCCCTTTCTGAACCACTTGGGGACTCTACACAAGAAGACCCTGGAGAGGGGTCATGGCAAGATATTTTTGGCCCACACCCTGATGTGGCGTTTCAGGAGGTCTCGGGAGAGGCGTTTGGAGGTTATCTTGATGCTGTCTCGCAGGGCAAATACACTCCACCACCAGGTCTTCTTGCTGATGTTGGGGCTAGGCTTCCTGGGAGTTTGATGGAGGCCCTGCTCCTGAACGGAGAGCATGATGCACTTCCTTGGGCACCTGATGCCTTGTCTGATATTGGAAGTGATGATGGTGGTCTTGAAGATGCGGCAGGCGGTGTGGGTCTTCCTAGATTCCTGTGTGGACTGCAGTCTATCCCTGAGGGACGAGAAAGAAGTCATGCCATCCTGACTGGAGAACGTCTCAACCAGACACTATCACTGAACTGGACAAAAGACCAGGTTGAGCTACAAGAACAATGGCTCACTGCTGGTCTTGACGTTGACTCTCTGTCATTGACAGCTGAACATCCACAGTTCACATCCTCGGTAGTCTTTCACATGTACCCTCCTCGTTCCAGTACCCTCACAACAGACAATGGGCTCTCTGTAAATGTCAATGGGGAAGTTCTGAAACTGAGCCACAGTGAGTATCTCAGCCGACAGACACTGGTGCACATATACTCATACTGACTAAATGCACAGTTCCCAATTTCACCTTTGCTCACACTGGCTCACACAATCAATTTCGAATCAATATCTTCTTTCCAGCATACAAAAAAGGCTTGAATGCTGGCAAGCGCTACGTGACTATGTTGAATGATGAGGACTCCAGTCTGTGGTGCAACTCCGTCCTGCTGCCTGCGTTGCATCAGGTAGAACTATTGTGTCCGCCTCAATATCGCCACGCAGCCACCACCTTGCGGCAGTCAGTGCCCAAATCTTACGAGCAGTCTAAACCTCGTGGCAGTATCAACAGTGACTCATTCAAAGGCTTCCGAATGCTCCCGGAACTGTTCAATCTGCTGGTGCACTACTGCCGAAAGATTGTCAATTTCTTTCCACGTCTTGCCAAATTTCGCAGCTTTTTCTTCCATATATTTGGGATGAACCTGAAAGCTGTTGGGCCAGAGACTGGCCGTGGCAATGGGAATGCACTCCTACACATATTGAAGCAATATCCCATTGTGGATTGGAGCCTTCAGAACCCACGGGATATAGCAGTTGACATAGGCCTCGAGATCAACGTTCTAGAAGAAAAGCTGCCAAATTCAACTGATGGAGTTACTCTGCTCTGGCGACTGTCTGCTCTGGAGAAGCTCACTCCCTATGCATGGCGTCAAGCCCATGTGAACTCCTATGTTCACTCTCATGTCATTGGCGGGATATCGGTTGCACCACGTACATTGGTCCGTATGATGTTCTACTACATGCATGCTTACATGAAGGACAAGGTGGTCACGTATGAACATCGTGACTACTCCCACGGCGCTGCTTTTTCTCCCTTGGATGGCCTATCCCGAAGCCAACGTTACTCAAATGACATCCATCAGTTGCGTGAGCGGCTCAGGCGATGGCTTGGATCTTTTGGTATACGGATTGAATGGCGATGTGGAGTTTGGGCTGCGAACGAGATTTTGCAGATGAATCCTCGGCTTTGGATTCGTCAATTTTTACAATGTGATGCCATCGTATGTGCTTTTGCGTTTCTCAGTGGCTCTCTGTCCACAAAACCCTCATCTCATTATGTTCCGCCTTCTTCAGGTCGCTGTTCGGACCAAGCATGTTGTGCAGCTAAAGGTGGTACTGCTTGACTCATATTGTTGGTTCTTTTCTCAGCTCCAACAGCTTCCTGCCTCTGAGCGAGCGTCGGAACCTGTGCTTCTTCTGGCCTCAGTGTTAACCTACCTTATCCACGGCTTGGTAAAGCGTCCCGACGAAATGAGCAGCTCTAGGTTCATGGCAAAGAGCTTAAACATCGTTGCTAGAGCTCGGCAATTTGGGCTCGCCTCAGTCCCTGCCCGATGCTTATCCAGTGACCTCCTTGGCATGAGCCACACCATTACTTATGGCTCATACAAGATTCTCAACTACACCGCTCGGAAGAATCCTGCCGGCGCTCGCTTGAAAACTAGCCGACTCCTTGACACCCGTCGGACAAGCGAAGGATATGATAGCCCGGAGGATGACAATGCCGAGTCCATAATCCCTGCTTGTGTCATCGACGACGAAGAGCTTCGGGCCTGGGTCATGCAACTTGTCAACAACACAATGGCATCTTGGCTTTGGGGACGGATGAGTGGAGGCGACAAGTCTCAGTGTGCTCCCCGAAATTCATTCTGCAGGCCATTCCTGCTTGACAACTGGAATCAGTGCGTAGACCATGCTGTAAGATATTCAGTGCGCCCCTCTGCAACGGGTTATGGAAAGGTTGTCAGCAGCTTGTTCCCTCTCAATTGGGTGATGACCGATCAAGGGAAGGTTTGGGACACAATGCAAACCATGGTTCTTGAACCGATTCGCCAGCGACTATCCTCATTAAACCCCCAATCCCGAACAGAGTGCTCTCAGCGGATCCGCGTTGAGATTTCCAGGGTCATGAAAACGTGGGAATATATACCGTGCATTCAGAAAGGAAGGGTTTGGAGCTACACTGGCACTGGTGCAACCAAGAAATATATGTTGTATCGTAATCCTGTTTTTTCTACTCGCCGATGATATAAGATTGTTATGTGTACCTTAAGAAATCCGTATATACTACATTGCTCTATCTATATGACCTACGCTTCAAAGCAAATATGCCCGCCGAATGTCATTTATTGTGATGTGCCATTGGTGCTTTTGATGGATGTCTGATTATCCAAGTAGGCCGTTATAGGCTACTCGGGCTGTAACTAGCACTACCCCACCAAAGGCACTTGTTAGGAGATAGAGAGAGGAAGTTGCGTGGAGGACACACCGAGATCTCTGCTCTCGTGACTGCATCAAGAAATTAATAAACTAATATATCTTATATTCCAGGCAATCAAAAGCAATCTTCCAAGAGAACACAGATGATATTGCATAATATCTCAGTTTCAGAAGAACCTGGAGTTGAGGCATTATGTATGTTTGCAGATGTGATGGCAATCGGTTGAACTGTCATCTCTTCTTCACCACCACAACGATGTTTGTCCTGTCGAAGGATCGTTTCCTACGATACAGTCACATGATCTGCAGTGAATTACTAAGTACAGCCAAGATGACGTTCTTCTGTGGTGCAGGTGTCTCCACCAGCTCCGGAATCCCAGTGAGTTATCACTGGTCCCCAAACATTGGAAATCACTTTGTCCTGAGGCGTGAATAGGATTTCAGATCTAGTAATGGCCTCTATTCGCGGCGTTTTGAACACTCCGGAACTATCATTCAAGGTCGTGAGCTCTTCGACATAGCTACAACACAGGACAAAGGCAAAATCCCCATTTTAAACAAGGTTGCAACAGAGTTGCGAGTAGCCTGCCGGACTGCACCAGCTACGGCCTTTCACAGGATGATATATGCGTTGCACTGTCGAGGGCAGCTGCAACATGTCTATACACAGAACATCGATGGGCTGCAAACGCGAGACTTCCCTGAGCTTATCCCCCATGTATGCGAGCTTCACGGCAGCAACCAGCGTGTGCGCTGCAACTTCTGCCGTACTATGTTTGATTTGGACTTGCAAGTGCTGGATGAAGAGTTTCTATCAACAGGACTTGTGCCATGCTCTGCATGCGTAACCGTAGGCAAGTCAACACGTCAACAGTCCAAACTGCTAATCCATATACCATGAGCACACAGATCAAGAAGCTCGGGCACTGAATAAGCGATCGCGCACTGTTGGCTTTCTCGTACCAGATATTCTTTACAACGGTGAGACTGTCGACACGACCGTCACAGGAACTGGCCTAGCGGAAAGGCTTCAGGAAGACTCTACGATCGACCTACTCATCATCGTCGGAACCTCACTTAAAACACCAGGCGCGTTTCGGCTAGTGAAGCAAATGGCCCAACAGGCTCACAAATCAGGTGGAGTTGTATTTTACGTGGACAGAAGTGAGCCGAACAAGCAATTGGAGGCATTTGTCAACATGTACTTCCAGCTGGATATCGAAGTATGGGCATTGCTGGTTGTGCAACATTTCGAGCTCATGCACAAAGTCTTCACATCGCAGCTGCAAGACCGGGTTCGTGTGGTTTGTAAACACACGAGCCGCTTCAAGCTTACAATTGTCATAGGTTACCAGAACCGGGCGTCTCACCATGTCAAATAGTGACGCAGCCTCAGCCGCACTCTCGGATGCAAACGGAAATCATCCTCATATGGCGTTCGACGATCCCTTTGTGCTATTGATTATACACGAGCCTCAGGTGGAGAACCAAGTGGAGATTGTACAAGGCTTGCTTGCGTCAGCATTGAGCGCGCTTGGTATCATGGTACGGAGTTGAAAACATTTCGGGGCAGTCACTCACTCCCCTTTTCTCCTTGTTATCAGTGCAAATTTATACGTCAAAAAGTTGGTTGTTTTCATGATTTAACAAACTTACTAGAAGAACGGTAAGAGGTTACTGCACCAGTTTTTCTCTGTCGTTCTGGTAACTGTCTTCTCCTCAAATCAGTCCCTTCCATTTGCTTGCAATATACCTAGTAACTTCCTGCAACCAATCCCAGCAGGTTGATCAATATTACGACAAGCAGATAAATTATGTGAGTGGGCTAGGGAATTGAACTCAACTGTTAACCCCACCAAGACCGCAGATGCTTTCTATGACTAGAAAGATTGCTCGCTCAACTCAATCCCTCATGCTGTCATGCAATGGCCTTGTTTTAGGCGACTTGGCGTTTCTGAGGTCTCGCTTTGTCTGCCAAAGACTTGACGATGAAGTGACTCGGTATGTCTATTTAGAATTATGTTGAACCTCTTGGTTGACACGACATATCGTAGAACTGGATACCTGCGAGAAATAGTTGCTTGCATCAATATCAGCAACCTTCCGGCTCTTAGTTTCTGTGAATTTGCAGCTTGGCTGGCCAAGCGCTGGGTCAATCAAGACACTCACATATCATTGGGGCCTGTTCAAACTCTTGCCGAAGCGTGGTTGGCGGATGAGAACATGCACATCACCTCTCACTTGATATTCTTCTCAGCTTCCCGACTGGGTAAAGTCTTACTTTCGGCCCCATGGGGGCACCAACCACTCGGACGACCATTGCCTGATATTAAAACATTCTGTAGCTGTGGGATTAGGACTCGTCATGCAACTCCAAATCGCCATTGGCTTGTCACGCATACAGCGAATCGCGGACAGTTACTCATAGACGCAGCAGTTCGGGTGGCCTGTTCAAGTTGTGGATCGACATGGCACATTGACACTCGTTCGTTGAACGGGGTATTATTAGAAGCCCATGGGAGATTTGCTGTCGAAGCGTTATTATTTCACCATGTAGATCCGGCCGTACCTGAACCAAGTTGTCAAATGTGATCCGCTGAATCATGCCATTCCAATTACGAGACGCTGCAGAATATCTGCACTTAAGTTACACGTATGCTCTCCCTTGTTCGGCCGGCAAATTCGCTCCACACAGCTTATTCTGAAAGCGGCTCAATTCGACTCACGTTTTGTGGTGATACTCTGGCCACTCTGGCACAGGGTAATAATGGCAAAGAAAAGCAAATAGGTGATATATCGACGTCGTTTGCACTGCCTACAACCCAACATAAACCTAATCTACAAAAATGAAATTCTTCTCCTTGTCAACGGGGTCATCGGCCAGTTCCGACAAATCAGCCTGAGCTGGCCTTCCTGAAACATCTGCTACACCCGAGACAGATGATTGACAACTGGGAGCAGGTGGCCTTGTGTTGGATTGACGCACGAGTTTGGGCTGGTATTCCGCCGCAAGGACTTCAATGATATGTATACTCACAAGCACAGGGACTTACATCTTCAACACCCAACCAAGTTCGAAGATGATTCGGAACCGGCTTCCCTGACTTTTGGTAGAACTCCCGAAACATAACCTGGCCGGGAGGTATCTGTGTCAAGAGTGTGAGATGGGTGTCCGGTTGCAGACTGGATATTGCTGACCTGTTTGACCTTGCCATTGTTGTTTGTAGATTGCCCAGCCGACTCGACACAGGATGGAGGTAACATGCTCGTAACTGGTTATTAGGGTGTAGTAGGCTGCTGGTAGGTCTGATTTTTCCATGTTCCAGCCTGCACTCTTCCCCATGCCAGTCTGGTCCCTCATGGCATGCTAAGTGGGCAAGTTGCGTACTTTGTACCCATATGCTTCATGGCATTGGCTGCTGACAAATCACTTGGCTCTGCCACATGGCCACTTGATCTGTTAAGCACTGTCCTCTTTGCTTTCCAATCATGTTGGTAAAATAACACTGCCTCAATGGCAGAATAAAACTTGCACCCAGGTATCTAAGTACACTGCAAGCATAGAGTTGCGTACTTTGTACCACTCTACAGTGGGAGACCTGCTGCTGACCAAGCAGCATGGCTATGTGTAGTGGACCCTGTGGTGTGTCCCAGCCACTGAGCTATGAGTAATCAGTCACTTCAAGCACTGTCCCTGAGTAACCTCAAGCCCTTACTTGTCCCTCCTGACTGGGTTGCATACAATGTATGCACACCACATGACAGCCCATACTATCATACAATGACAGTACAATGATTTGGAATAGTATTGTATCAGAGTTTTTGTTTTTTCTTGGCACCATACATGGCACAGTACCTTTTGCGTACAAAGTACGCAACCTTGTTGGGAACCCAGCATGCTTTGTCATACTCTGCCTGACCCTAACAATATGACTGACACATGAGTGAGTTGTAGTCTGTGTGCATACAAAGTACGCACTCAGTGCACTGTTCTGTTTTCCATGCAAGGCAGAATCACATCCTGATTACTGCTTTTTTAATGCTCCAAATTTGTTGATATTAATATATGATAGACAGCCCAGTTATATCCAGCACCTGATTGAGGTGCTCTTGTGTTTGCGTACTTTGTACGCATTGCTGCCAGAGGCACGTTGCTTACTTAATCCATACAGAGTGAGGTCAGCCAAGCGTGTTGAAATCAGGTTAGGGTTAGGTTAGGTTAGGTTAGGTTAGGTTAGGTTAGGTGGAGCGAGGAGTCGTGAGTGCGAGCGGAGCGAGCACGAGCGGCGACGAGCGGAAGAAAGGCTAAGAACTCCTAGGTAATCACCCGGGAGAGACTTTCGTAGATACTCATCAGAGCCCTTCCACTGTGTCTTTTTATGCCGTGGCAGACGAACATGCCACGTCACTGGCGTGAGAAACGCCAAGGGAAGAAGACTTAACCGAACAAAGGAGAAGAACAGCTGACTGATCCTGACCGCATGGTAACCGTCCATGTGATCACTCCTCCACACGACTGGCCAATCAGGGGGAGACACCTGACTAACGCCAAGAACCATCAAGGTCCGAACCGAGCTGATCCGTGTGAAGCCGAGGCTCCCACGGACTCGGCGATCCGAGATCAACCGGCCGAGGGCTCAACTCAACTCCACCCAGACCCTGCCCGGGGAACCCTGAAGGTTCTCAAAGCGCCAGAACAGGCGCTCAGACCCTGAGGACCGAGAAGTGCCTGACTAAGTGACCAGGATTTGTAATATATCCTGAGTCACGTGACACTTAGTCAGCTAGAGAGTAAAGGACAAGTCATCCAAGATGACTAATCCTCCCTTAACCATTACTAATCTGGTTAGGATTAACGTTAGGTTAAGTTCGGTTAGGTTGTGTTAGGGGTTGGGTTTGAACCAACTCTATCACACACTTGTCTAATGCAATGAAGGATCTGTGTCAAGATCCTCCCATACACGATTGAAGATGTATTCTGGCAAGCCAAAACGTTCATCTCATTGTACACTAGTACTATTTTTCGCCATGTAGATGTTAAATCTCCAATTGCCATAGGGCGTTTGCAAGATAATATCAGACGTTGATTGACTAGTTGGGCAAGGGCGTCATCCTTTGTCCTAAGGTTTTTGCGTGCTGTCCTGTCCTGTATTCCAAGCCTCGCGGACCTGGGTAGGTGATCTTCTTCCTCCTGATCGGAGTCAGACTCACTAACCACCTCCGACACAGAAGCAAGGTTAGCTGTAACACGCGCCACCTTGCGACGCCGGGTTCTGCGTTGGGGCTGTGCCACCCCAACCTCGAACAGTGTGAGCTGTCGAGCTGTTTGCCTTGGAACAACGTCTTTGTTCCATTCACTAAGTATCGCATTATGTACTTCGTGTATGTCAACGTAATCCCATACTGGATTAAACACTGTCTTAATGACGTGCAACCTGCCTGTCTGTTCTGATGCGACATCTTTCGGAGCCAAGCGGTTCCTCCAGCGTTCGGTTGCATGCTTATTCAGCCATGTTTTAATGCAGTGAGGTGGGTACCCCCTGGCCAAGTACAGATCCCGCAGATCCTTCAAGGCCAGTTCATAGTATTCTTTGGTACTTGATAGGGTAGCCATCCTGGTAATCTCACCAATGAAGGTACCTTTTTTGACATCAAGGGGATGGTGAGACGCCCATGGGATACGTTCTTGATTGTTCTGCGCTTTCTTGTACACTCTATAATGGACGCGGTCATCCTTTATAAATATGAACATATCCAGAAAGATAGAGAAATCTCTATTCGCAGACCATACGATTTCGCAACCGTCGAACTTAATACCGCTGCATATTTTCAAGGCTTCTTCATGGTCATCTGCCTCTACTATAGCTAGTACATCGTCGATATACCTTCGGTAGAATAAAATTCTTGGCTCCGTTGGTATAAATTGTTCCTCAAAGTAGGCCCCATAAAGGTTGGCTATGTCTGGGGATGACGCTACCCCCATAGCCAGGCCTTTGAGTTGCCTATAGAACTGGTCTTGAAATCGGAAGATAAGGTTATCGTTAGCTATGTCGAAAAGATCATAGAACGCCTTCATCTTATGGATCTGGTTTTCTGACAATTCTCCCAATTCATCATTGTCATTAAACCATTCCGGATAGTAGTGGTCTATACAATACGTAGCCACAATCTTCCTACTCTCAAAGAGTGGAACATTTGGATAATAGGCCGTGACATCGCCTGAAACTATCCATACTTTCCGATCCTTGGGGAGTTTCACCCCTTCAAGTGCTATAGCTAAGCCTTACTTCCTTCTAATACGTAAGGCCGCGCCTTGACTATAGGCTTGAGTAAATGGCTGAAAATCTTAGCGGCTGGATTTACCATCGCTGAGTGACATGGAACAATTGGTCTCATTTTCCATGGGTTTTTATGTATCTTCGGGATACCATAAAACCTGGGCATCCCTTTCCAGGGATCCCATTCAGGGATAGTGTACACACCACTTGCGTTGCTGTTTAGAGACACCGGGCCATTCCCCTTCTTTAGCCAGTTTCCTAATAGCTCACGTTTTCTAACCATATGTCCTAATGCTATGAATGGGACTATCTTTTGATAGTCTGCGGATTCGAGCATTTTAAGGCACTGCTGAAGGTACCATTCACGTGTTACGACCGCACATCCGAGGTTTTTGTCCGTGGGAAGGACTAAATATCCACCGTTGTCGATGAAGTCCTTAACAGGCTTTAACTGCACAAGACCGTGATCTCTTGGCAATCCATGAGGGGGAATAGCATCGAGCATTTGCTCAATAGACGCTTGCCCTTTCTCAAGACCTGCTTCCATGTTTCGACTCATATCAGGTGCACCTTCTGAGGTTTTACCTTTAAAGTCGAATTGCGGTAAGTACTCTGCTTCAGCATCATCGTCAGCATCTTTATTCAGGAAGAAATACTTCCATCTTAACCGGTTGCAAAAATCTTGCCACGCAGTTCTAACGATCGAGCGATTCACAGGTGAGAACAACATATATTTCAAACCAGCAGACAGATGAATCGATACATTAATGGGGAGAACTACCCCCGGCCCAACATGAACCCCTTTCCTAAACGACGCCAACCTCCTTATATCATAAGGGACGCGCTCGAGTAGGACCTTGATGGCTATATTAATTGGTAAGTATAAATATCGTCTGGATAACTAGACGGATGTTCATACCTCCATTCAGAGCTTCTGATCACTTGGATCTTCTGCTCGGCCCAGCGTTGGAATTGTTGCCGCCTTTGTTCTTGTTCGCGCCTTGGCCCTTGAACTTGCGTTTCTGGGCAGGGCCATAGTGGAGGGGGGCCGCAAGTCCTGTCTTGGGACTCGTATGGCCTGTCTTCCCCTTGCCTTTGCGCGCGATCGGGCCTAATTGGGAGCCTTGCCCTTGGGAGCGGGCTTGGCGATCGGCTAAACCGACGTTAGGTGTGAGTTACCCGACCAATCGAAAATACTCACATTTTGATTAAGCGCACGCTTAATCTCTGCACCAACCATGGCCCTAATGGCGGCCGGGTCCATGGGTTTATCGTCGACATCCATGTCACGTCGGCAGCGTCCTTGATGGCCGTCTTCCTTGCCACCTTCACCTTCTCCGCGACCGCGCGAGCATTTTGGATCTCGATGATCCTGGTGCCGAAGGTGGGGAGGTCTGCAATGAGACGGTCTTTTTCGCCTTTGCGGAAAGGGTCCTCCACATATTCGATGGCTGGAGGTTGACCCTCAACAGCCTCGGCAATGCGGGGGGCGATGGTACGTTGGAGTGCCACATAGGCATCCTCGACCTTCCGCTTCCAAGTTGGGCACCAGACGTCGTGCGCCAACTGCGACCGGAGGAATGTTTCCTCGGCAGTCTTGAGTTCACGACCGTGCGCATAGGCTTGGTCGACATAGGCGGTGTGGGCAGCAGAGAGCGTCTGCAGCATCTCTGACCCTTGCGGGTTTGCCCTGAACTCCTTCGACACTTGCCACGCAGGTTCTTTTAACCCGCGGACTTGCGTCGGAAGCTCGCCCTTGTTCATCGACTCGCCTAGGCGAGCGACTACCCTCTGCACGTTATGGAACTTCTCCACTAGGGAGTTGAGTTCCTTAAACGGCTCGCGTAAGGTGTCCCTGTACGCGAGGGGGACGAGTTCCAAGAGCTCCGTCCAGCTCTTGGCATGCCCAGAGGCCACCATACGCTTCTCTGCGTCAGCGATGGCGGCTGTAGACATGTGCCCTAATAGGGCCGGGGACATGGCACGGGCGAACGATGGCATAGAGCCAGTCGCGGTCGACGAACGGGCTTGGGGGGCGACCATGTTTAGCGAGCAGAGAAGAGGGGGCGGGGCACTCAATTGGGTTAGGGGAGCGAGGATTAGGTTAGGTTAGCAGACATGATAGGAGAGGGCAGGTTAGGTAAATCCTAGCTACCTGGGACACCACCAGGACACCCCCTAGGATACTCCCCAGGACACTCCCTAGGACACCCCCCAGGGCACAATGGATGCAACCATCCATGAGCAACCCCCACACATGAGAGAGCAGGTGCAAGGCACCTGTGTGAAGTGCACATACACCATACATGCACTTCACTGGGGATCACATATGTATGTGCAGATGAATCTAAGACAAACAAACACTCATTTGTGGATTATACATATACTATACACACAGTTTAGTAATGCATCAAAGTGGAATGAGTGGGTACTTGAGGTACTCGAGTGGCAGTCTGTGTACAACATATGGCATACACAACAGGCACATATGGGCACTGCCAAGCCTGTATGGTACATGATATGCAGAGCCAAAATATACCTGGAGAAAAACATATATGCATCTCTCACTCATAGAATCCATGCACAACCTCTCATAACCTCTCATACACTCCATGTTGGCAGATTTCAGTCCCCTTGCCCTATTGTTCTGTTAGAAGCAGACAATGAGCCCAGCATTTGGCTCACCATCAGCATGCAAACGCCGTCTGCAGACTGTGCTGATGTGCTGGCAAGAACACATAGGCACGTCACTAGGACAATGCCAAGTATTAGGCATGACACTATGTAGGCAAAATCCTAGTGATCCAGGACATGGCATGTGTAACATGTAGACACAACCAGCATGCAAGCACTGTGAGCTGAAAATGGCACATCACACTGTTGCCTGAACCGTGTGTACAACGTACACAACATAACGTACACAATATACACATGCCCAGCAGGTGGTCAAGCCCACTGCCTGTACCATGTGTACAGTGTATGCACAGTGGTTGCCTGTTCCACTGGCTGTACAACGTGTACCCCGTACGCGCAGCTGTCGCAAGGCCTGCTAGTTATACCATGTGTACGGGGTATGCACAGCAGGCCCACTGCCTGTATAACGCATACCATGCATGCACAGATGTTGGCTGGTCCCACTGCATGCATTCTTGCTGCTGGTACCACACATACGGTACACCCAACTGCCGCTAGGCCTACTACAGGTGTGAAGCGCATATAAGCACTGTGAAAGTCTATCAACGTTGGTGCTGGGGATGTACAGTACAATAAGGCAAATGTTTATTTAGTACACAAGGGATGTAATTAAGCTAAATAACCCCCTGTATGCGCATATATATGCCGGAGAAGCTCCATGTAAAGTCACCCATGTTACAGATGCATACTAAGACATGGAACTCCCAAGGAATATTGCTCAAAGGGATCGGCTCTGGTGTTCTGAATGCACTTAATCTCAACCATTGTGTTATACAAATAATTATGTATGCGACCAATTGCCATAGTGATACGTCCACAAGCAGATACTATAACGAAAAAATGTCTGTATACATCAGCTATACGGGGGAATTTACAGCAAACAGGAAAAGCGAACAATCTAATAGTAGATACAAAAGATTAATAGATCGTAAAAGGTGGCTCGGGACACGTAGTTAGTGATGAAATAATGTATATACATTTCTTAAAGGTGGCCGCGCTCGAATCTCACCATCCTACTCCATTTTCCATGCGTGAGCCTCGTTCACTTAACTCGGAACATGGTGAGTAACGCGATCAAGAGTTGAAAAAAGAACGTACAAATTTGTTCGACGCGGATTGCCTCAATGCGGCGCAGGGAGTTTGCGAAGCGACGCGAATAATCGCGAAGTCCGACGAAAGGCGAGTGAATCACTGGCAAATGGGGGTTAAGCTCGACTTGTGCCAGCTGCAGCATACGGAGCGCTATGGATGTCGCTACGGAGTGAGCCTGCGCGATAAGGTCGAAACGACGTCTTGCTTCGAGCTTAATCGAGAGCTCGATCAAGATGAACGACGGCCGCTCATCCTGATCGAGGTCGGCCATCTGCCTCGCCCAGTCGATATGTTGATCAAGGGTGAGGGGGATCGGCAAGAATGACATGACGAACAAGGGTTTTGCTAGCAAACGTACGAACAACCGGGCACATGAACAGCGGGCGTACGAACAAGCGAAAGTACGTGCGAACCAGTAAACGAACGAACACATGAGCGAACGAACGAGTGAGCGAAAAGGCGGAGCGGGATGTTTGGGAATATGTTTGGTGAGCTTCATAGCACCTAGCTATAATCGGAAACAGGACGTACCTGAACTAATTGCGTTAGTTGCGTTGTACAGCGTTAGTCGGGGCTGGGGGGGGGGCGTGTATGGCGTTTGCGAGTGGACAGGGAAGAGCGCGCGAGGGCCAGGCTAAGCGTTGATCGCGCTGCCTAAACATACAAATATACAACCGTTACCCGTGAGCATCCGCATACGGTAAGGTAGAGAAACAACCACATACCGAATTTCTAGACGCGCGGAGGATGTGCGCCGGTGAGTGTGTACCGCGTTCGCGGAGGGAAGTGGACGGGGGATTCGGGGGCCGGCAATGATGATTACGTGGATGTTGAATGCCGTTGATCGAGCCGGCGATTAGGCACCAGTAGATAAGTTGAACGGATCGAGCGCGGATTCATAAGTGACCGAGCCACCCAAAAAGTGTAACACTTACCAGATTGGTGAGTGTACGAAAATAAAACGATGGTGCACGGTGTGCGCACGGCGTTTGTGAGCGGAGGCGGGCGAGAGATCGAAAGACCCAGAGAACCGGATCACGTGCATGTTGAACACTAGTGATCGAGCCGGTGATCCGGCACCAACAAATAAGTTAAACTGATCGAGGGAGGATTTGTAAGCAGCCGAATCACGAAAAAGGTTAGACAGTTACCGGAATTGTGATTGTGGGAAATCGATTTTGGTGTGTGGTGTGCGTACGCCGTTCACGAGCAGAGGTGGCAAACCCGATCGGATCATATATATGTTGAACACCATCGATCGAGATCCGGCACCGATAAGTAACTAGAACCGAGAGAATGAGGAGTAGCAAAAGTTGAGGCATACCTGTGCTATCATAACGTCCGCACTACGAGGCACGCGTACGGAGTACGCTCACCGCGGGCCACAATCACTTACATGTACGCCAGGCCTGCGAATCATGGCCGGCTGGTTCGGAAAGTACCGCATACATCCCCCTCATACGCATCAGTTCAATGCAACTTCCGCGAGATCTGACTTCCAGTGTGGCGCCCAGAGAAGCACCCGCAGGACTCAATCGCTCAGCCGGAGGGCTGTCATGCAAGGACGCTAGAAGGCTTATTTAGCACAACGTTTCAAGGGGCAAAGATCCATTAAATTGAGATACGTCATAAAATATTTCCCTTTCAGGTTTTTCATTTATATATTGGTGCTCCCTAACCGACGGATGTAATTTTCGCCCCTCCCCCAGTATCATTGACACCGCAGTCTCATCGCCGTCGCATCATGGTTGCCGTCATCAACGCCTACGCCGTCCTCCTCTATCGCTTCTGCTCCGACCATGGCGCCCCACACGCCGATCCACCCCTTGGGATTTCTTTCCCTTGAATAACCCGCAGTTTATGGAGCTCTCGGGGATCGATTCTATCGAGACTGGGCTGTCTCAACCCCCTAAAGGACACCTCGGATCTAGCATCAACGAACGGACTCGCACGATATGGAAGCGAAAGGCCCAAGGCGCAATAGATTTCCTCGAGTTCTGCACGAAAGAGAGGTTGAAAGCCAGCAAGACTCCGACCATCGAAGACTTCCAACCAAACGTGTTTCGAGTCGCTCCTCATCACGCGGATTGGGAGTGGATCGTTGATCGCTTTTTTGGAGTTCCAGGCGGTCTGTACGATCGAATCACCTTCATCATGAAGGACACCAAGTGCGACGCTGAGGAAGCTTATCGGAGGGCGCGAGACGACCAGGTATGGCTCGCTTTATCTCTCCGTCAACTTAAGCTTGCTCACGCGCACATTCTCAGATGTTAGTTAAGGGAGACGCCTTCCAGGAAGGTGACATCCCTAACGTCGGTAAGTTTGATAACGTTTGGCTCGAAGCGCGAAACGCCGTCGGCCGCGCAATACTCGGCGATCCGATGCGGAACGGCAGGATACCGCCGATGTACATGCCGACCCTTCGCGCTCTCTGCTACCGGCATTTTGAGCGCGACATCAGATCGCTTACGAAAAACGCCACAAAAATGAAGCCGTTGGAGGAGAAGCTCGCCAAGGCATATCAAGGTGAGCAGTTGGCTCGCAATGAGCATATTCTTGTGCTTAGGGAATAACGTAATAGCCGCAAATGATCACCCGACCCTCAAAAGTCTTCGGTCAGCCAGCTCGCTACTCGGCCAGGTCGTGAAGCTTCACCGGATGCTAGGGATTACTGGGCAGCTCGCTGAGACAGCGATCTGGCGGGTACGGCTCGACCAGCTCATGGAGGACCTAGGTCGCAAAAAGGTTAAGGGAAAAAGTGAGTCGATCAAGTATCAGCTGTCGAGTCAATTGGACTCACCGTTCCTCGAATCTCGAAGTGGTTCGGGTGAAACCGAAACATCCGAAGGCTCGCCTCGTCGCCGACGATCAGTTGGATCTCGCCTGGGCCGAATATCAGCAAGAGATCTGGAGTCCGAACCCTTCTAACTCGACTCCTTTCGATATTGAATTCGGTGGGGAAGAGGTCGCGAGCGGTCCGCTACCAGGAATGAACGACTTTGCACTTGACGCCGGCGTCGCGCATTGGAGCGGCAAGACGATCGAGGACATCAAGCGGATGCTCCTGATCCCGGAAGGCGGCCTCCCCGGTGCTCGTGTCAACGAGGATGGTACAAAGAGAATGGAAGGACTCTCTCACCAATGGGTATGTGTGCTGGAGGTGGTTAACCGGTCTTTCACGAAGCCGGGAGAGTTGGGACGGCCAACGTTGATGGCCGATAAGGTCGGTATGGGCAAGACCGGCCAATCTATCATGTTCATCCAGGTGCTTTGGCACTTGAAGGCTCTCCAAGACGGCAATCCCAAATGGCCGGAGACCAAGTCGTCGGACGGCATACAGAAATGGCCCGAGTTTCTCGGTAAGTAATTAGCGCATATATCCAACTCTTTTCTGACACATATGGATGACCTAATTGGTTGCGGCTTGTTTGGCTAACCGCACTTCTGTAATCATGCTTACTCAGGAGATCGCAAATTATTCATGGGTCGCAAGCGGATACCAGCACTACCATCGTGGATTGCTGCTCCAACAACTCTCATTACCCAGTGGCAGGAGGCTTTGGATACATGGCTCGCTGACGACGCCTGCCATGTCCTACACTACTCTGGCGGCGACTCAGTACGCAAACAGTTCTGGGAGACCGGCCAACTGTACGACCGTGCTATCAAGAGCTCCCATCCGGAACGCACCATCATCCTAGTAGATATGCCGGTGGGTGCCTGGCACACTTTTCTTTGGTTTCTGGTCAACCTCTCACTCGAATCTGTGTCACGTCTCTGCTCGCTCCTATTTAGACCATACTTAGTGAAGGGAGGATAAATCTGACGGAGAAAGGGGACTTGAAGTGTGGGGAACCCAGCACCGGGCACTCCGATGACTTCCTCAAGGGGTTTTTCAGCCACGAGTCCAGCGTCGGCATCCTTGACGAGGGACACAACTATCGCAACAACGGGCCCAACTACCGAACGGTGGTCACGATGATGAGTGGTTGTGTACAGCGGCTCGTCCTCACGCTACGCCAGTATACACAAGTTATCGGGTGAGTGGCCCGCCGCTCCATCATCTGGCCTATTTGCTCATTTCCGTTCGCTCATTTCTATTTTCCGCTCATTTCCGCTCATTTCCATTCACTCCCGCCAATAGGATCTTCTCAGTCTTGGTCGAAATCTTACAGGCGCCGGGGTTCATAGGGATCTTGGGCGAGGAGCTCACGGAGAGGGTTGAGAGGATTAGTAAGATCACGGACAAGGGTTGGGAGGATGAGGGAGGTGAAGAGAAACTCCGGGAGTTTCTGCGTGAGCTACGCGATGAGGGTGCAAAACCCGAGCCCAGCATGAGATCGTTGCTGCCCAACATACCCCAGGACTTGCGCGAGTACCGGCCATTCTGGAGCACCCGCCGAGCGTTGTTCGAGCTACGAGAAGCCATGCAATCGTATATCATTCGGCGAGATGAGCGTTCGCTCGACTCCGACGGCAATCCCATCCTCAACCTCCTTCCTCTCATTAACGTTATCTCTTATCTCGAACTCGACCAGGCTACCGAAGAAGCATTGTCGGCCCAGTCGGGAACAAGGGAGTATCGGTGAGTTTTCTTTATGCGATTGTTACGTGTGTGTGTGGGTCTCGCTCATCGTTAGCCTCTCCAACACATAGCACTCGCGGCCGGATGGACCTCGACGTGAGTAGCAACCACTGCTGCGCGAGTTTTTATTTTATTTTTTATTCTTTTATTTTTATTCTTTTATTCTTGTTCCGCTTCTCCACGACTTACTAACTTGCCTTCCATCCACCGCAGGGGTTTTTCACGTCGCTGAAGAAAATCTTGATCCACCCGTTCCTGATGCGGAAGAAGCCGAAAGGCCTATCCCAGGATGAGTTCACCCGCACTCTGTTTCCCGATCTCGCCTCCTACAAGGCTCACCCCTCCCCGAAAATCGACCGAATCCTCCAGATCCTAGCGCACCATCTCGGTGACGCCAACTCGACCGCTCCTCCTCTTTCTTGGACGGAAGACGGCAAGCTGATCGAGGCGAACGAGTCATCCAGGGAACCGAATCCGAAGGAAGGCCCGCCGAGACGGCGGAAGGCTGTGATCTTCTGTCACCTGTCGGAGAGTTGGCTACTGGTTAATCATGTATGTCTGTCTCCTTTACAATACTCGCGGTTCGTACATGACTGAGGTTCTTCATTAGATTCTCGAGCTCCACGGGCATAAGTGCCTGATGATCAATGGCAACATTAACACCGCGTTGCGCGACGAGGCGGTTGCGTCGTTTCAGTCCAAATGGCCCCGATGTGTTGCTACTAAGCGGGGTTGGGGCTCAGGGGTTGAACTTGCAACGAGGCTCGATCATGATGTTTGCGGTACGTTTGCTGCTCTCAACTTGGAATCACGAAATTCAGCTAACGAAAACATGGTATTTTTATTTTACGTTCCAACCGATCTCATCTCGTTTCGATGTTTTCTCTCTCTTCCCCCCCCCCCTCTCCCCCAATGCCTGACACAATCTCATAAATCTAACCTAACCCACGCTTCGTGTGGTGTGAATACCTACCGTTTAAACAAGGATCATCCCTGGTCCGATTCCGAGTCTCAGCAAATCGACGGTCGCCTCCAACACCGCGGACAGAAATACCAAGTCATCAGCTACAAGCTCATTGCACCGAACACCCCCGACGAGTACCTGCTCGGGTATGCCGAGGGGAAAAAGTTAATGATGCAGGTGTTTACCCAAGAGTGCAAAACACGTGGTATGCCGGGATTTGAATGGGAGGAGAAGGAAGAAGAGGGCGAGGACGAAGACGAGGTTCCCAAAACTGATCGGAGACAGCGCGCTTCGCGAGCAACGGTCAGGCAGAGGAAGAAGGCGGCCTCCCGCGACACGATGGTGAAGGTTCCAGGCCTCGAAGAGGACGGAGGGCGCAAATTGGGTCGTGGCACGGACGGGGACGACAAGTCCGAGCCCATAACCCTCCCCGATTCCGACGGCGAAGAGCCGAATGAGCACACCGCTGCTTCAACCTTGGAAAAGCCCAGCCCCCCTCCTTCAACGCAAAATCCTGATCCCCCAGCCGCCTCGTCCGAGACTGCCAAGAGAACAGTCACAACCAGGCGCCACGCGAACAAGTCCAAGCCGATGCAGACGAAGCCCAGGCCCGAAAAGTTTTTCCACCCCGATTTCCCTGAGCTTGGCGCTCGCCCTCGGGAGGGCACGATCGCTCGCGACAAATGGGAAAAGCGGGTGATGAAGGCTGTTCTCAGGAGGGAGGCGCTGAAACGGGATCTGATGAGTGAGGTTACGTCGGAAATCGTGGCGGGGCTCTCTGCCAACCCGGCTCTAGTGCAAGCGTTCGCGCAAGCCAAGGTAACACCCACGAACCCAGCTCCCATCGGTCAGCCTGATCCCACCGGTTCGGACACCCCCGGTTCGGCCCCAGAAGATACTCGGCCGACAGACGTTGGTACAGCCATTCACCCTCTCGTTTCTGTTTCCGACCCGAAAGGGAAAGGAAAGGCGAAACTGGACGCCTCTGACGTCGACGGGAGCTCCTCGGCCCGAAGCGCGAAATCGAATTTGCTGTCAGACCACACGATGATGCTGCAGATGGTCTCAATGGGGGTCTTCACCTGGGCGGAAGCGCAGTCGGCTCTTAACAAGATAGGAAAGCCGCCTTTGCCGGAGGACTTGAACCCGACTGGAGTCCAAGCAGGTGGTTCGAGCTCCAGGTATGGTGACTCCACTGGCACCACGACACGTAAGTTCACCTCAATATTTTACCATTCGAGATACGCCATTCTTACAGCTATTTCTAATGTCCATTCATCTCGAAACATTCCACTACTAAAACAGGACCCAGACCCGCTCCATCATTTAGGCAATCCGAGCACGAGCGGGCAACCACACCACGCCCCCCGATCTCTCGCCATTCCAACCCCCCCTCCTCGGAAACCAGCCACTACCCCCGGCCGTGTCGCCGGCGTGATTCGAGAACTTAAATCACCAGAGTTCGAGCAGCCAGCTGGCACGAAGCGACCCCGAATCGAGCGTAGTAGCTCGCCGTCTGGGGAGATGAACATAGGCCATACCCCTTCGTCACCTCGTAGCTCTTCCCCGTGGTCTTCCTCTTTTCGCTCGCCTTCGTCGCCGCATAGTATGAACCTCGATCAGAGGCCGGCGAGTCCGATGCAGGAAGACTATCCGGACTCCCCGAAGTTCCCATTCACGCAGCTCCGTACGCAATCCACACAGTCCACGGAACGAATCGAGAGCGAGCTACGAAATGTCGACATAGAAGAATCCCCATGGTCTCAGGCGAGCACCGTGCCGCAGACTCAACGCTCGTCGTACGCCTTGTCTGCGTTTGAACGTCCGGATCCGGATATGAGCAAAACATTTGGCCGAGCATCGAGCACTGAGTCCTTGGAGGGCGGGAGTTGCTCGTCCCCGCCGAGAAGGGCTTCAACGGTGGACAATTCCGACTCTCGTCGAGCCCTTGGCAGTCTGGCGGGTCGCACGCCGTATCGGGCGCTCGAATCGACAGGCGGGGGCAGAGGTGGAAGCGAGAAGCCGGGCGAAACGTCCAAGCAGGGCAAGAGGAAGAAGATTAAGGATTTGTTCAGTTCTGCCCATGCAAAGGCGACGCGGAAACAGTGAGCTCATGTATACTTTGTTCTATCGCTTTGTTCTAGCCATTCCCCCTTCCATTCTGATATACATGCGCCTCTTCGGACCCTACATAGATGTCCTCGACTCGGACTTATGTAAGCGAATATTGCATTACTCCACCCTCTTCCCATTTCCCTTGTTTGATTTCTATGTCTATATTCTCTATGATAGTGATCTGCGCATTCGGGCTTATCAATTACCAACACTTTGATTCATCATATAAATATGCGAACAGACTGTGAGGGGAAGAAAAAAAGAAAACATCAACTAGATCGGTATAAGCCACACGTTTCACAACGTCGTGCGGCTGCGAACAAGCATATCTGGCCATGCTCGCAGAGTACGTCGTACGCTGCCCAAGACCCCGAACCAGTACAGTGTGCGTATGTGAAGGCCATACGTCTCATCGATATCAGCCCGTCGAGCGGCGGAAGTACGCCGTACCTGCGAGCGACAACCAGACACTTCCCTGTAACACCATACATCTCGTCTCTATCTATTGTTTGCTAGCCTATCGTGAGAACAAATATTGGATGTTGGGAAGCTCACACTAAGGCTAATTGGCATCAAGTCTGACTCCAGCGCCGAGCGAGTGCGCATAAACCAGCTGGAAGCGGCGCTGATTCAGACCCCGCTCGTCACACGGACAACGCTCTGCCCGTGATTACAAGCTGCGTCGAGAGAGGTATAATACGAAATGATAATTGAGTTGCAGCAGCCAACACAGAAGTAAGGTCCGTTGTTGTACTTACTCTGGTGGCTTCTCACGCGAGCCGCCAGTACGCCGTACGCACGAAAGTGCGCTGAACATACAAGTATTACATTAATGCAACCAACCACGAACCAAGAGGCCCAGATTAGCGATTAGTGTTAGTGTCGCATGTTGCGATCTGGGCCGACCTATTCATACAACATTCACAACCCGCACCACGACGCTAAGCTTAGTCCCAGGTACTCAACGGGGCTGTCACAATTTTCATGAACTCACTGACTTATGGGAGCTGATCGATGAGATGTTCGCCATGATTTGGGCTCGATAATCGCACCCGGTAATGTATGGATCGTGGTATGCAAAATCGCGTTTATGCAAAAGTCACATGGAGGTTTAGAAGACCTCACAGGACGACTGACTATATGCGCGGGTATATGCGCGGGTGTATGCGTTCTCACAAGTAGAGTGACTCATTGATTTTAGCCTTCCGCGTTGTGGGTCGTATATTTCGCTCCCTTGATTGTGCTGAAAGGGCGGAAAACCGGAAGAAAGCCTCCCTCATCACTCAATGTCCATGGGGATTGTATAATGATCAGTATTGTCTGGCTCCTCAGTATGGCCTTCTCGGATTCTAATTCAAGCTTCTGGAGGCCTTCTGCTGGAGCAATCGACAAGCTCCACCCTCTACCACACGGGTACGGCGTACGAGTCGCCGGTACGGTTGAGCTTTCATTGATTGGATGACTTCCCGTAAGGGCCAAATCTAAGCTAAGCTAAGCTAAAGTCTGTATGACGTCATAAGTTATTAATGTCTGATTACTCCACGTTGTAATCATTCCGCCTTTAGAATAGCTTAGCTTTAGTTTTAGCTCTTACAGGAAGTCATCCATTGTCAGAAGAAGAAAATGTACCTCGTATTCATTGTGCATGTGCACTAGTTTTCAATGCAGTTTGTCCAATATCTCCGTGTCACATGAGATCATTGTGTTGGGCTCACTCGCAATATGTAATAATCAAGCTGGTCGATTTGTTTCTTACGCTGCTTTCCTTGCAAGGTATGCCACGGGGCTACTCTGCATAGTGGTGATATCTCTATGTACACAACGACGGGAACGTCATAACAATTACGTCATGCAAATTATGAGCCTATTCGATGATCTAAATGTACTCAGGGTGACCAAGTGGTAAATGTTTGAGCTCTCAAACACAATTGAAGGAAGCCCATCAATCCAAGTCTTAGGGAACTTGATCACTTATGGTAGGGCTCAGGTGGTTAGTTGGTGATATAACAGACTACACCGTGGGGTAAATGCCAAGGCACTCTTCTGTTGGAGCTTTGGAATTTCATACAACCACTGAAAGATTAAACGGAACTAACGTAAAAAACGGTGCTCCGCTCGGGTTTATTTGCCCAATTGGAAGGTGGGGCAATCGCCTGTTGAAACGGCAAAGTCACCTGACAAAAGGGAGCTGTTTATTACCCAGAGCTGACCTAACCTGACCTACTGGTTCCTATATATTTTCAACTGACCGAACTGAACTGACTGAACTGAACTGACTGACAGCTCTAACCCTAACCCTAGCCCTAACCCAAGAAGAAAAGAAAAGAAAACCGCAACTGAATAACTGCACCCAAACTAACTGTAAAAAACAGCAACAGCAGTGCGATAGTTGGCTAGCTGACTCTAACGGTTACAGGGGCTTTGCTGTGGAAGCACTTTTTCTTTTGCCCAGAACCCATAATAAGTGGACAGGGCGCGACCTGGGCTTTTTGCTCCCTAGCTCACAATATCTGCCCCCAAAACCCAACCGACTTGCTGCACCAACCATGCCTGAGAGACCAGACCAGGCCAACCGACCCATGATTAAAGACCGAATCGACAACAACCGTGGCGAGCGTATTACATTCAGTTTCGAGGAGTTCAGGGTGAAATACAAAGAGTTGGCGGAACGGCAGCTGAGGAACACAAGCGAGTACGGGGATCACACGGTGTTTGCTAATACAGGCACGTACGAAGATCTAGGCTCCAAGTACCGGGCGAACATCATACCCACGAATTCGGAAACACAAGCCATTCGCCTCACCTACATGTGCGACATTGACTCCGTTATTGGTTTCATCCATGAGGGTCTGCCTTTCCCCCTCCCGCAGGAGTGCTCCTTGCACTACCACATTCTAGACAACCCCATGATGGCTCTGGAAAAGAGCATCCACATCGAGCCGTATGAGTGGGACCTACCTGACAAGCAGAAATGCGTAAGCAAGCATGAACAATTGCATATATATTGGCTGCTAACCCTGCATGCATTTATGGTCTCAGAGTCTGCAATATCACATGATCCCCAACTCATACTTTGGTGAGATCGGTGGAGGGAACGCTCGTACAATCGCTGTGTGCATATTCTACCCCAACCTCGCGTTAGTACGGAAAGCTACCGATGGGAACACAGTGAGTACTGAGCATCAGGCACAGCTCTACAACCTAGCAGTCCGGCCAGCAGCTGAGGAGATCTTGCCTCGAGATCCTCTGAAAGCTTGGCCTGATCATTTCGAGTTTGAAAACTGGCGGGCTCGCCGAGCGAAAGGGCAAAGAGTCCATTCTACGCGCACTATCTCTGGGGCATACCTCCCAAGCTTCCTTGGTGCTCTGTATGCTAATACAAAAGCTAACCCAGCTCTCTCTTGGGCTGTTGGCTTCTTCTTGGGGATCGAGATCAAAGGCGTAAAAGATAGCACACGGCATCAGGTTCCGCAACCACTGGCTGTTGGGCCGGACGCGCTCAACGAGCAAGTAGAGAGCGAATTCAAGGATGGGAGAACTGAGGCTATCATTAAAGCACTCGACCCACTGGATATTGAAGTGATCCTAACTGATCTAGCCGATTCGTTTTGGATCGACATTGCAACAGTGGTCCACCATGGAGATCATGGGAAGAGCTTGCTGCCCAAGGCTGAAGCCCACGCCCAACTGGCGAACTTATTGACCGATATTGGTCAGCTCCGATGTGCATCGCGCATCCAGAGAGGCTCCTCTGGTGGCTACTTTTTCGACTCATGGGCGCTCTTGACTCGGCATGGGGGATTTCGGATGAGCTTCCTTAGCCAGCAGGACTGCAGGAACCAGTGCCGTGATCCGGATATAATCGGACCATTTGGAACTTCGTACCTGAACGTATACACAGACGACATTAAGGAGACCCAGCTGAAGGACGCAGGTGAGGTCGCGAAACATATGAAGGGGGTAGATATGTACAAGGACTTTCCGTCCGTGCACGGGAAATTCCTTGAGCCCCTCGCCAAGATCTTCAAATCAAACTTTGAGCAACTCAAGGCGGTCGACGTCCGTCTCGAGTCCCGGGTTCGAATCGCGTCTGCTCTCGAAGCACATCGGTGGCTCAGAAAGGATTGGGTGGCCTCCTGCTTAGTGACAGTTCCCACCGCCGAGCTTTGGTGAGCGACCTAGAGCTGAGGGGGCGTTTCGGATACCAGGCTACTGACAATATTGTGTGTCAAATTATTTCAGGCATTGGCGTCTTATACATTTAGAAGCAGCCGCAGTAACAATGGGAAAGGCTCACGCAGAGCTCATACATTTGTCGTCCGACAAAGCGCTGGCTACAGCCACCCTTGGGCTCGGGATGTGCCTGAAGGCAAACGCGCTAGTCTGCCGGATGCGCGATAACGGACTCTATGCAACGTTGAAGGACACCTTGAGCCCTCATACGCTGGACCACAAGGTGGTTCTGGCTAGTCAGGACAACGGAGCATTTTTCATTCACACGCAGATCCTTGATCCACCTCTCTACAAGATCCCACGAACGAGTTCGCACAGAATGCTAAATGCTTGGACGGTAGCATCGTTGTTGAGCATCGACCGAGACAGCAGCGCTCTTGAAGCCATAACCGCCCTCATGAATCGCGGGGGGGTCGGCCGGAACATGGCAAAGCGGGGTGTTCAGCGGCCATTCGACTGGGGACAGGACGATGCAGAACCCGAGGAGCTGACGGTCAGACTAGACCCAGATACCATCGCGGTCGGGCCAGCTAGCCGAACGAAGCGGACGAAGCGGGTCGGGGTGTCGATGACTGAAAACCTGGAGGACGCCGTTGGTGCAGACGCCGTCACCTTGCCGCAGCCGGCAGAGCTACCTGGTTATGCTTCGGCTGGCGAGGATGAAGAAGAGCCGGAGCCACCGGTGTCGCTGCTTGAGCAGCTAAACGTTATCATGAACGCCATGCCGGGGACCATGCTGAAGGCGCTACCCACAACTTCAGGGCCGAGGAAGGAATCTTGGTGTGCCCTGACCCCTTCGCAGTGCAACTCTCTGCGATACTCGGACTTGACGGACTCCAAGAGGATTGATGGGTTCTTCAAGGGGTGGACCCAGGTCTCTAGTGAAGAAAGCTGGTCGCGCGCCGTAAAGAAGCTGCTACCGACCCTGGAGGAGTACGAAAGTTGGTGTGCAAAATCCAGACAGGGGGTGTATGCGCAGGGTCTCCATTACCTCGACTGGTTCACGTCCTGGATCAGTATCCTAAGGAACTCAGACAATACACTGACTCAAAAGCAGATAGGGGATCTAGTAAAATGGATGAGGAGGAAAATTAGTACAGAAGCACAGTGGCTACCAAATGGGAAGTCAGACCGTCTATGGGGTGAAACTGGAGCAGGGCCCAAGGCAAGGGTGTTTGGAACGGAGCTCGCAAAGGGTAGAGCA
>JARWMV010000032.1:0-171246 GCA_030998015.1 Ceratorhiza oryzae-sativae
ACTATAATATACCCGATTAAAAATAAATAGGTGAGATGTGCGCATTCATGCTGTATTTTCCTGTAGAAAATCAAAACTTATTTACCTAACCTTTCTTTCACATTCGCTCCAATTTGTTCCCATGGGTGTAGAAGGATCATCACTGACTCGAATGTACTAGTATGAATCAATTCATGCAACCGAGTCAAGTGTCTATTGTAGAATACAAATATATATAAATACATAAATACATATCGAATATGCCAGAATGAACTAGCAATCGCATGACTCGTGTAGTACGAATCTCACACTTACTGTAACGTTCTACGATGTGCTAGAACGCCTCTTTCTCATGTATATAAGGAGCTCTGTTTCGCTCCATAGGTAGTGATCCACGTATTCGAATATATCATAGTTTACTCGTCTTAAGCATACTGCGCTCCGCACATATAGCGTGATATATATACACATACATAGTATAGTGTTCAACATCTATGCGCGGTATATACGCAGTAAGGAGAATGCCTTACTCGCAGTTCTTCGTAGGGTATACATAAAGGCGCTTGCGCGCCCTCTCATACCCCACCTTTACCTTACACACTCTCTTTTCTTTAACACGTTTCATTGCTATCAATGTATACATTTGATTGCTACAATGGTTACGTGGGCACAGAAATCTTATACAGGTTGTCTATTTTTACATGACATTTCATTTTGCTGTCGATAAGGCAGAAGTCACTGGCCCGACGGTATCAAATTGAGCACAGAAATAAACTTACGCGATCCACGGTCATTGTTGTTTGTCGTCGTCACAGTTCGAATACACTCAGAACCGTCCTGAAGGAAGATCAGTCATGGTGCCGTCGATTCCATGGTCAATACGATTGGGTGCAGTAAAGTTTCCTAAGGTGATAGTTTTAATCGGATATGTTCAAGAAGCCCGTATCGTTCGCGCTTACCAGCGTATGACCAGGTTGAGGTCCAAACGTCAGAAGAGTTGCCCTTGATGGCGTGCATGCGGGGAAAGCTGACCCATTGCCAAACCCTAACGGAATAATAACTTTATGAAGCCAGCAAGCAGCGCATTTCGCACCTTGTCACTTAATACACAATTTATTTCATCTATTAACTGCGCTATATACATTATTTCCATACGGAGCACAAGCATATTATTGCGATAGTTGTAGAAACGTGCATATCTGGGTTGGTCATGTTGTCCTCGTCCTCCCTCTTGAGATTTATACTTACCTTGGTCTCATTCATGCTCAGCCACAGTTTCAACTTCATCGAGGACAGCATAGACTGGAGCTCGAATAGTCATAGCGCGCAACCATTCGCGGAGCTCGGGGACCCTTACAAACTTCCTTTCCCCATAGTCGATACAATGCATAGGTTTTGGTCAATATTGAATCATGTGTTGCTCCACATACTGTACGCTCCGGCCTGGGCTTGGCGCACATTCTATATATAAAGCGCCCCAAGCGGTGCCCACGACATCAACCCGATCATGCGTCCCAATTACCTTATTTGGTACCACCCCCTATGTCAAACCATGTGTTAAGCGCTTAGATGTATGCGTTACATCGACCAATACAAACAGCCCAGTTGGCGTTGAAGTAATCCATACCTAGTGAATTGGGCCCATTGCAAGAGCCTTTATAGGTACAAATGGCTATTGGAGAAGTTTATGTGAGGTGGCGGAAAGCCATGAGATTACACTACCGAGCGTACGCAACTACACACGCGCGCACACCCCCGGTCGTCCCCTAGTCCACTGGTCAAGTTCATTCGGGTCCAAAGCTGAAGTGCTTAATTTAAATAACTCCCAACGATGCAACCAATTTTATTGCCCGCAATAATGACCCTGCGAATGACATCGATTGGGAGCATTGAGACCGCTGGCGTTTGATATAAGATTATTTTGTATGGTCCCAGGATTTGCGATACAGGTAAGCAGGGAGTTCGGTTCGCCCGCAATTATATCCCAAAAGTGCCTGATCCATGCAACCGCAAGAGGCGTTCTTAGGGGAGGGTGTTCATGAATCTTGTGCAAACTACCTCGACCGCACCAGCCGCCAACAAAGTGCGCATAGCTCGCCTACCGGGGTCCGAGTGGTATCTGACACCACTTAAGGCTTCGGAACACTCAGAATAAGCCTTTCAGAATGTCCAAAACCTAATTCAAAGAGGTGGACGATACTTCAACTCCCGATGATACACGAAGATCGTATGCGGCGTGTGATCGTCTAAGTGATAAGATGACATGTGAGAGTATCATTTTATCGTATACGCAATAATAAAAGTCGCAAAACTGGATTTCGAGCCTTCCAGTTATAAACTCCGTATATTCTCACTGCAGAAGGTTAATAGATCCGCCAACAACCTAGAGATAGTTTCTCAACGAGAATCTACAGGCTACATGGCCCCGGAATCAGTCAATCGAGGTAATCGGCTAATCTACCAACTCAAACCATGTAAATGGAGACGCTTTGACCCAACTCCACAGCCGCAGTGTCTTCCATCCCCTTTGATTCGAGCAAAACATTGGGTGGCCAAATGTAATTATAGACCCTGTCCACGAAAGATTAGAAAATCAAATGCGCAGTTCAAAGGACGCACAATATCGCAATCCATAGCGGGAGACAATCTAGCACGTAAAAGAAGACTTCGTGCGTGAGAAGGTATCCGTCAAACCCTTGTCCCCCCTCAATCGTACGGTATACGCATCGGATCTAGCTTGTCGTCAGTTTCAACCCCTACACAGCATGAAATGAACAGTACGATAATACCCAAGCTACTGATCCCCATAGCAAGCACAACTCCCTTCCAGTGCTGCCGTGTGGGCCCGCTATGTGGCAGGTTCCACTGGGCTACTCGGTTCGATTTGAGGCGGTATAGAAACACCAAAAAAATGCATATAAATATGGAAAAAGAAACCACTTGAAGAACAAGGCCAGCCAGAAAGATCTATCAAAGGCTTCAGTTACCGAAACATTTGGAGAGTGAGCTTGTTCATACGTGACCGGAAAGCTTCGCTTTGTTGACATCGCTCGAACCAGCCAATGCACCGCCAGTAGCTTGTACAAGCAGCGTGACTCGATCGATATATCAATAATCAGCTTTACAGGAGAATGCAAGCGAACTTACAAACATCAGAACTCTAAACAAGTGAGATTTAGATATCATCTTGGCTATCATACACGCGGAAAGCAGTAAGCCTAACTTACCACAAACAAAGGCGTAAGGATTTTAGGTTTGATCAGAAGGAATTCTTCTGCGTGGAGGTACCTCGCTACTCGTCCTAACAAAACGTAAACCTGTTTAAAATTTAATCGATGGTATTGTCGTCCCAAGCGAACGAGCACCGACTGTGGCAATAAATCCACACGGAGAAAGGACCGTGAACAAGCTCATTACGATATAGAACCCAACGCTATTGTAATTACTCTCGTATGCTACGGCGTGAGGTGTTAGTCCAATAGTACAACGATGAACTTGGCGAAGTCACCGACGTATACGGAGTATCAGACCTGCCGAGTAACAGAACCCGGCAATAACCAAAGTAGCCATATAGCGGCCCTTGTGTCGAAATAAAAGCCAGGTAACATGGAGTGCCGTGACAAAGTAGACAAGGAAGAAAACAATGGCCGCAACTTTATTGGGAATGTATCCGAGAGCTATTCAGGTATTTCGTTACTCATATATAACCACAGGCGATGTAGAGACACTTACGACCCCCACCCTTTACGGTGGCGTTATCCGTTGTGTCATCCTGTGCGACCGCAGCAGCGAAAAGAGTCATTAGCCCGATAAACTGTCGTGGCGGTACCATGATGAGATGATGGATATAAATTTTGTTTCACCAACGCATTGATTTCATGGATTTATATAGCCGTTAGAGCGTCCATACACAGCAGAAGTAATCGCGGATAGCGCGCCGAGCGCGTCGCGCGCGACCCGCCATCACGTGATGTGGGGTTTCCGCCCCGGCTCGAGCCGTGACTGCATTTCGAAACCGGTTGCGGAGCATAGTGGAGCCAGTCGAGAAACGTAGCATCTTATTTTCATCATATTGACCAATCGATCACTGGTTTTGAGCGCAAAGCAACCGGGACAGGTGATTTCGATCTGTTGATCAAGCTAGTACCTCCGCAGACTCGATCACAGTTCATAGACCAGAGTCGAGTGAGCAAAAATTGCCGAAATTAGTTTGAAACCCAGCCACTGACATCCTCCACGAAGCTCGGCTGGGACAACTAGACAAACATTCCGACGCAAAACAATTTGCCAAGTGGCTCTTGTAGCTTTTGCTTGTCGCACTCTCCTTCTCTAAAAGGATACTGTTAGAAGTCACGCGTGGCCGTGCGCATATAGCCGTGTGATTAGTATCGTGGTGTTTACACATCGTAGCAGGGAGCTTTACCGGGAGGGGTGGATTTCCCCTAACCACGATGTATGCTTCAAACATCCGAAAGATTTGGATGCTGAAATGGGCCATTTTGTGGCCGCTTCTCCAATTTAATGTGATTGAAAGTGCCATATTGAGTGGTTGCTTCATCCAGAGTCAGTAAAATGGACACAAGCCTAACTCTTACCCTTCGGACGCGTTAGGCTTACCTAGTTGACACGGACTTCGCGTAGTGGTCAACGTAGCCGTGGAAAGACAAAAGCGGTGCGGAGAGCGCGCATATATTAATGACAGGACAGATGATATACATGCGGTAAATGGAAAGACAAATGGGCCCCGACGTGCCGCCGTCCGAAACGGAGGGAAAGGAGATCCGGGCCGCCGAGACGCGAGCGAACTCGCGGGTGGGGCTGCCACTGGACGACGGCATTGGGTAGATAGGGATGGTGGGTGGGCGCGCCGTTGGTGCCCCTGGATGCAGGCTCGCTGCTTTGCGGGAACCTCGGGCGGACTGGACGTCATCAAGGTGTGCCAGTCAAAATGACGGGATGGCGTGCAGGAAAGCAGACGAGCGCGGAAAGATGAAGCGTGGCTCGATGAATGAGAAGGCGTGGAAGGAAAGGTTTTGGTGCATCTGATGGAGCTAAAAAGGGGGGCGCGGAACGCGCCGAGCGATTGCCCACGGTCTCTGCGGCCGAGACTGGGCTGTGTGCCTCCGCAAGCTGCGGCAAACAGCCCCTATGTGAACCCACATGTTGCAGTGAAACTGATGAGTCCTGTGCATTATCACGCAATCTATCCTATGCTGAAATGTAATGAACAGAAAGCCGCATCAAGTCAGAAAATGTGGGACCTTTGACCATTTTCTGTGAGTTGAATGAAACAGCCATAAAATATTGTTGAACGAACGTGATTATCCACATGTAAACCCGACGTTGTGCTTGTGATCCAACTCATATTTCAGCTGTACGTCCTATTCTACCATACATGTGAATCATACCCTCTGCGCCATCGTTTTTACAACTGCGTATCTCCATGTCTCCACTCCGCCTAATCCTCTTTACCACATATATAAACGAATACATCACCGCTCCCATCCTTGGCGACATTCACCACTCTTATTTGAGTTCTACTTGATTGAGCTCAATCCCTTAATATTCCCGGCGTTATCCACTTTTGCGGCGCGCCCGTTTATCTCGCTTCAAAAAATATAGCTCCTTCAACCATATGAAGTGGGAGAAGGGACCAAAAAGTGGCCCATCTCAGCGTCCATTTTTTCTGGGACGTAAAACATTAGTAATTTTGTAGAATTTGATACTCGGCGACATTAGTGGTTGCATAAGCTCCTGTTTTGAATCAACTATATCTCCACAGGTTTCGAACTGTTTCGTACGTTTATACGCTCTATCGATTGCTCCTATAATAGGCTTTCATATGATGTATTGCACGTTTGTGTATGCGCACTGGATGCGGTTGTACAGTGTGGTCTTTCAGAAAGTGGATTTTATGCGTGGGTAACTGTAACTTGAGGGTCGAGGACACTAGATTTCATCAGGGTGGCAGTAAGATCCAGGTAATATTTGGCTCACATTGAGGATTTGAGTTCAGACATGCCGTGCGTTAGGTTGCAACTAGCTTGAGTAGACCGTTCGAACGAGCTGTCGCACAATACATCAGACCGTTCTAGGGAGGACACTAGCTCAGGTGTCAATGAGTGCAGCTGAGCAGGCCTACAGGGTGCTTTGATTAACTTTGAGTTGACAAACTGGAGCTCGGTAAGGAATGCAACTCCTTCGGGTTCGGCAGGTCGGCGGAAAACGGGATAGCAAGCATCGATCAATAAACTGGTCTTTGCACAGATGGAGAGCCTAATTTATTGAAGTGTATTCTTTGAGCTTGAAATTCCAAGAGAAATTCCGTTGGATGGAAGATTGAGAAAACCAGGCTTAGTAGGATTGAGGCTGTGGATGGTGGGGCTAAGTGCTAGCACCGCACATCACCTCAGCCGTGTGGCTGGAGGTACAAGGTCTGGGCTTTTGTGATAGCTTATCATTGGCAGCATCTTCATCTCAAGTTCGATATCCGTCTTGGGTACTCATTTTACCTATAGCATACATGTTTCCGTTTTGTTTTATGGGCTGTCCACGTATGCGGGTTGTTGGTCGATTTGTACATTGACAATAATCATGGCAAATATGACTGCTGTTTTGGTGCTCGTGGCACTACGCTACAAATTGCGGCGATCTCGCCTGCTTTGTCAATGACAGGTTTCATTTTGATCTTCACTATCGCCGAGATCATCAGTGCACCTAGAACCCAATTGCCTTGCTTGGAAAGTATGATGTGTATCACGCCCTGCGGAACGATGGGCGGTCAGCCGCATCGGTGCATTGCGTGGTCCAAAGAGGCTGATTGACATTCCTATGATCTAAGTCAACGACGCCATTTACGACAATAGTCGCCGTGGATAAAACCGACTATTCCAGTTGATTCAGGTTCAAAACCAAACATATATCATTCAAATAAATTCCAATAATGAAACAAACGCAACCGTGCCAGTTTCGGCATTCTTTTTTTTTTTTTTTTTACTGCCCAATCATTCATACTGTTCCAACGTCCCACCCAAACGGCGTACCCTCGAATCCATGCAAACCTGGAGCCTCATATACAGGTCCGTGAAGAGGGAGATCTCCATAAATCTACAAATCTTCAGGATCACACCTGAGGTTGTCCAAGAAAACACTGACCGAAGTTTGAATCCAAGCCGGCCAATCGCCCTCCAAACTCAACAGTCCGTGCGTCATATCACTCGCATATTCGATCCCTGGGCCAAATATGCCTGTGCTCGAAACATGAGGATACGATATGGGCAGCTGGGGTTGGGGCTCGGTTCGTTCATGAGACACTGTCGGAGCAAGCGAGGAAGGGGATGTAGAGGAAGCTGCTTGTTTGGCCTTTAGGCGGTCTTGGGAAACCTTGATCATTTGGAAGAGAGAGCGCGCGAATCGGCCGGCAGGGACTATCAATCGCACGTGGATTAGGTATAGTCGGTGTCTTTCAATATGCACCCCACCTTCATCCAACAACTGCGCCAGCTGTCCAACCATGACGATCATCGCATGTACATCCAGATCCTCTGGGAACAGCCTCGTCAGCCGTAACAGGAATGCCCCTGCAAAGGCTGCACAAGTATGGCTATACGAGATTGCTTCACGATCCATCAGCGCCAGTTTCGCCCCATGTGCCGTGTGTACTTGCCGTAACGCAATCCGAGTCTATACTCGTGATTCTCCAGACAAACCTTTATAGCCGACTGTGCATAATCAATGGCCCGAATGGCGATTTGTTTCATCTATCGTATCTCATCAGCTCGCGCCTATTGGATGTTCCGTCGGGACCCACCTCGGGTCGCAGCGCCTTGGCATTCGCGACGGTGTGCACGTTTCGGAGGGCAATGCAATGATGGAATAAATGCGCATACAGCATCTGGATCTGAGCCGACGAGCGGAAAAACTCCAAGTCTCGCGAATCTAGACCGAGACCATCTGGTGAACGACAGTATCAGTCGGCAGAGTGCTGGTGGAGAGGGTAGAGCCATACCCATGATCGTCATCCACTCGGCCAACCAGCCGTCTAGATCGAGTATGCTCTGGCTCAGGAATTTGATCACACGGTCCTCATCGACAGGCTCATCCAATGATCCGAGCGAGTCGTGGATTTTGCCTGATCCGAATTCGGTCATCAAACGGGAAGATTTCCAAAAAGGTTACGACCTACTCTGCAAGGTCATCAGCTCGCATGTCGAAACGAGCCTCGCGTCCGTCGGGATGGAAAGCGGATGCTTTAGAAGGATATCTCTCGCTACGCAAGCAATTAAATTTCATGCGCATCGTCAAAGTAGCGGAATGCGTACCTCGGATTAACGACTGTTCTCCAAAAATCAGTCAAAATCCACGAGCATTCAGACGACTCGAACCTACTTTATCTCCACGCATCATGGCGGGCCTACGTTTTGTGCCAATGTCAGTATAGATCCCTTGATGAATTCACGAGGGATTCACCGTCCGGTCCCAAACGAGATCCTTTTCATACGCATGAGCTTCCCACTTTCCAAAATTGAAAACGAATACTCACTGGTACTCTAGATCCAACCGATAGATTAGCCTCATCCTTCCTAGAATCAATACGACTCACCGAAAACATACAACCCACACCAGGTCCTCGCAGCCGTGACAAGCGCTCTGTCGACATCTGTATCTCCCGCACCAGACGCCCTTCTTCTAGCTAGCCGAGGAAGGGCCTTGTGCAACCCGAGTTCGACCGCGTATCGGATCGCATGGCCTAAGTCCAGTAGAATGAACACAGGTATCTAGATAGCTTTAACTCAGACCAACATACCGGCAGCCAACCACCCGGTTGGACCGGTTGAGTGACTCCAACCGGCGATCAACAACAATCCTTGTACGATTTCGACAGATTTGAGTGGGCCAAAAAGATATTCTTTCGCCATGCTAGAGCATTCTCGGACAAGGGCCAGTTGCGTCTGCCAGGACCATGTTCAGATCCACAATTCGACATGGATAGATGAATGAAACCAACAGGGCTAGGCGGGCTTCCTCCGTCTCGAGCCTTGCTTGCAGCCATCAAGATGCAATTCAACAAGAATGGGGACCGCGCCCGCAACGACTCGAGGGTATCGACCCGCTCGTTGAACACCGCCTATCGCGCAGACCTCCAGGGTGAGCGACCCGAGCAATCCATAACAACAGAGAACCTACCAAGACTCGATAGCATCCTGTAAAGTAACTAATACGGCATCGCTTCAACCTCCCGAGATGGGCTAAAATAATGGGGAAAAGCTCACATTCGATGCAGCTCCCCTGCCTCGGTCTCGCTTACAATTCCCTTTTCAATCGCATCCCGCTCTCGCTCGGGCGAATGTTCTTCTTCGACCGCCTCTTCCTTTTGTGGCTCCGGCTCCGGTTCCGGCACAATCTCGGATATACTGGTGCCTGACGCATTATTAGACTCGGGAGGTGGGACGGGTGACAGACGAGACGTGAGGGACGCAGTGCGTCGGAATGGACGAGCTATTGCTAGACATGAATAGAGCTGCACAACCAGAGGACGCGAAAGGACGAACTGGCTGGACTCGTCCTTTCGGCTCCGCGTTTTCGTTTAAGCCCGTGTCGGCTCGAGTCGCTCTGAGCTGCAACGCTGGCGAGATCTACGGTCGAGAATCGTGAGAAGCCTGACCGTAATTAATATCAGACACGTCGTACCGTTGAGTACTCCAATTGGAGCCAGCAAGGCCGAGCTCGGGATATCTCCCTCGTCGTCCGAGTTTGCAGCGCTCGTGATCCCAGAGAGTATCGCCGGTCGGTAGGGTGAGACAGGGCCGGGCAGTCGTCGAGAGGGATACGAGTTGGCACTGTGCAGATGGTGAGGGGGAGGATGGTGGGACGTCCCGTGGAAGCTATGACTGTGTGGGCGACTAAAGCCGGACGATGGATGCTGGTAGTGGTGCGGGAGCACCGACTGCAGACTGGGCAGTTGTTGGGGCAGCTGGGGCTGGTACTGGTACCCAAGCGCAGGTCGATGTGGTGCGTTGGTGGGCGGGGCGGGCACTGGATCGGGAGCAGGAGTGTAGCTCGAGTGCGATGCCGGAGAATGGGAATACGCCGGCGAATCCTTCGGGCCTTGACGGGGCGAGTCTGAGCCTGATACACTCGGCTGCGCGGGCGGCGGGCGACGCAGCTCGGACAGGATGTCCATCAGGGTGCCCTGCATCGTCGCAAACTGGGTCTCCAGCGTGCGCAGTCGTCTGGCAAGAGTAAATCAGCCAGATGGCGGGCCCAGCGGTGGTTGGACTCACTCGGCCGAGTCCCCGTCTGGTTTCGCAATCTTTTCAAACACGCACTGGATCCCTGCTGCCTTGCACCGCGCACACGGCGGGTTATCCGGCCCTTCGCACCGCATCTTCTGTCTGGGCGACATCGAATCAGCATGCTCCGACGACATTGACGACGACGACGAGCAGACTCACTTGCGACAGGCATTGCAGGCGCGGTTGACGCGCAGGACCTGTTTCTGGCCGTTCTGGGGTGGGGGCCCGCTGCCGGAGGGTGTGGGCGGCGTGCCGTTGGGCAGCAGCACCGGCAGCTGTTTCTTGCCCGCCATGATCGTCGTCCGGCAGCACATCCGACTCGCCACGTCAACAATCAATCCCCGCATCAGTGGCGGTGCATGGTCCCGCAAATAAACCCTCGCATCAATTCTCGACCAACGTAGTCAAATTAAACATATCACGCAAAGTAACCGCTCTCGTAGACTATCGAGTGCCACGGCATCGATCGGAACCACTTTTGTACCACTTACTGACGAAGAGATCTAAATACTTTTAAAACCAGCAACCGCCAAAGCATTGTCCGAGGCTTGTTCTGTCCTTTGGATGTCTCTTCTGCCCCGCTCGAGGTAGCGGGCAGGCTACATCATAGTCAGGTGAAAAATCCCCGGTCTGCAGTTTCAGTTTTACGGATCATATGACTACATGCGGTGAGATCCGACATTCTCACCGGCACCCTGGGGTGCACATCACAACTTAGCAGCAACAACGACGCAGATGTTCACGAAAAGTTTCGTCCGCTGGCCAGGCCCGAAGGAGGGTATGAACGCGCACTTCTGCCCAAATCTTACAATTCTACGGTCCCGCACCCCGAGACTCTGACTCGTGCCTAATCGCCTCAACCTGCTTAAACAAGCTCCGCGGCGCTCACTAGATCTCGTCAGCGTCACAGGGGCCAGTACTATTTTGGATCTTCTGAGTGCTGCACGGATTACTTGGATGTGTAGAGCCGCTCCTAACGCGTGAGATTTCTTGCCTTTGGCCAAGATTATGCAGCTGCATACCACGTTTCATTTTGATGAACAACGTGATTTCAAAAATAGGGATGAGCACATCGATCGATATTTATTTACTCGATGATCAACCAGTGGACAGTTGCATTTAATATAGACTGATGAATTGCCTCGTCACCTGCAATCATTGTCTATGATTCATCCTGCCAATACCCGGAAGGGGTGCTTGGAATATCTCCTGTGGCTCAGTTATCGTGCTGGAAGATAACGCTCGTCGGTCGCACACAGTGAATCAAGTTCGCAACTTACGGTTACGAGAATATTTCCCACTGTAAACAGCCTTTGTACCTCTGCGTACAGCATTGTCTCCTCGTCCACTAATTGCCCTAGTTCAAAAACAATTTCCCCAAAGTCGTCGCGCCAATTGGTCAATGGTTTCACCATATTGTATAGAGTAGCCAATTTAGAGGAGCAGTCTTCAAGAACCGAGTCGTCTCGCTTCTGAAGCGAGCGGAGTATCTTTAGGACATTATCCATAAGTTCCTCTAAGCGGTTGGGCTCTTCCTTGTCGGCAACAACGGCTGGAAGCACCCGATTCACAGCCATCAACATAGATGAAACAGCGGGTATTGTGAAATCCAGGCCGAAGTTCGATATATGTAGTGGCGACAAGATACGTTTAATTATACCAGTCACCCAATTGATGGCATGGGACGACGATTCCAAGCCATGGTGAAAAATCACGCCGTCTAGAGCATCGAAACCTTCAGCTGTATGTGTGAATGTGGGGTTGTAGTATGAGTCGATCTCGAGGAATTCTAGTAGCTCGTCAAGAATGAGATAGACTTCTGGATGTGCTTTTGGGATGCGGGCTACAACATACAAAAGATATGAGAGACCCTCGTGTGATGTCCAGTATGTGTAAATTATCTTCGTCCGTTTATGTTCAATGAGGAACAATTTCGCAAATAAGTGACGTGATTCAATTGCTAGTCTTTCGAAGTTTTTGTGGATCTGTTCTGCAAGAGTTGAAATAAGATATATAAATTTTGCGCTGTCACTAAGCTCCAGCCAAGCTGCCTGCCCAGAAACTGTGTTGGCCCTTCGGTAAAGCGACGCGATTGCTATATCCGGTAGGCTCTCCATTTCGTCTAGTGACGAAAGCTCTACCGAAATCCTAGCGATGATGAGTAGCTGAAGCAACGTTGATCGAATGAGCCCCATTGGATCTTTCTGAACTGATGGCCAGTATTGAAGAGCGTTTTCTATACATCCGGCATAAGAGACGTCCTCTTCGACGCGACCGATTCGGCGCACGTTCATCATCTCCTTCCATTGCTTCAGAAGCATGGGGGCGATAGTGGACAGAGCACTTGCAGCAGCAAACTCGACCGTCGGTGTGTCCTGAATATCTGCGGCAGAAACCGCTTCTACCAGGCCCGAAAGGAGCGAATCTTCGTCACCAATGGCCAGTGGCGCCAGTGAGTGGGTCTCGTAAGCCACGCGAGGAGTCACAACCACCATAAAGTTGGGAAGAGTATCGGATTCCCGCCTCTGCGGCAAACATGTACTCATATGGTCTGCTGGATTGAGCTCGGGGATTTGGGCGACATGCTCGATCGATTCGAAGAGAGTTATGAGATGGCGTCCCGTAATATGCATGCCATACTTGTTGTGGTAGCTCAGCAAGTATCCAATGAAAGACAAAACACGACTGTATCGTGCCTTGAGTTCAAATACGCTTGTTGGCGCACTTGTAAGATCCATCGACCCGATATCAATATGGACCTCGTTGTCCGATGGGAAAGAGGTAGAACTGAGTTCACCGTTTCTCGAACCTGACCCATTTTGGGATTTGACGAGGGAAGCTGTCATTTTTGACACCGAATTAATGTGTTGCATCGACATTGCGAATTCAATCAACCGAAGTTCAGCGCTTGAAAACACCGCATATGAGTCGCAGCTCAGCTCCGAGTATGTCCCAGCCCAGATTGAATCAAGCGCATGGAATGCTGATGCCATCGTCGATTTGGACTCCTATGGCCCGAATTAGTACTTCAAATGCTGGACATGTTATATTTTTCAACTGAGGGACATACTCGTTCCATCGCATTTGTGGCCTTGCTCTCAACATCTCCGCTTAATCTTGCGTGCCCTTCTAATAAGTAGGCGAGTTTAGGAAGCGCATGGGCATATTGTGCAAGGTTCATCCCTCGGTAATCATCTGGTTCTTGAAGTAAGCGAAGCCGCCCCTCGGATATACGATTCAGGATTGCAGAATGTAGGTTCTTGATTGCGCGATGGCGAGTAGGACTTAATGAGAAAGATGAGTCCAATATTGCTGAATGTCCTGCTGTGGGGGCCGATTGTTCAGCATGACCCGTGACTGGCATGGGTTCAGCTGATTCCGGGTCACTTTCTTTGGCCGCCCTGTTATTTTTGTTTGGCTTGAAGGGTTCAACCGACACGGCATCCAAGACTTGACAAACACAGTCACCCGCCAATGGATCGCGGGCATTCTCAGCAAGCCACCACAGCGCTTGCAGTTGTTCGTCACTTCCGCACTGGTCGTCGCCTTGTACCTGGTTGTCGGTTGGCGGAATCCGTAGTTTGAACCGACGAAGAACGGGTTTAACGAGTCTTTGAGAGATCTGAGTCACAAAAGGACAGGATGGGTATATTGCGCCCAATAACGCCGTCCCTATGTAGAATGTCACCGTCGCTCCGGTGATAATCACTTCTGCAACAGCTACGCCTTTGTCGAGAGTCCATAGGTATATCGCAAGGCCCAGGGAAAAAAGCAGTAGCGAAATGTGAAGCATTGTGGGAAGGATATCAATGAGGTGTGATGCGTACCAGGTCTCCAGGCCATTCAGTCGCTTCTGGTGCACCATCGCATGGTCGTAGGGACGGCGAGGGCGAGAAGCTTTGAAAGTCACTAGCCACTCCTTGGCCAGCATAGCGACAAGCGCTGCAGCCAATGAAAAAGCAAGAGCAGTAAACCAGAGTCCGTTGATCCATCGTGCCGAAATTGGCGAAGAAAATGAAGTGCGTTCAATGGGTGGCAGGATTTTTGTCGAACCCTGCTCCATGCGCTGCTGCGACTGGGCGATGGCAAGCAGAAGGGTCACAGTCAATTCTGCAGAATCTTCTTGTAGCAGGTTCTTTGATTCGATGATGAATGTAGTAAGGATGGCAGAAAACAGAGCAGCCTGGAATTGCTTTCGTTTCAGCCATTCGGTCACTCGAGCACCACAAATTGACTCACAAACAGAAGCATCATATCAAGATTACCATTCTCCCTCTCTACTAGTTCACTGTCGTATTCTTTGGCCTCATCTACATATATCTGCCAAATGGTTCCCTCAGGCGCTAGTTGAGCGCCGGGCTTATCACCCGCAAGTCGTTCATAAGGCGTTGCGTCGGTGTAGTCGTTCTGTGGTTTGGAACTCGGGCTAGAGTTTTGGACTGAGTAATTTTTACCATTGGTATACTTGTGTAAGATGATAAGCGTATGCCGATAACGTTATGATGTGCGACTTTACCAGAGAATCTGTAGGATGGCGGCGCTTATGTCGTGTAAACTTGATATCTTTCAGCTTTACGTATTCTGTGTCTGGCATTTCAATCTTTATAAGTGTGTCCTCGATGAGAAATTAGTTTACTCTCTGTACGATAAATTTATGCCTCACCGCCGGCTATGGTTGTATCGGTCTTGTGGCTTGATCAGCGTCTAACTCACGGGGCAGGTTCAAACAGCTCAAAATACGCCACCTATCGGCAGTGGTGTAAGGGTCTGTTCATTAGCGTTCATGTCCCGGCTTGCGGGGACACATCTACCAGTTCTGGCCAGAGCACCAGCGGCCGAAACTCGCGAAGCGCCTTGCCCGTCACATGCGTGTTCGTGTAGGTCTTTATTTGCAGTTGCGGAAATAGTTTTCCCTGACAGGCGCTGGCTCAAAATTTTGCGAAAAAGCCACATTAGTAAATGGCGCATATCTCGACAAAGACACGTACGTGAGGCGATCAATGTACCAGTACGATGGGGAAAAAATTGTACAGGCAACGGTGTGCTTTGTCTGGGAGAATATTGATATCTGAAAATGAGCCGCATGAACATAGAATCGCATGTATCTCAGTACCGAGCGCACCTGAGACTACGAGACATGTAGATATACCACGTATATAACTCACACATCTGTGACACATTCACCTCTTGGAATTTGAGTTGTATATGAGCAAGTTAGAGCGTCGTGAGTAGCAACCGTCTAGTGGAGCGGATGTGATCATCTCATTTGCGATTGAATCCCTGTACTTCAGACTGGATTTCGTTGACGAACTCCTTTCTCGGCATTCTCAGTCTGTGCACTCAAGTCCTGGATCTACGGGTGCGTTTTATACCGAGATATATGCGATTCTTTGCTGATATGGCTCGTTTTCGTATCTCGATCCTCTCCCAGACAAAGCACACAGTTTACCGTACAAATTTTGCCCAATAGTGCTGGTACATTCATCGCCTCACGTGCGTGTGTCGTTGTCAAGATATGCGCCATTTACTGATGCGACTTTTTCACAAAATTTTGAGCTAGCGCCTATCAGGGAAACCCGTTTTTGAATTCGCGATACATATGTATAAAAACAGTATCCGTAACGTGTTTTTGGCTGTAAGGTCAGCGATGGTAGTGGTGTAATCCCCACAGCGGTGAGATGGCCGGTTGGCTAGAGGTTGTTAAATTTACAATCATATCCGTTCATGTATGCGGTGCGTTTGTACCTGTGTGTCCATCTCTGATATTATCCGTTGCCCCTGTGAAAGTTTTCTTCCCTTAGTTCTCTACCTTCATAGTTGAGCTAAGGTATAGTCTCATGTTTCATTTTTCATGGATTTCCTTTCTTACTGTCCCTTGTAGCACATTCGTATCTCATGCTATGACCCACCAGGGAGGCTGTACAGCCACACAAGAGGTGATAGAGGGGGATGCAAAGGTATTTCGACCTACAGAGTAGGATCAATCCACTTTGGTATATATTCACATCCTGTACATCAAAAATACATAGGAATCTAATACATTGGTTCGTAACTAACTAAATAGGAGACAAATGGAGAAATTTGTATATATGTGACACTAAATTAGGCCACAGAGCCCTCACTTAATGACCACGAGTTAGGGGTAAGGCTGGGCCTTGTGGCTCATGACATCTAGTTACAGTCAATATGTCAGTTCTCTACCTTCATATTTGTCATGGCCTAGACCATGACATGGATTTTATTATGATTTTCGTATATTTTATAAAATCTCTCTTTTTCATATTTTTTGGACAAGTCCTGTTTAATTGGATATATGCATAGAATTACTTACATGATCATGTGACCTTGTTGTTGTTTATGTTCTGTTTGTACCTTCTGGAATATTCTGTTACATGGCACCATTCTCACATTGTACAATAGTTGTCTTGCACCATATGTGTATTTGATATAGCTCATCAAATGAATATATAAGGGAGAGTCTGAGAGCCTTAAGCCTCAGAACTCGACCTCCTGTCGTATCCCTTCTACTACCTGTGTGACTCTTAGTCCATAGTCCCTGCCCAGTCCTCTTAAGGACAAGTGCACATAGTCTACCTCCTTGCATCTTATTGCACCCTTACTGCACGTCCCACCTTAGATGTTGTCAGTAAAGCCTCTGGCATCACTGCCCATAGGCTTGTCATCACCACTTAGGTGTTTGACATTACCATTCAGGTCGTAGCTCTGACAGTATTTGAGCTAGGTACATTCGTATCTAGCTCCCCCAAAACCTCCCTGCATGAGAGAGGTGTGTTGGTCAGATGTCGAATTCCTGCTTACAATTTGTACTCTGATCCCTTCCATTGAAATCAGTCTCCCACAAGTGAGATCTTGCCCAGAGCTCAGTCAGAGCTTTCAAATTATCTTGTATGTGGTAAGCTGGATTTTTGCTACTTCCTGCAATATTTTCACCCCAAAAGGCCAGAAACATAGTAAAAGAGGTGGGCATACCAGCTGTTCAAGCCCACAGAATAGCCTGTGTCATTTCTGCTGCTCCCGAGATCACAAAAATCACTCAACTTGTGTCTCAGGCAACTCATGAATGATTCAAGCATTTTAAGCCTATCAAATGATGGTTCCTATACATAAAACCCTTGAATTTGCCTTCAATTACATCAGTATTTTCAAAATGGCATCAAGCTAGACAGGTTAACACATGCAGTAAACAAAGTATACTGGCTAACTCTGGCTTGGCTGTAATCGCCCAAGTAAATCATTGATACATGTCACTCAAAATGATTGTAACATGTAACATGAAATCACAAAGTCCCACCACACTTTGTATAGACGCATATTCAAGATACATCACATACATAGATCGATTTAGAATGGCAGCATGCATGTGATAAAAAAACAACCAAGCAAATTGATAAGTTGGATGTTGAGAAACGCATGAAAGACAGCTGAGATCTGTTACAATGATTATGAGTGATGTAACACATCTCACAACCCTCTGTCCATTCTACCACACTACTCTTGCGCATACACTCAGATATCAACATGGTGGCTCGAAAGCCAACAGATATGTGCATACTTGCAATTCTGTACAAAAAACAAGGCATGTCAGACTGAGCTGCAGCTGAAAAGATTGGGGGGATCAGCTATGCTATGGTCAATTGAATCTACAAAGACTACATGAACAGCAAGGAAGTAATGATCCCTAGGAAGAGTACTGGTCACCCTAGAAAGATTACCAAGCATGTGGGCAATTGGGTGGTCTTACTGATTGAACGGGGGCTGGCTAGATCTGCTGCTGAGCTCCAGTGTGAATATTTCCCTAATGTTCATGTCTCCACAGTCAAACAAATGCTCTGGAACCTTCGATACCATGCATATAAGCGACAAAAGGTGCCTATGCTTACTACTAGAAAGAAGACTTGTTGATTGGCTTGGGCTTGGAAACTTTACACATGGTCTGAACTTGATTGGGCTAGGGTTGCATTTTCCAATGAGTCAAAATTCCTGGTTTTTGGGTATGCTAGGCCAGATATCTAGTGGAAGGAAATAGGAGGGCCTACAAAGCCAGGGCACTTCAAACAAGTCATCAAATTTGGCAGTGGGTGTCATGAACTGACATGCATATATCCACTCTATAATATTTTCTTGATTTACTACATTTTATGAGATCATTTTCAAAACATACTTGCCTTTTATGGTATATCTGTGTCATGTGATTCAGGAGACAGTCCAGACCAATAACTGAGATGTATTTCAACTCTGATGTGAAATTCTGCAGTTCCACAGTCGCTTCTATTGCTTCTATCTCTTATCGGTCATGACTCACTGTACAGACTTGTTTGTTATGATGTGGCTTGTACTATGTATATAAACTGGGTCAAGTTTGCTGAGGACTCCTCAAGAACTTGACCTCTCATCGAATACAAGTTCTTTTCTCTTCTTACTATTTTCCTCATCACCTGACTTGTCACCATCAACAGTGGGAGTGTGATGGTCTGGGGATACATCATGTACAAGGGTGTTGGCAAGTTGCACCTTATAGAAGGCACCCTGACCTCAGTTAAATACACTGAAATCCTCTCAAACAAATACCTCAAGACCCTCTCAAGGTTTCATGTCTGCTGGAAAGATGTAATCTTCCAGCAAGACAACAATCCAAAGCACACATCATGTCATACCACCAAATGGTTCATTGATCACGGCATTGAAAAGCTACCCTGGCCATCCAATAGCCCAGATATGAATCCAATAGAACATGTTTGGGCATATCTTGATAAGGAGGTTTGCGAATGGCCAGTTAAACCTACCAGCAAACTGGCTCTGTGGCAGGCACTTCAGGAGTGGAAGGCAATCCCTCCATCATATATTGCTGGACTGTATCAGTCAATGCCATGCCAGATTGCAGCATTGGTGAAGGCAAAGGGTGGCCATACAAAGTATTAAATATGCACCTCAAGCAAGTTCACTTGTAGAGTGGGTGAGCTCACATTTCCCGGGTTTCGTCGAGATGCGTTACATTGCTCATAATCATTGTAACAGATCTCAGCCATCTTTCACGCGTTTCTCAACATCCAACTTATCGATTCGCTCGGTTGTTTTTTTATCGCATGCGCGCTGCCATTCTAAATCTATATATGTACACGATGTATCTTGAATATGCGTCTATACAAAGTGTGGTGGGACTTTGTGATTTCATGTTACGTGTTACAATCATTTTGAGCGACACTGTATTCCAATATAAACGCCAGTCAATTGAAAGTTCAATGTGTCTCGATTGAGCCTGGACCTCGAGTGAACCAGCTATACCACCTTCCTATGCTAGGCCACTCTCCAAGATTCAATACGCCAACCAAACAACCCACCTTATTGCCCATTCAAATCAGGGTCGCCTCACTTACTGCTGCGGCCCGACCCACCTGACGAATAGAGAGACACGAAGAACCAGGGTTGGTGACAGGTCAATCGCAGTGATAGTAAGCATGGTTCGCAGCACTGAATTGGAGGGTAATTACTGGAAGTGTCATCGGAATTTTCAGATGTGCCATACCGTATCAAGATTACCCCACTTCAGTAGTCAACATGAATAGGGGAGAGAGCAAGATCATATCTGCGTTGTTCAGATGCAGACTCACAAGGCGAGCTCCATATACAAGACCTCAGTGCGCCATCACCTATTCATCTCAAGAACCTCCAATGCGACCGTCTTCTTCGATCCCACCAAGGATGAACAAAGGCAGCATTTGGAGCCCCACAAAACTAGTGTCTCTTATCTTGAGAGCCAGCCCTCTCTTTCTTCGACAATAATCAATACCTGCACACCGCCTTCCTTGGGAAACGATGCATCGAACCGAATCCCGCCTGTGATGTGTCGAACGACTAAGCTGGCTCTGATGCCATGGCACATCGTTCCCTATTCTATCCACCATCGTGCAAAACGATACGATGCTGCTGAATTGGGCCGCAGTCGTGAAGATATTTGAAGCGAGTTGGAATCACGTGTTCCGAGAGGAGCCTGCAGCATCAGGATGTGGACATATCGCACCTCCCCCCTCGGCCAAGCAGTCCGGCACTATGATCACATCATCGTCAAAGAATGCCACCCACTCTGCGGACGACCTGGTCAGGCCTCGGCTACGCGAGGCACTAACCACAAGCTTCATGGTGTTGAAGACGAGGCGAACGTCGTGGTGTCAATCATAAATTTACAGCAGCTCTTTGATGTCAGACGAATTCAGGTTGTCCATCATGTAGAAGCGTGTCAGATTAGAGACGCTCCTAAGGTACTTAGCGAAGTGCTAGAAGCGATTGAGCTCGCTGTGAGAGCACGCCCAAGAGAGAGTGGAGAAAATGTCGCTCTGTGATTCATGGCGACTTGTCTATTGGTTTATATACGACACAACGGAGAAAGTACAGAGAGAACATCGGCGTGTATACAGGAGATGTATCTACGAATGGAGTTAAGACAGGAATATCGGAGCACAAGCGGAGAGAAAAGGTATAACATCGATATTACATCGATATGAGTGCGGGTTCGTTCAACACATCATGATAATAAAGTTAGTAGCACACATTGGGTTTAGCGTCACAGAGAGGATGTGACTGAGACTGCCGAGATTGGCGCGATGGGAGGCGCAGCGATGTCAAGGGAAATTAGCGAGCGCATGTCATACAGAATCACGAGCCAGCCTTGTCTTAACAACTGGGAGGTTTTACGTTCTTGCTGCGTGGGTCCTAGAGATCTGGAACGAAAGAAGCTGGGGATGTTGACCAGTATCATCTCGATTGGTTATATAAACGACAGTTGCCCAGATTACTTGGTGAGAGTAAAGCAATTGCCCTGCTTCCTACTTGCTTTCACACAAAAATCGGAGACAAGTGTATTTCGCGATTGGGATGCAAGAGCTAGTCGTGGCGACCGTCAGCCTAGGGTGTTGCCGAAACCAAGAGGATCATTTGGATTCGTTCGAGCACATTAGAGAACTGATGAGCCAGGTGATGATTGCTACGACAAGTGAGGCTGGGCCAGCGCCGCTGACATAATCTACCCAATCAGTCCAGCCAAGCGCCTGACGTCAGACTCGGCTCGCCCACCACACCATGCTCGACAAACTCAAGGCAAAACTGCATCTAGACGACCACGCTTCAGACTCTCAGACGGCACTTCCGGCGGTGCCCCACCACTCTATCGAGCCCTCGCACCTGTTTCCGATACCAGTCGTCGGGGGATTCACCACCTTGCCGCACTGTGCCTCAGTCAACTCGGCCATCTCCCTCGTCCCCCTCACCGACAGGGCTCTCGGAGTCGAAAAGGCCACCCCTGGCTTTACGCACAAGGCCGTCGAAATCGATGGTGTACATGCATGGGAAGCGTTCTACCCCCAAGGCAGCATTAACCCACAAGGCAAGATCAAAGGAGGGTTTGGATTCTATATGCAAGGACCCGATCCAGTCTGCGGGTACGAGGCCGCTCGCGACGCGCTGTTCTCATACGCTATTCGGTTCGAGGACGGCTTCGAATTTGCAAAAGGAGGAAAGATCCCAGGGTTGTGTGAGCAGACGCTCGCGAACTGCCTGATACAATGTTGATTGACGTTATTTCAGATGGTGGAAGCACCAAAGAACTGGCGTATGGGTGCTCCGGAGGTCGTCAAGAAAGCCGGGACAAGTGCTTTAGCCTTCGTTTGATGTGGAGGTGGGCGTCTGTTCATACTCTCGTTTTTCGTCTCCGACCGAATCGGCAGGGCCAAAGGCGCAGCAGAAATATACGCGTACATTCCATCAACGCCCGCCAACGAAACCGCTCTCAAAGATGTCCCCCCAATGACACACTGTAATCCCGATTTCGGCTGGTCGATTGCGCGGGGCAGCTTTTGCTTTGTGCCCGGGCAGTGGACTACCATCGCGGAGCGGGTTCGGCTCAATGACCCCTGTCAAGCGAATGGTGAGGCACGGTGCTCTTAGCTCATTCTCAAAATAAGCTGAACTGAGTATAGGAATCATACAATTATGGGCAAACGGGCAATTGGTTGTCGATGTGCAAAACTTGGAGATGCGGGTCGATCCAGATGTAATCTTCCGAGGAGTACATTTCCAGACGTTCTTTGGTGGTATGTCATTTTTCAATGTGCCTGGACTGATCCTTACCCATGGTGCTAGGCAAGGCTCAAGACTGGGCCTCGCCAAAGGATCAATGTGCGCATTTCGGTTGCGTTTCCGGAGGTATCATCGAAAAGTGGTAGACCATTTCTGCTCCCTCTCGCCGGCCACTGAGGTTTCTGGAATGCGGCACTTTTCAAAGCTGACCCAACCCCTATACCAGCGTCGATGTCACAGTATTTTTGAATGACACATGAATTGGTTGAACGAAGGTTGCATTTTTCAGTGGCTCGAAACCGCCTCGCGAGGCCTCCGCGTGTCCATTAGATTCGTCTCGTGGTCCCATCGCATAATCAAATTTCAGATTCTTTCACCATATCCCTTGGTATCGACTTCCACACCTCGGCCATGGCTCCTTCCATATCCCGAGATACTAACGGGGCTGCTGCCAGGTGGTGCTGAGCAACTCGCTTTGCATGATCCTGAATCCGGTGCTTGATGTATTTCTCTTGAAACTGGCCAACAGTGAGGACTTGCGACTTTACGCTTGTCCGGCCCTGCAGCGAAAGAGGCTTAACATACGCGGGAAAATGATAGATAACCGCTCGTACCTCAGAGGCCCAGCGAACAGACAAGCAAGCTTTTCGCTCTTCCAATGCTGGTCCAATGAGCGGTGATAGGCCGCCCGTGATCAAAGAGCGGACTGCCTGTGCCAGTTCTACTTCTTCCAACCGGCTCCCTAGAAACATCAGGTCCGGCTGATTCACAACGCCATTATACGTCGCAGCATCGATAAGCGCAATGCAGAGTACCGCCATGACCTCGTCTGGAAGTGACAAAACCGCCTGGTGAAATCGACGATCATTCTCGTTGGAGTCATCGAGAAAGTCCATGATCATTGCGGAAAACCCTGCTTTTCTGAAACCGATCGAGCAGCGAGACAGTATAACCGCATCTAGCAAGCGTTAGAATAAGCCTTGTGTATGCTATGATTGAACATACATAGAGCATTACTGATCCAGCGGGACCTCACGAACTGGGGGATGTGAGTAAAGCTTATCGCAGCAAGCCAGCCGCCCATGTCGCTCAACACCCGTTTACGGAGCGGTTCCGGGCATTCGACACGTCTCATTCGCGTGAGATTGTTGTATTCGCGTAGCATTCGATCGACGTGGGGTGCCATACATCCCCAGATTAGGTTTCCGGCTCGGTTAGCTAAATCAAGCTTGGTTGAAATGGTTTCTCGAACACGGACGCGATCAGTGTCTTTAATCATGCTCCGCATTCGAGTCCCACATTGACTTTGGTGTCCCATCATGGCTGCGCAAACAGATTGGCATGTCTCGGTCAAACCATCGACTAGTGATTCTTTCAGTGACGACCCCCAGAGAGTGTTTGATAACGACTGCTTGAAATGAATGAAACTGCTAGAGTGACCACTGAGGCCTAGTTGAATAACGGATAACGGAAGCTTCCAGGCCAAAGAGTCACCAGGATCCAGGGCGGCACACAGGCGCAGAATGCCATGTCGATTGGCCTCTTCCGGGGATAGATTCTCGAGTTTCGTTATAGTAGACGAGACGAAAGAGTCCCAAAGATCCACTGTAATAATATTGTCCCAAGGAGCTACCCGCCGGGTAAGAGCCGCCAGTATAGCGAGACATAAAAAGTAACAGTTGTACCGTTGAAGTGTGTAAACGCTACAAGCTGGAATGCGCTGGATAGAATAGCAAACGGCCAAGACGTCTAATAGGTCGCTATTTTGGCCGAGGTCAATTTCCGCAATGAGTTCAGAGTCTGAAACAGCACTTGTGAATTTCTCGGATGTAAACCACTGAATCAGATCATAGGCCTGGCACCCAGAATGGCGAATCGCATCGGCCCGCGACCCTTCTCCGATGCGCTCTATCCGACAAATTGCACCATCCGCGAGCCGGAGTAGCAAATACTCATGGTAAAAGGGGCCCTGAACATCGCGGCGGTGCTCTACGCAGCGAAAGATAGTACTCGAGGCTTGTTGTAGAGCATACCATCTCATAGCTGGACAGGATTCATGACGCCATTCGCTGTGAAATTTAAGCCGGAATGGCCGCTCGCGACTTCTGGACGACGAGTAAGCGGCAAATTGACTCGAGAACATACGAGATGCGTCGAGTGAGCCGTTCAAGGAACTACGACGTTTGCTCATTCTGGGTCGCCAGGACCACGGCATGATGGAGGCCTGGAGTTCTATCCTGGTTGTCGATCAAATGCAAACGAATCGCAAGCGGCTTTTGAGGGAATTGGAGAGATTTACGTCCAGTGGTGAGCGGAATATTGGGAAGTGTCGCAAAGTGACGCTGCGTTGGTGAAGTCAACAAGGATGGGATACGGTGTATGGTTTGCACGATATTTCAAGAGCTGGGAAGTTCAATATGAAGAAAGAATTTGAGTCTTATACAAACCAGTGGATAGAATCTCGGCTGTGCGTGATTGTGCCGACCTTCATTTTATAGTTGACGAAGATGCCTCCGCTTGTCCAACGAGAATCATCCCACAATTCACGCTAAGAATAACCCCTCCGCCCGTGTGATACCCCCTCGCATCATGTTCTGCTTCATCGGTGCCCCGATCATCCGGCCTGCACTGACGTAACGGCAGACCATGAATACTAGCTGCACCTATAAGGTTATGGAAGGGGCAGATCGCAAACTGGCCACATTTCTGAGACCAGCATAGTGGAATATGGGCGAGCCAGTGGCTGAAGCAAGATCAGCGCATAGATATCACCCAGCCCCTATTTTGAAATGAAGAAAATGGATCTTAAAGCCAAAATATGGCAGGTCAAGAGCACCCACTTTTCGGCGAGCTCGTGAAACGAAAACACGAAAGCCCCGTATTCATCGGATCAAACGCTCTCGACGTCAGTCATCCCGCTGCATCACGGAGTACGGGCGGCCAAGATAAAGTTTAGTCGAAGTAATCGGGGGAATCCTATGATAGTTATCATTGCGGGTATTTTGTGTTCTCCTAGAGCCTCGAATTCCACTGTAGCCGCCCAAACAGCGTGCGGCCAGATCGCGGGTGGCCTTTGATCCATGGTACCCGTGATATATGTGCGGCGATAGAAATTCCAAAGGTTGGGTCAAATTTAGCTCGGTTCGTGGACCAGATTCGGATCAAGTTGACTAAAATTGAGGATGAAGCTTGAATTATGGAACAAAAAGTAGACATTTAGTCGGTTTGACAATGGCATGAGCGAATTTATGCGTTTTAGGTGAAGCCAAAGGCGCTTCTCCCGGGGTACGCTCTCCTATTGACCATATTTCGGCTAGCAAAAACTTACGTGGAATTTTAACCAGCACGAGAAGGCTTCCCAAAATAATATCCAGATAGTAGCCCATATCGAAGTAGATGAGATCAATCGGCACTTTCCCTTCTCCGGCGGAAAGGAGCGCCCATATTCTGGCCGAGAGGTCATCAAGTGCCGATTTTATAGCATTTCCCGCCATTTTGGATAGTTTCCTTACTCCAGAGTACCTGGTAACATATTAGCCTCCGAAAATCGTGATAATCGCATGGGGGAATGGCACAGGCAAAACCTGGGAATGACGCAAAGTCTTCCGGGATGAAGCTACAAGACATGATTTGCCAGGCAGAGCATGCGAAGCTTGGACTATCGTAGTCACTGTCGGACGACTAGTGCCCCTGAATCGAGGATGGCCTATCATGATCTTTACAGAGGATCAACAAGCGTAATCCAGTCGCCGGACCATTCATGTTATTGATCGACCCAGACAGCTTCAAGGTTTCTGGTTTCTTTTTCCTTTTTATTCGCATGTGCTTCCCTTGGCATTGAGTATGGCTTCGAAAAATCAAGACTGTCGCTCGCTTTAACCCATGGGTACGGTAGATCAAACAAGCGTTTCTGAATCTACGTGAGGGGTAGACTTCAGAGTTCCAAGAAGCACAGCCATAAGGTAGAAACATGCTGTGGCCCAAGGTCGATTCTAAGCACGAAAAAATTGAGGGCCGCCAATGTGTCGGAGTCTAAAGGGGACCCCCAAGCGAATAGCACACCACCATTCAAGTCACCGTATTCTGCTCTTATAAAGCAAAGCGAGCGCAAGACCTAGTCGAGGACGAGAATGCAGACACCGCGCGCAAGCAAGACCTTGATTGAATGTAGGTAATTTAGGCAGATGTTTGCTCACGCCCGAAAACAAGTGGCATAGAGCTGAAGCTTTGTATGATACAGAAAATAGCGCGTGAAACCCGAAATAGGACAAGAGCTTAGAGGTCCGAACCAGTGGAGAGCTAGGTCTGAGCTACTGGAGCAAACTCAAGGACACCGAGTCGGACACTGGCTTTCCCAACGGGTTTTGACGGAAATGCTTGGCGGTTCGCGGAAGCGCGAGAATCAGGAATGCATCTGGCAGCACGAAGGTAGTGGTTATGTGCATCATCCTCGATCGAGCCCCATACGCCAATACACGCCACATGGAATCCAGTCTATGTCCCGCCAACCAGATACCTGACATTATCACGACCATACAAGGAGAGAAAACTAAATGCGGAATGTCGAGGCTAACCATAGCATCGGCCTATCTATAGCCTGCTTCCCCAACTAAATAAAGAAAACAGAAGCAAGTGGCGGGAGAGGGAAATGCTTCGGTGGGCGCAAGAGGCCCCAAGCTATGTGCGCGGTTTCCACCCAGCAACTTGTCATGAGCCCAGGGTGTATTTATTGATAAGAGCGGCAGGGCAACTGATTGTATGACATGTTGGTGGTGGCAAGGGAAAAAATGGATAAATAGTGGAGGAACACCATATACTAATAAGACAACTGCGAAGTCTCAGCGGCCACCAAAACGAATAAAAACACAGCACGGTCCACTCACGCAAGGAGAAAACAGATTCCAATAGAGATAACTATACACCTGCACCGATACATCGTCGCCACCCTAGGTCGGTATATCCACGCCGGGACCAGCCCACCATGCCCACGCTCGCCATAATACCCAGAACCCACATAGTCCGGCGACGATATAGAATATAAGCCGGGTCTGCTTCATGCCGCTGGGTCCGATGCCAAATGCTCTGGCGGCGCGTTGTGATGAAGAGGATAGTGTTGTCTGGAACGAGGAAAAGATATTTGACTACAAGACGGCTACACTCAGCAATATTGACATGCAAAGGGGACAGATTAACACGTACGGTGCCATCGAGCTCACGGTTTTGAGCATGGGCGTCATTGTGAATATCAATTGTCACCTACAAATCGGCCAAGAACATCAAACGGTGGCGTGGTGAGAGACGGGTTCGACGCACATGTCGCAATGTCCGGAGTTTCGAGTGAAGTTCGTCGAGCCTGGTGTCGTTCTGGGACTCGTACAGCGCCTCGTCGCGTTGGTTTCGAGAGGACGACATCGCAGTGGTGGTGGTCGGCTACTTTGGGCCAGTGGTCAGGTGACTTGTTCTAAGCGCGGAAGCGACACTTGTTTATGTCAAGCACGCCATTGTGCCTTCTCGCTTGGAGACCGTTCCCCTGCGGCCAACCACCACATCCCATGCGCGCATACGTGTTCGACAACGTCCCCGGCGACCAGCGCCTGCCTCACACCACCGATCGCACCGTATCCGAGACGAGCTCAAGGCTCTCGGCGTCTTGTACTGGAGAATCGACAACCAAGAGCAGGTCGATGAAATCGCCCGATCTCGAAACTACAAAAACCGAGATGTCATCAACGTGAGCAAGGAGGGTCTGGGTGACCTATACGAGAGCAAGATCAAAGGCTTCTTTGAAGAGTAAGCCTGGCCTTTTAAAGATCACTGGCGTGAATACGATTGGCTTTTGTTCTAGGCATATGCACGAGGATGAGGAGATCCGATACATCCTGGACGGCAGCGGGTACTTCGACGTGCGCCGACCGGACGGTGAGTCGGCCTTCTCAGTGCACTCCAGTTTCTCACCTTTGATTTACATAGAGGCATGGATTCGCGTCGCGATGGAAAAGGGTGACCTGCTCGTCCTCCCAGCCGGCATCTACCACCGATTTACCCTCGATACGGGCGATTACATTAAAGCCATGCGATTATTCCAGGTAAATCCTTGTTCTAGACCCCTTTTGGAGAAATGACGATACTATTCGAATAGGACGAGCCAAAATGGATTCCTCACAACCGAGGTCCAGAGACAGACGCCAACGAGTTTAGGAAGAACTACGTGAAAGCGATCGCCGTGTGAATTCTTTTTGGTAACTATGAAATTACAGAAACTTTGAAATCGAATGCTTTGGAGTGTGCCAGACTGAAGAGCAAAGTCACCTCGATCAGATTTAAGCTAGCAGGGCCCCCGATGCGTACATTGAGAAAACGTTTATTCAGCATCGTTCATTGGATACATTCCGGTTACAAGCAACAATCTCAGCATACACAAATCTCTACTCGGCCCCGTCACCGTCGGCTGGTTGCTTATCCTCCGGAACTGGATTCAGAATCTTATCAATCTCCTTGTCTGTGTCGAACAATGATTGCGACTGCTTCCCGACGATATGCTGGACATAGGCATCGCCACGTTGTACCAGAGTGACTGCCATGTATTCGTCGAGTGTGGCGGGCGGAGTCACTGGCTTGGGAATAGGAGACTTGATGATGCTAGAGGCGAGAGAATAGTACACATTCTTGGATCACCCAGTCAACGTTTTCACAACCGTCACAACCAAACCAGTCGACTCTTCAGGCGCACCATACATGTCCACGACCTTGTCGAGCGCCCGTCATGTGTAATTGGTATCTGTGTGGTATCCGCAAGGAACAACGTCGAATGGATTCACGAGATTAGCGTTCCAATGCTGATAGTCTGTCGATGTACCCTCGGGCGGGGGGAAAAACTCTTTGAACGCGTTGAGGAACGGCATGGTGCCAGGAGACGGCCCGGCAATCGGATAGATGTGCACGTTGGTGCAAGGAAGTACACCACCCTCGGGGAGTACAAACCGGTAGAGGAACAAAGCGCGGCACCCAGACTGAATCCCGTAAACAAAAAAACCTGGTAGTGTTCCTCGCCTCCCTTAGGGCCGTAGGAGATAAGTGGCGGATCGTCGGGCTTCGGCCCCACATTCGGGAGCCCAAGTGAAGGAGTCTTGAGCCCGTGTAGCACCCTTCCGGCCCACATATCGATTCGAACGACCGTGCCAATCGTCCCCTCCTGTTCCATCGCGGCATTCAAACTAGCAGTGCTGGCGACGCCGACCACAAACGTCTGATTCTTTTTGCCGTCTTCAAAATCGAGCGAATCGTGTTTGGCGACGTACCACGCATTCCCGAATTCGGTTTCCTTGTTCCAGGAAGAACGGTTCTAAACGTCCGGTCCCCACGCCAAGTTCCAACCGGGGTCGATGGTAGCCAAATGGGGTGGGATTTTTTCGGCTAGTAGTTTTTGCAGGTTCGCAGCCGTGTGTTTGTCGTAGCGAATCAGCATGGACCCGAGGGAAATTTTGCAAACTTGTTGAAAGGCGTTGAAATCTGATATGAGGCAGTATGTTTGAAGAGCTACACGTTTGGTGGGTACCACGGGATACGAAATACGCACGAAAAAAATACTCACTGGATATGGACAATGGCCGTCGAATGCTGAGGTTCTTCTCGCTTGGCGCCAGCTTTTATAGAGATGCTCAGAAAGATCGAGTGCCGACCTTTCATTAGAGATTCCTATATACAGATGGAAGTAATTGACAATACGACAAGAGGACATGGTCTGACACTCGCCTGTCATGGCGATGTGCTATCGAAGACGAACATTGCACGTCTCCTAACCACAGTGAATTCCATGGTGAACATGGCTTGCCCAGCGCATATAGTCAACGATATGTTTCCTGGTGGAAAATCTGTGAGTGTCCGCTTCTAGCATGTGGCCCATGGAACAATCCGAGTGTGACGTGATTTATTACACTTCCAACGACACTACATCGTACTCTAGCTTGACATACAAAGAAATCTAATTCTTGACGGCGATCGGAGCCCGGCCAACGATTTTGCCCAAAAGTGATTGTACTACTCCGCATTCCCCCATATATTAACCATTTCTATACCCCCAAGTGATTCCGTTTATACGTTGTAGGTATGATTCACGGAAGCAACCGCCGCAGCGCCGATTCAACTATCTTTACCGGGCAGAGCTAAGAACCTGCCTCACCCGGAAGCGACTTATCAGGCACGCCGCGACCCCAAGTTTCTATTAGCCCATTGCTATCACATCTCAATAGCATATATCGCATCAGTCACCCGCCTCTTACACGGCAGAGATAACTCTGGAGCCATTACTGCATAGATCCGATTACAGATTCTGTTTCTATTTGCTTCGGTCTGGAGTGCATCGTCATTCCACACTTGCTTCCCTCCATGCTCAGTATTTGGTACATGTTATCGGAGATCCTTCACCACGTTTCACAAATCTCTACTCGAAAAACTTCAACAAAATTTTCCTCCTCGCCTCCTCGTCCAAACCGGGCCGCCTCAGCGGTATATCAGAGTCTCGAGCCGAGAACCACTTCATACAGCAGACTACAGCTTGACAAAATGCCCAACAATTTGCCTGCAGCCACCATCAATGTGGATTTCAGAACAAATTTCAATCGACTCACCTCAGTAAACGTGTAAGCCGGATGCTCATCCTCCCAAAGCCTGAGCACGTTAACCAACTCTCCGATCTCCACGGCTTGATTCTCAAAATCAATTACAATAAACACAGTATCCCCCCGCTTCTTAGGAACCTCATCTCCCCAGCAGTCATATATCGTTGCGAAATCGTGCGGAATGAACCGGGAGGTGAATTTAGAGTCAGTTTTCGTTTTTCGTATCGCTGCTGAACTTTTGTCAAACGACCTTTCGAGACGGATCCATTCGCGGTCAGTTGGTTTGTTCGGGGTGAGTTGGACAAGGAGGTATTCGTGGCATACGCCACTCGTCACTCCGCATTGATAGATCTTTTTGATTCTACAGTGGTTGTTCTGTGCTGCCCACATGCCGCAAAACTCGTTCAAGGAAAGTTCAGTGCTTTCTCCGTACTGTTTCTCATTGTTAATCAGGATTTCACAGGGGCATAAAATTTACCTTGTCGAACCCAAAGGCGAGGGATGTTTTTTTGGCCAGTCGTTTGAGTTCCTAATACAGGTGAGTTTCATGGGTTGTTTTCAGGCGGTTATGCTTACTGAAACTCGGCGGTTGCATTGTTCTTTGCAGTATTCAGAAATCACAAGGGCTCCATCAACCGTCTGTTGATATGAGTTCGCGCCCTCGATCGGAGGAATTTGCTTACCGTTTGAGACTGCCATACGAATGTTATTCATTCCCCAGATGTAGCTTTTGGAGGAGCACTCACGATCTGGATTGGTTTGTGAGTCTGAAAGTGATACAGACTAGGATAGACTTACTTTTTCGATAGTCAGTGATGGCTATGATCATTAATCAGTCCAGGGCGTAGTTTATTGGGGTTGGCCATACCTTCTGTGTCTGCTCGGTGGGAGAACGATTTGAACAAAAACCTCCACATTAGTTTTAACTTACTTTTCACATTGGCAATGGCCGCACGACACACATGACTCAGTATCTGTAAATTTAAACGTGACGATACCCACATGCTACATAGTGTTCAATGAAAGTACGAAGCTTCAACGACAAAATGTACCTTCTATTCAGTAAGTCCGACTATAATCAGCAAGTGCCATCCTCAAGGGCGGTTAATGCGACCTACAGGGGTAGCCTGAATGCCAGAAAACAAGTTCTTCCTGTTTGCAACGGTCGAAATTATACCTCCCCACACTTTGCTCGGGGTGAATCCCTGCCTCGCAAACGCGAATCCAGCCCCAATTGGGTCTGTTATTCTTTTGAAGAACCCCATCGCTCTGCGAATGTTGATCTGTACATTGGATTTTCCTAATGTCGACGAATGCTAGTGAACGCGTCAATGTCCTTACATGTGTGGGGGCGGTATGGTACTACGATTGGTTGACAATTTGCGGGGCGGGGGAAAACCTGAGACATCCGGGTGAGAGGCACTACTAATTTATACGCCCCGTAAGTAGAAACCAAGATCTGGTTCAAGGTACCGTCAAAATTTCCTGCATGCGCGCTTTCAGAACATACTGCGGACATCGTGGCCTCATGCAATTATGGAGGGCGCTTATGGGGGTTGGTGCGTTTAACCATGTCAGGGGTACGCCAAATCGGAGTCGAAGTCATCACCAAATTGCCATAATATCTACTCAGCTCATGGGTCCTCTGCATCGTGTTCTCTCGATGAATGGCACCTGATAGGGGCATTCCTCATTGGCGCCGAGTGGGTAAACTTATCGTGCTTTATCGTGCATTAGAGGACATATCTGGTCCAATCGCCACGGCAAAATCTTCTCCGCTTGCCTCGCGCATCAGATGAGGACAACCCGCGGTTTTTGCGTGTGTTTCAATTCCATTGAGAGCCTCCCTAACGTTCACTGGGGACTGCTGCAAGCGCCCGAAAAGGCTACATGTGTTCAACTCAAGGCTCTCCATTCGGAATCAGCCCCGGTAGCCCCTTGCATAGGCGCTCGACCGACTGTGCCCTTGGCCCCTTTCCCCACCCAATACCAAGCTTTAAGGCGCACAGAATTTTACCCTTCCACCACGCCCTCTTCCAAGCGTTTACATATTCGATCTGGTACCGCAAGCCGGTGAGAGCTTGATGGCGCGACATAAAATTGGTGATCGCTGAATCGGATGAACTCTCACGGCGCCTGACCATTGTTTAAACTGCTTACCACCATGCTGAAGCTCGTGAGCAAAATATTTAATTTAGCCGATAATACATGGTCCGCCGCCAAGCTGTTTACTCCCCTAAAACTCTTCCGAGGGGCGGTGAACCTTGTGAAGGACCCATATCGGCTAATTTCGAATGTAAAAAAGATAGTGGTGCGTAGAATTGGCTCGTAACATAACATCGTACTTATGCGTAGCATGCAACGTCCAGATGGTAAGTAGGCTGAACGATTGCTCAAACCACGACTGAAAGTTGAATGCGTGTAGACCGTAAGCTTTAGTTCTTTTGTCTCTGCTGGTCTATCTCAAGCTCAACGACGAATGTACGTTCCTGAATCACTATCGGGTAAGTCATGTATGACATACAGTCTACGTTTTAGATAACCTGGATCGACCGTCTAGGTACAGATGGTCAGTTCCCGTAGGATATCAACGATGTCCTAAGCTAATTCAAACATATACACTTTAGCCTCTAACAATCATGCCAACTGTGAGTGTTAAAAGGTTATTTTAACACTGATGTGGTAACTAAATCCCTGTACTCACACTATGTGAGGCGAAGAGGGAGTCTAAACCTGTGAGGATTGACCTTATACGTAATTTTGTTTTTTCAAGAAAGCCATTGTGGGTATGATCACCCGTCCACTTGCGACTTGACGTTGATTTTCTCTTTCGTCAGTCTCAAGTGAAGTCGCCTTTTCATCGAACATAACTTGAGGCTGATGATTAATTCTTGTAGCAATTTACCAAAAAGCCGAAACACTCGGTAAGTTGATGGACAGGGTATTCGCGGAAAAGTCAAATATTTGTTTACCACAGGCAATCGCTCTGGACGACTGTGTGTGGCTGAACCCGGTACGTCATGCTCAATCGCAGTTGGGCTTAATGAGCGGTGCTATTATCTCTCCTCTCCAGGGCGGGACAATTACAATCGCCGAATTTTCCCGCTTAATGAGTAAAGGACCCGTTCTATTTATCGAGTGGTTGGATATTTGGCCGGGCCCTGTCTGCGACTGCGTTACTTGCAACCGAAATTCGGATGGAAGGCACGCATATATGCGATTTCATATTATGGTTAACTCCCAGTATTGGGTGCTCCTGTTACAACCGATTTGTAGGCTGGGGGCCCACGGACAACGGAGTGATTCAAGTCAACTTTTTATCCTTTCTCCAAATCAATGCACGGTGCCCTTTGGCCACAGAATTCTGCGCACGATGTCATTCAAAAGACGCACGTTGGATCTCAGTCGCATCATCAAATTGTTCTCCCTGTACGTTAGTCGGGAGCTCAACTACGACCCTGGGGTGGGTTGAGTTCATTAGCACGACCCTTGTTTCAATTGATCTTATCCGTTCGACAGTGTTACTGTTGGTTTTTCTGCCGGCTGACCACGGATTGTATCAAGTGGCACTCGGATGACCCTCGATCCGCTTATTTGCCACCGGAAAATTCTCCTGCCATGGGTGGGCAGTTAGATCTTCATCGGAGGACGATCAAGGCCATGTTTTTTGAATAGCCTGAAAGCAAACGGTGCTTGCAAGACCAAACCGAACGTAATTTGCGATATTTGACCTTTGAGTGAAATGGGATGTGTTTTATCCGTTTGTATATTAAGCCTGTGTATTTCAAGTCCAAATTTTACGATAGTGATCGGCGCAATGTCGGAGGGGGGAGGGCGCCCCCAGTTCATTGGCTATGAGCGGCGCATGGTTGGATACCTCAGCCAAAAGTCGAAGGTCTAGCTGGCGCGAAGTAAATCCACACGTCGAACTAAGCGTTTTAACGCCCACTAGATCAGGGGTAGCACAGCCTAGTAGGCGCTCAAAAGCTTGGTTAGACTGTGGGGTATTAGTAGGCGCTAGTCAGAGCTTTGGCTTGTTGCTGAGACTGTGGCATTGAACCGGTTTCGCTTTAATCCCGCTATGAATTTTGGTGTCCAGATAGTGGTGTTGGTTGCGACGTGGTCTTTCGAGTTCTCTCCAGAGGTACTCACAAGTCACTAACACATCTCGAATGGAATCACAAGGGTCACGGGCCTGATGTGTAGGCGCCGAGGCTTGGCGCTTGGCAGGACGAACGTGCGCATAATCGGTTCAAGCGCTGTCGTCGGCTTTATGAAGCTGCTCTCATTCACTGCGGCAGACGACCACGCTAGCGCGCCCGACACGCATCCCTTCTGACCCCAGCGACCATGCAGCGCTCGTCGGCGGTCGAGCGACTTGTCTCGCTCATCCTTCCCTCTCGTCGGCGGCGAGCAGCAGCCTCTGCTGCCGCCGACGACGACGGTAGAAATAAGCTAGTTGACCTTGTTGCCCGCACCTTTGATCTCGGCTTCACTGCATTTGGTGGTCCTCCCGTGCATTTTCAAATCCAGCACCATCGCTTTGTAGACGGCAACGGAAAACAACCATGGGTCGACGAGCAAACGGTAAGAAGCAATCGTTTTCGCATTTTCTTTGACTCACGTTGGTCTAGTATCAAGAGCTATTTTCTATATGCCAGGCGCTCCCAGGACCTGCCAGCACCAAAATGATGTTTTGTCTCGCGTTCTTGCGCGCTGGGTTTCTTCCCGCAGTCCTTGTCTTTTTCTTGTGGAGCCTTCCTGGTGCTATCGGGATGTACCTGCTCTCCCTGGGAATTTCAAGAGTTGACCCAATCCTTCCCGGGCCCGTTTACGCGCTGCTGTCTGGATTGAACGCGTCTACCGTCGGCATCATCGCCCTCGCGGGGGTCCAGCTTGCACGAAAGGCTATCACAGATCCACTCACAAGGTTGATCCTGTTGATCAGCGCGTGCGCCGGGCTGTGCTATAATGCACTCTGGTATTTTCCCACCATTATGGCCGTTGCCGGTATTGTTGCGATGGCCTGGGACCAGATGTTACGAGGTCGGGTTGCAAGGCTCAAGGCGCGAATCCAACAGCGAAGCGAACCTCCGCGATCGGAAGAAGCAGGAGTGATCCCGATGGAAACTCTGGATGATCGTCTATCCACAAAGTCAGGGGCGTCTGGAAGAGCAGGCGACGCGGGTCCCCGACAAGGCAATGAAAATAATGATCGACCGGTTTCCACCACGCCTGTCTCTAATCATCCCTACCACAAGGTTTCTCTTAAAATAGGGATTGCCATTATCGTTGGATTTTTTGGTACGCTTAACGTTAGGTCATCATGTCACGTCGAATCTCACTCTCGTGACAGCAATCTTCACCACATTTATGGTTTTGCGAGGAACGCTTAAAAATCCTCCTCTCTCCCTGCAACTCTTTACCAATATGTTTCTGGCTGGGACCATCATCTTTGGGGGCGGCCCAGTTGTTATTCCCCTTCTCCGTGAATATGTGGTTCAACCCGGTTGGGTCTCTCCTCGTGATTTCCTCATCGGCCTCGCCATCATCCAAGCCTTCCCCGGTCCAAACTTCAACTTTGCCGTATACCTCGGCGCTCTCGCACTTCAATCGATACACTCGCCCACCATCGTCGGCGCTCTCCTCGGCTTTTGCGGCATCTTCCTCCCGGGTCTGACACTCGCGCTCGGATTCCAGTCTCTCTGGCGAATCATCCGAACGAACCCATTCGTATCCTCCATCCTCCGTGGCGTGAACGCTGCTGCCGTCGGTCTGGTGTTCACGGCCGTACATCGGCTATGGCAAATTGGGTACGTCAGGCCAGACGCGACGCGGGGCGTGCCGCTCGGAAACGAGCCGTGGTGGGTGGTGGTCGCTGCATGTTCGTATGTCGGAGTGGACTCGTTTGGAGTGCCGACCGCGCTGAGTATTGTTGGAGGGGGTGCGCTTGGACTGGCGTGGTATGGTGTTGTGAGCGCTTAACCCGACGAAATGATTTTGCAAAGAATTCCGCTGACTTGGCTGGAACAAAGTCCTATATTACCCGTGTGATTACTTTTATAAAAGGCCAATCGACCATTTTCATCCGTAGACGTCTGGCAAACTCCTCTGCAATCTCAGATAGTCTATCCTCCGTTCATGGAAGGCTCCTCAAGATGCGTCCCATCAACGCAGGGCATGGGGTGACACCGAAGCTCTCGATCAGCTCGCGAATAGAACCTCGGTCAGATCAGCGGCCGGTCACTTCTTGAGCCATATTCTCAATGCCATCTCTCGGGTGACACACTCCAGCAAGCCGGCAATTGATCTCCGAGCTCCACTCTTCCATCGTTACACTTGCTCCATGGAAGTGTCAGGTATTATGATCTACCGAATCTCCTGTATCGGCCGCATAACCCTCAAGCCGACCAATTCCTCTTGTGTATGACATAGCACACATGATACATCAGACATGTGCAAGCATTTAAGGACTGGGGCGATCCGAACGGACTCTCAGCACGTTCGAACCCCCTTTTGAAATATGACTACTGCCAATCCGACCGCCTTGCCGATTCAGCTCGAGGGCAACTACAGGATACTGTTCGTCCCAACGGTCCCTCGCGAAATTCCCCAGGACTTTGCAGCCGATCTCGGCGGACTGTACGCCACGGCAGGAGAACCAGGCTCCGGCCGGAATGTCAAAGCAGCTCGCCTGGGTCAAGGTCTCCAAACAGTGAGGCTCATAATGTGCACCCGCGTCCCCGAAAAGGCTAATCATTCATGCAAAGTGGCGATTCGAGCTCTATGAGGGCTTCTTTCACACCATCCGGCTGGTCATGCCACAAGTCCAGGACGAAGATGCTAAACTCGGGTTTTATAATCCCCTTCAGATTATCCCGGAGAACGTTACGCTTGAAAGCCCGTCGATTTACCACTTGCAAATCGCTGGTACAACCAATAATGGTGTACTTGTGCGGTAAGTGCATAGCACAGAACCCCAGCGAGGATTCAAGATTTAACGACCTTTTGTGGTTTAGCATTCAGCCCGAGGGAGGCATCGGCCCCAAGGAAGGGTCGGATTATGTCACTATACCGCTTGGGCTGGATCAGGTATGTAGCAGGCTCAAGGTATTCATGGTCAACCGATCACTGACAGCCACTATTTGAAGCTGGTAGCTGAACGCTTCTTCACCGCCCCTCCAGAGGGGTTTCCTACTTGGCTTTTGGTTCCAGAGCAGGATTGAACGAATCAGTGTGTACTAGGCATATTGAAATCACAACGAAAATAGTTAGGTATAACCTCCTTTCCCGCATATACGAACGAAAGCATATGTTTGGACATGACACAAACTCATGGAGTTTCAGTCATATCCTTATTACAGCCCGAGTACCCAGTACATAACACAAAGCTACATCGCCCACTTCTCCAAGCGCATAAGACGAATATTGTACAATAGTCTCGACAACACAAATTTGGTTGAAATATGACAGCAGACTTCACAATCCCCGGTGGACACAGGACGGGGTGTACCCTCTCTGAGGCAGCAACACGTGTTTCTTGTCGTTGCAACGGCATTTCCTCAAATTGCTCAAACCTGCGACCAAACCTGTCCAGTCGAGTCAATGGCGGGATTTGCAATACGAAAGTCACTAGATATCCATACACTTATATTGGGTCTCTGAAGGTTGCCATCACTAGGACGATGTATTTGTATCGCCTGATATGTGAGAGAAGCAAGCTGGTTGGTTCATAGAGTTTGCACGCAGCCCTGCTCTTTGGCCGTGACCTCCCAGTGCTACCATCCAAGGTTTTTGGCAAAGCGACGCATCGAACTAGCCTGATAAGGGGCGAGTGAACGAGTAGTAGGATGGAAACAAAATACGATGCTGACCGCATGTAGTTCACAATCTGGTGCTGGAGAACTATTTAACTGAGTCCGTAGTGTGGATCGTATGCGTAGACTCACAGACGGCGGTGGCCAATCAATTGTGCTGTAGGGCATCACATGGGCCACATCATTTTGAAGTACAGTTAAAGTCGTTGGATTAAAGATTCTAAAAAGTAGAATAACCCAGGCTAGAATGAGGCGCATCTCATAGAGCTTGGTCAGGGTTGCGGTTAATCCAATACACGACGCGCCCGTACGGGTGTAGAGCAGGTATAAATCATTCTTGCCGCGAGCCTAATAGACGACAATTGAGGAGCGTTGTAGTCTGCTAAGCGGCGTAGCGCATTGCCAGATTCGTCCGCGTCAGAATCGCGCCAGGCGTCTTCATAATAATTCATAGGGGCCACGAAAAGATGATTGATTTTTTTAATTGATATTAGGACAAATATACCTAAATGATGTGCCGCCTATCTTCGACCGCCATGCGAATGCTTGCGAGCAACAGGTCGCACGCACGTCCTGTTGACCGCGACTTAGAAGGCATGGCCGGAAAATGGAGGACCAATCATCGATGCTGAGCTATTTTTGATGGGTGAAGCCCACGCGGGGGCATGAAATTTCAGGCACATCGCCCATCATGCATTGAAAACACGCGCTGCATTTCCTAGGATGTGGTGCCCCAATCAAACGGCGAGCTTTAGACAGGCAATTCTATTTGCGTATTTCGGGGCATGGTTTTATCCATGCCCCTCGTCCCACAAAAGGTATATCGTTTTTCCGGTGCAATGGGGGCGAAGATAGTTGCTCAAAGCTGAGGTTAGCCATATTTGGCCCTTAGGCGGCTCGCACTATCACGTGACTGTTCGCCCATCGTTCGAACGCTCGGAGCTGATGCGCTCCTCTTCCAGGTGCTTCTCAGCAAAGACCGCGCTCGAGTCTGAGATCCCCTCCAGCCCTAATAGGCCTTACTGAAGGTAGCCCAAGCTAGTTTCTCCCTCTGTGATGCCAAAGCGATGCCCGTCACTCCTTCTGTGTTTCGTTTTCAACAAACAGCACCCTAGCCACCGAACCACAGCACGGAACAAACATTCTGATCAGTTAATCCGCTTGTTCGAATTCAATTTGCTGGGTTTGGCCACCATCTCTTGAAATTGAAACCATAGACCCCCAATTTAGTGGTGGGCTGGGGAGGGACTGGACAAAAACAGTGTATCCGGCTCCTTGGTCTAGCCATGCTCACTTTCTCTAACATAAAAAATTGTGATGAAAAAATAGCTCCTTGGGTTTTTACGGTACGAAAATGAAGTATCGTCCCGCGCTCCACCGGGTGTAGCTTTGTAGAATATAGATATGAATATGTTCGATGTACCGGAAGACTCTGGAAATCGCATGACTCTCGTGCTTACCATAACATTCTACAATGTGCTAGAAAGACCCCCATTTGGTGTATAAGGAGCGCATTCCGGTTCGGTAGATGGTCGACTACACGGTTAATATAATCTCAGTTACTCGTCTCGGGTAGGCGGCACTACGTGCATACATCGTGTGATATTTAGGATCGATTTCCACAGTGTTTCCAGCTCAGTACAGGCCAGGCCATCGATAAAACAGCGAAACTTGCCTTCAAGGTCCGAGGGGTTAGGTCCAGCCCCGATAGATGTCATATCCATCCTTACTGGATGTACAAGCTAAAAGTGATCTCCCTCGGCATCGCCGAGGCTCTTTCACTTGAAACCCGTTTGTTCTGGAAATTCTGGATACACAAATCGCAGCTATCATTTCAAAATGCAATAGAAATCATTAGGAATATCAGAGTAAAACATCCTGATAAGGGGACGCTAACATGACCAGGATTTTTCTGATTTTGGTTGGATCTAATGAGAGATAAAATTGTACCCACCGCTCATATAGCCATATTGGAACTCGTCTTCAAATTCTCCTAGATATGTAAATTCCAGTTATATAGTTGGAAACGCGGTTTTTCGTAGCAAAATATGAATTTTCCGCATACAGTGGGCCCACAGAGTTTGAGGTTCAGTTCGACTAACAGCCATTACCGAAATGGTGGCGGTTATCCAAGGCCCGTGGACAACCCTCTCAGTTTTCGCCCCTTCAAGAACGTGTTTTTCGTGAGAAGACTCACCTTTGGCAGCTGTAACGTCGTTACTACTATACCCGAGCCCAAGCTTCACTTTTGCTGTCCGCCTCCACGCTTTTGCACATTCATCGACAACATTTTCAAGTACCCTTGGCTAATGCTTGGCTTCCCGAGTATTTCTATTAAGCCCCAGAGTTACGCGTGGGTTCCAATTGTTCTGAGGCTTATTCAGGCGGAAGGGCCCTACTCTCTATGTGCCAGGGCGGCAACACCGCTGCCATCAGTTCGGCCCTCCGTTGCTATACGCCATACATGGGTGACGTGACATGATGAGCCCGACGCGATTTAGGGTCCACGGGTGGGGACGAGTGGTGGGAGGTGGTTGCCTCACGTGCGTTTCCTGTTTTTGTTTTTGTTCTTATTTTATTTCACTCCAATATTGTTGAATTTACAATCATATGCGTGCATGTATGCGCATATTTGTGTTTGTTTCCTATCCCCCTCTCTGATATCATGCGCGAGTTTGCGGGAACCCCCTCTCTCCTTCGTTCTCTACCTTCATAGTTGAGCTAAGGTATCGTATTTTCTTTCCTTTTCATGTATTTTATTCTCACTGTACTTCGTAGTACGATTTGTATCTTAGCCACCAGAAACCTCCCTGCGTGAGAAATATGCCCTGGTCTGCGCACAATCTCAAAAACTTGAGTTATTTTAGAGGGAAGGATGAAAACGTTCAATCACAATCACCATTCGAAAACAAGTAGAGGTATCATACATTCAGTTAGCACAGCTACGTCATACACCCTACAAATTACTGATTACTACATCTCGGAATTCATGAGTCGTGGAGAATATTGGTGCGATCAAAGCTTTTTGCACTTGAAGGAGCCCAACTTGTCATTGAACCCCTGCGTCCTTAAGTCACTCGAACCTGGAGTGACATGGGCATGAGTGGGATGCGTTAAGCTTAATGCATTCATGGTAATCACCTGGGTAAGATAACCCTTCACACATACTCCGCCCTCGGCACCCGATGTTGCTACAACAATAATCATGTATGGGGAGGAAGGTTGAAAGATATAAGACATACGGATAGAGCCGACACGAAGTTCCGTTACTAGGCTGGAAGCTGCTGATGATATTTATCCAGCCGCTGGGCATAAGAATACAGGTGTCCATTCTAGGGGAAGCTGATTAATTTTTACGCTATGTGGATCTAACTCCACTCACGGAACGCTAACGATCATCTGATGAGAGAATATCTCAATAACCAAGGTGATCGATGTATTATTTTATTCATAACTCACGCAAGGAGGTCCCCAATAGATTTGATCGCAAAACATAACGTGTGGGCTTGTACTATTACTCTGACGGGGAACCATCGGTGCGGGGGTAGCCAAAGAGAGGCCGATCAAAGTCGATGTAGTGACCATCAAGAATCGCATGGTGAATAATTGAAAAATCTCTCCGGTGGTATGAGGGATTTTTGCAACTACTTCTCCCCTCGAATATAACCTATCAAGCCAAGCCGAAAGGGCCCGGTGCCCCTGTCTAGCAATCCTGCGGCTCGATATAAGCTCCGATCCACGGGCTTGAACTATCCTATGGCTATGCGCCCAGCATCCGATCCTGGAAGGATACCTAGTCAGAAGTCTCCCCCGTGAGAATAGTTCTAGATTTGTGTATACCCATTGAGCCCCTGTCATGAGGTGGTGGATAACATTACAGCCGTCTTCTGATCAGAAGGAACATTTCGGCTCTGACAAAGAAAATGATGAGATGCTATTGGTAGAAATACTCCAACCATGGATCCTAGAAAACGCGGTGACGGCAATGCAGTGCAACTATCAATAATTACTGGAGGGGTAAACACGGTCAACCAGCTCAGACATTGCCGCTACCGGGGATCTCGCTCTCGGAGGAAACTGGCCGATGACATCATCCCTTGACCCTGTGAGAATTTTGTAGCGACTCGTGCCGAATCAACATAGGCTAATGCTTCGATTTTTTTTTTTGAACTTGTATTCCCAAATCCTGTGATGCCAGACCTTGGCATATGTCTTCATTGTTGACTAGAGCATGTCAAGGAAGCTGATTTTTCTATAAGATTTTGGTCTAAGACTATCAAAAGGGCGTGGAACTGGATTGCGCTGTACGCTAGAAGATAAGTCGCGAGACATCAGCAACAATTTAGACCACACGTTTACATTCTGGAGTATGAACAAGGATTGAAACTTTGATATTCTTGCAGGCAGCATCCGTCTCTTCAGTCCATAGAAATAAAAGACTCTAAATTCACTCAAGCCTAGAGATCGAAATCATCCAAAACAGGTGAGCAGTGCTACCGCCCATGAAGCGTTCATCCGGATCGGTATTAGTCGTCTCATCTCTACATAATTTGTTTTGGGCGAATTTAAGCAATGAACTATGATATCTGTGTACTCAAACTGGTCGCTCCAGGTCGAACACTGGTTATATTTCACGGCCTACGCAATGTGCTTGGGGAAACGGGAATCCCGTAGCTCCACCAACCTGGTAGCTGGTCGCCGAGACTGCGAAGGCGGGGATCACCGAAAACAACCCATTACTGGCGGCGCTGGGCTCTTTATGTAGAGATATGGCTGCAGCTCGATTCTCCAATGTATAGGTCAAGTTATGAGTAGGTGGGATCCTTTGGAGAACAACGTGAGAGCGCGTGTGCGTGCGCCTTATCGTTGGCCTCCGCGCGAGGCCAAGGGTTCACATGCGTAGTCTGACCCGCTCTTAAAATCGAGGGTTGGAGGTGGTTCCTTTGAAGGCTAAAGACCGTTGCGCGATTGGTGAATGTATGGCGCTGGTGAAATACCAGGCCAGCAAAATAAGGCATGGTGATTGTGGGTGTTGAACGATTCCGTGCGTATATCGAGGATATATCGATATTTTACCTCTCCTTTGTCTCGCGTCCGATATTATGTGTTTTATCTACGTTTGTACTTTCTTTCTCTCGTATACACGCCGATGTACCGCCTGGATTTATCCGTTGTATTCTATATAAACGAATGTACAAGTCGCTCAATCGACAGCGACGTTCTCCCCACTCATCTCTAGCGGGCTCAATCCGCTTCGTCTCACTGCGCTAAGTCATACATTGGAGCGCATTTACTCACTGCGCTTCAACAGTGGGTGTTCAATCAAACGTCATGGAGTTCAATCGGATAAAAATCCATATCTCTGACGATTGTCGTGTGATGAACAGGACTACATATTGGCGCCCATGGACATCCACAATTTTTTTTGGCATTCAGAAAACTCGCCCTCATGTGGGTGGTCAATCAACATTGGAGCCTATGACCATGGGTTAAGTTGTTGTCTGGCTGCGTCTGCATTTTGCTATTCACCAGCCACACCCTCCAGTCTCTTCCCCCCGACCCCTTAATAGAGTGAGCCACAGTGCAGAAGGTGGCCAGAACGACAGGTTGGGTGCGGGGGTAGCCCTCGGAAGCAAATGAGGGGAGATACGATCAGTGCACCGCCCGAGAATGGAACCGAACACTGAGTGACGGCCCAGCCGCCGCTCAGCCAGTTCCACTCATCTAGGGCGCAAGAAGGGGGAAACCCGTAGGGTGTGAGGAATGTGATGCAGACTTCTTTTCTATGCTCTCTAAAGGTGAGTCATAGCTTTAGCGGAAGTATGAGAGAAAACCACCCACCCTTCAGGTATCCATATTCAAGATCCCAGCTCCAAAAGGATATCCGGCACAGAATATGGATCCTTTAGCGCTATAAAATGACAATCCCCGTTCATGGGATCCCGTTGGAGCCGATGGGTCGCCGAAGTGGACCGTAAGCTATGCTCAGCGGACCGAGCAGCGAGACGACGCATATAATAAGCGAAGCGCCAAGCGCTTCGTACACGATAAGTTCCCCGCGTGCAGAACCCGCGAGACGTTGTCTAACATGGATCTGACGTCTCAGCGGCTATTGCTCGGTACGACGCGAATTTTTGACCACCAAAATAACAGTTGGAACGCGATTTCCGATGCTTGTGTCTGCCTGCGCGGCACGTAGCCACATTGCGGTAGCCGGGCTTGTACATAAGGGTAATGCATCATTCTTTCCACATGTACAATTAATAAGACGTGGGGAACATCGGAAACACTCATATGTAAGAACTACATGCGCTGGCATATTGGTGGCCCATGATCTTGTTCAACAGTAACAATGAAAAGTGTCTAGATACACCATCGTATCACAAACGACGAAATCGATGGGGGCCCTGAACATTTTTGAAGGACCGCTGGATGACCAACCTAAGTTGAGAAAAGGAAAGAGTGATAAAGAAGTTTTCCCCCCTTAGGGCTCAGCACATTTTGCCTGAGCTCAGAAGGCTTCGAACACCTTAGCACGATGTGAATAACCATCTTGCCTGCTTCGCCGTAGGTCTGCAATGAAGGCCAATCGACAAAGCCCAGAGTCTGGGTCTGTTTCTCAAGCCTGGCATGCCCTGATATGAGTCCGAAGAGATACGCCTGTGCCCAAGTTTGCTTTTGATCTCACGAGATACGTTCTTGAAGGGATAGGCTTGCAAACACAGGCCTTCACAGAGTCGAAAAACGCATGTGCTGCATTCATCGATCACTTGAAACCCGTCCAACGGTATATGTATGTACGGAATGGCATAATAAACCCTAACCGACTTCTCCGTCGCCCAATACGGAAACGGGGTTCAGTAAAAGACATTTCCTTAATTTCCACCTCGGAGGACAACTGATTTTATCTCGGAACGTTGCATTTCTCCCGGGTATCCATACGCTAAAACTCGGTTCAAAAAATGAATCTTGAGTAAACAAATTCAGTTCACATCTCAAGTGTCATTCACGTAACGTAGTTCATACACAGCCCACCCACAGGGACTCAATCTGATGTGTTCTAGGACAGCTCGAGACCGTTAATCGCTTGTTTTTCGCTTGCCACACGGGAGATGTTAATGCTATTCCAGCCCCACACAAATTCTGCTGGTAGCGCAGATGACCAAGAATCGCGTTTCACTCGACCATTGGAACGATGGTGGGCGCCCTCAATTGTCGACGATTTTAAGGATTTTAACACAATTTCAATAGAGCACCACCATTCAGTTGGGCAAAATCTTGAAGAATTGAGGGCACCCGGTGTCAATAGAAAGATGTTTGCATCAGTATGGATTTTTTCTCAATGCGCGCAATCCTTATTGCGTTAGCAGTTTAATCACGTTCGGATCTATGGGGTGCGATTCGGACTTGGAAATTATTGAATTTGGCGCTCATGGGTTACAGGCGCGTGTCCAGAGAGTCCGGCTTGAACCCGGGCATACCTATACTGGCGATCAGGTGTTCTTGGCGCTCAAATAGGGGAACACATAAATCGAGAGTTGCTGTAAGCAGCTCACCTATCCACAGTTCCCCTTATTCCACTCCAATGAAGTTCCTGCTATTTCTCCTCGCTGCCGTTACGTTGACCCTGGCATGTAACCCTCCCAAAGCAAAGTTGTCACAAGCCAAGGCTCAAAGTGAGGTAAGGCTTTACCTCTGCCTCGTCCGCTTTGTTCTAAGTTTTCCTATCAGCTGGAGGGCGTCAGCATCTATGCCTCGTCAATTTCTGGTTGTACTGACCGGACCCGTCCCGACTGCACCTCATACGAGGGCATTCGATGTGGAACTGTCCAGGGTCTGCTCAAGTTTAGGGCGCAGAGTAAATGCGCCATACTCATCAACGCCGGTACGGAAGCTGGGCACCCTCCAGGACCTCGTAGGTATGGTATGACTTGGACTAAAAATGTGCTGTCACTGAGAGCGTTTTCGTGAAGCCACGCGAATGGTTACCGAGTTCAGTTTCGCAAAAACCGTTGCATTGGTAGATTTATCCGGACGAATTATCGCAAAATTGATGACACCCACTGGAAATCTCCACATGGAAATATTTACTATGTAAGCCATGTGTCCGGCTGAACAGATCATCATGCTTGCTCACTTCGGTAATAAGGCCGCAGACGATTACTGGGAGGCGTGAGTTATAAGAATCACGGAATAAATCATACTAATACTGACATTATTTATTGTAGGACATATCTATGGTATTTGTGATCCAAGTGAGAGCTAATAGCGGTAGTAAAGTGGGGTTAAACACCCGAAGTAGCTGAGCGGGATTAAGAGTAACAACAATGTACTATGTTTAATTTGAAACTTTGCGCCCCATCCTTGCGTGCCCATAGTCTCGCTCCGATAAAGCTCTGCGTCTTCTGTTTACTGCTTTTCAGGTGAGCTGAAGTTGGTAGCGTAATCAAACAGCATCTTTATAGGGTCGTTTACCACACAAGGGCAGGGAAGTAGGTGTGATGAATGTCTAGTGGATTTCCTTGCGCATAAGAGCTTGTTGTGACCTCGTTGAAGCCTGTCTTCGAGACAATGCGGTTAGCACTAAGTCATGAAAGTCATCATTACCATTACTAAGGATTTTTTATTGTTCACGTTCAATTACAAATTTACAAGGGCGAAACAGCTTTCGCCATCCCCTACTCTTCAATCACCAATTGAGCCAAGTAGATTACCGCACTCATCGAGCTTTCGTTTCTCAGTCATAACACTAGAAAGCACGGATACCTAGTCCATGTATTCCCTGTGGTATCTGGGCAAACCCCGTCTGGCGTTTTCTTGCCCGAGATCTCCCATGAATACGTGTCAACATGTTGTTTACGAACTTCGGACATCCAAGCTGAACCTTTCGCTTGTAGAAACTAACGCGTGTATTGATATAAATAAAACATGTTAAAGAAAACAGCGCGTTTGAAGTAAGAATGGGTCACTTATGCCTACGAATACCTGTGAGTCAGGCGTTCTCCATACTGCGCATGTACTGTGCATATACACTTGACTCGGTTACATGACTCGATTCATTCCAGTACATTCGAGTAAGTACATGATTCGTCTACATCGCTGGGGCATAGCGAGCTTGCAATCGAAAAAGTTTGCAGGGAGGGGTAGATAACTTGCCCTCCCGCCTACTCGAAGGCGGCAACAGCGTTCTTGACTGACTCGAGCAGAGGTACACTACCGAATATCTTGTAGATTCGACCAAGCACCTAAGGTGCAAACCTTAGCAAGTCACAGGATCAAATTCTAGTGGCGTGGTCGGAATGTCCCGTAGTCCTGCCAAGGACTTCCTGTTGGTCGTCCTTGGATGTACCCAATATCCAAACCGAAGAGTAGGATTCGACGTCTGATTGTGTTACAGAAGCAGAAAGAGTCCAATTTTAGCCGGAAAAAAAGGTCCTTTTGGTGGACTTCCCCAAACGCTGCCGGACCTCCAGTCAATCCAACAGGACTTTCAGGGAGTCATGTTTGGGCTCTGCTTCTGGATACTTGATTACTTGCTCGGAGCGTTCGGTCCCAACGTATCCACGGGTTGTACATATTGTAAAATCATAGATTCAATACACATCAAGGTAGTAGACGCAGGTGGCTCACATCAATCTTGTAACATCAGCTTTGTAAAAATTTGAGGGGAAAAAAGAAAACTAATTGGAGAATGGAAACACAGAAACAATTACACCTATTTGCGAGTCGAGTGACGGGAGCTAACAGCAGGATGTCCGGCGGATGCTAAAATGAACAAATTAGTACCGTAGTCTCGGAATTAGATTGGCACTCACCTACATATGACCGGTGGACTAGGGGTTGACCAGGGGCATGCCTCTAGTGTGTAGCCGTGGTGCGCTTGGTAGTGTAATCTCATTGCTTTCCATCATCTTGCACCCCTGATGCCACCGGTGTTCTGTGGTAGCATGCACCTGAACATGACCCATCATCAGCAAACGTAGCAAGTCAACCAGCGCATACACCAGTCGAGGTGGATGGTCGCAACCGGGCTGTGGTACAGCGCCTCCGCGGTGTCCCGGAGACGTTCGTTGCTGGAACTAGAGTGACCAGAAATGGGAGGTGTGTGAGTCAGTCCACCGTATGCTATTGTTACAATTAACGATATGCGTACCTATTCGCATTGCCTGTTACCCTTTAATTGAGTGGTGGCATGTGCATTGGATTGTTGTGGGCTGAGGCGACTCGGTTGGTGGTGGGTTGAACGTAGAACTGGCGGAGGGGGTGTAGGTCATCGGCATGGAGCGGCGTTTTGCCAGCTCGAAGCCGGCATGGTCAAAGCAGGCGTGGCAGCAGGGGTCGACTCTAGGGCGGTTTCTCAAGGAATAGCAGAATAGTCCGGGCGCCTTTGGTTCCACCAACTCCAAATCAAGCGGCTGTCGTGGGGCGGCTGTGTTTGGTTGAGGCTGTGTACAACAGGACCGCTCAAAGGAGATGCAAGGATTGCCTCTGGTCAGCCACTGTGTTCGCGATGACGACTTGGGGCTACGCTCTGCAAAAACCTCAGGGCGTAATGAGGTGTAATAAAAAAGGGGGAAAGATCATGGTGCCATGAGGCCGAATGACACCGGTGTCATGGTGTCAGGAGGAATCGTCATCCATGATTACGCCCTGATCTTCCCCCACGTTTTATTACACTATCGGGATTTGCAGAGATGCATGTCTAGGACCTGGTGCAGCGTTGTGATGGCCAAGCACTTCAGCTCGGAAGGCGCAGCATGTCCTCTCTGGTCTCCAAGGTCAGCCCGACCTGCAAGTTGGTATTGATCAGGCAACCTAGCATTCAAGTACAAGCAAGCACAACAGCCAGTGCTAATGTCACGACAACGGGAAGGGTAGATTCCACTGGTTGCCAGGCAAGTGGTTTGCCAGCACACCCTGATACATATGCACAACTGACTGAAAACATCAAAGCAATATACATATTCCAATATATCCACATTCAATACATCTCTATCCCTCCATCTAGTGTAGAATATACATGTACATACTCGAATGATCTAGAATGTGTACAAGTCAGTAATTGAGTCAAGTGTGAATGTGTCGTGTATGCGCAGCAGCATAACATATGACTCACACGTATTCGTAGGGTCTAAATAAGGGCTCTGCAAGCCCTCGTACATCATCAAATTCACTCACGAACACACATTCTTTTGTAAATCTTTCTATACATAAATATATATATACATTTGATTTCTATAGGTTATGAGCCCTGCCCAAACGCTTTAAACCATAAGAGACCAATATATATACCTGAGTCCTCAAAATAAACACATACAACATGGCTGATAGCATGCAAACAAACGTGACTAGCAGTCTACACCGCATTGAGCTGCTGCAGGGGACAGATAACTACAACGTATGGTGTACCCAAATGGAGGACATACTCACAGACCTTGATTTATATGGTTATGTTGATCGTACAAAGCTGTTACCACCCGAAAAGCTTGAAACCACCCTTACCAGTCATAAAGACAATGCAGGTAAACCCCTGCCCAATGAGACCCAAATCATCAACAATAGAGAATATAGTCAATGGTTTAAGTCTGACTGGAAAGCATTATTGAACATAAGGCTACAAGTTGACAGAAATGTGCTCACCCATATACAAGCATGTGAATACTCCACTGATGCATGGGATTTACTGGCATCAACATTTCAGGTGAAGGGAACCATTGGCCTGATCAACCTGCAAAGAAAATTCTTTAGTCATTGCATGTCCAAGACTGACAATATTGAGGAACACATACAGTGCATGTGCAGCTGGTTCCAACAAATAAATCTAATAACACCAAGGTCAATAACTGAAGTGGATTGGATAACAACTTTAGTAACAAGTTTACCAAATTTGTGGGATACATTCACTCAATCAGTAAACTTCCAATTCAATATGGATAACATGAATGAGTTAGCAGATCAAATCAGTGATCTATGCTCAAGGATATTAGCAGAGGCACACTGAAGGAGTAACTGGAACAATGAACCAAAAGTGTTCTTTAGTACAAATAAGTTCCAACAGAATAGGCTTACATGTACCAATATGAAACCTTGAGATAAGTCAAAATCAAAATGCAAGAACTGCAGAAAGATCAGGCACTGGGCAAATGAATGCCAAAGCCTGGGAGGAGGTGCATACAAGAGAAGCCAGCTCAACAAAGCAAACAAAGGAAATTTCCATAAAAAAAGATTTGACTCACCCAACAAGAACCAAAACAGCAATGCACACACACATATAGCTGTGTTGGATGACAGTGTAGAACCCAACTACACCTTTTCAACTCATGAGGATCAAGTAACATTAGTAAGTATTGATTGTAATACATGGCTAGCTGATAGTGGAACTACAACTCACATTGCTAGGGACCTAGAAGCATTTACTACATATAGTAAATCATCTGGATACATCACTGGAGTCACTGGTAAAGAGCTGATCCTTGGTCAAGGTGAAGTTAGACTTCAATGTAAAATAGACCCAAATAACAATCAATACAAGACTATTGTTCTGACAAATGTTGCACATTGTCGTGACCCTCTGGACACTTCCTTGTGAAGCACTTAAGTAGTGGCTGCATTGATGGTTTGGTGTTAGGTGGTATGTATTGAGTGTTCTAGTTACAGTGTTTGCTATGGTATATGGTGGTTGATGAGATAAAGCAAGCTGAGGTGTCCAGTCTTGCTTTATCCTTCTTATATACACTGGTGGCTGCAGTGGCTGCAGATGTATTATTTAAGCACAATCTGCAGTAGGTACAGGTTATATATAGTACTATGGGTTAGGTAATTGTTTATCTTCAGTTTGTGCAGCTCCGAATCTTATAGAGCCATGCAAGGTCCAAGGGGTAAGCACTGAGGTCACATGACCCTGCTGTAAGTGCTGAGATCACATGACAACTCACTCCTCACTCCAAGTAACAAGGGAGAGAAATGCTGGAGCAAGTTCAGGGTAACCACCATAAGCACCAGTTAAGTGCTGAGGTCATGTGACAACTCGCTCCTCGCTCCAAGTAACAAGGGAGAGAAATGCTGGAGCAAGTTCAGGGTAACCACCATAAGCGCCAGTTAAGTGCTGAGGTCACGTGACCTTGTTTATCACTTGTTCCGCTTAGGAAAAATGCCATAAATCTGTAAAAATATTCAGTTACTCTGTTATGTCCGTTTGACAGGTCATAACATTATCCCCCCCTTTGGCCATGTCTTGGGGGACCTCAAGACATGATTTAGATCCTTTATGCAAAAGGAATCTCATGCACTGAGGAGGTTAAGGGTGCTGGGCTCAAACCAATGACCTTTCAGCTGATTTGGTATTGTTTGATGAGGTGAGGCTGAGTCAGGCTAGACCCCTTAACCTCTACGTTACATGAGATTGCTTTTCTTCCTTTTGTTGTGGAGGTTATCCAGGGGTGAGGAGTTGTCTGCTTCTTTTCCAGAATGCCCCCACTGTTTGGATGGGTGTTGTCGACGACGACAAGTCAGGCAACGAAGAAAATAGTAAGAGAATGAAAGAACTTGTATTCGACGAGAGGTCAAGTTCTTGAGGAGTCCTCTGCGAACTTGACCTGGTTTATATACATAGTACAAGCCACATCATAACAAACAAGTCTGTACAGTGAGTCACAACTGATAAGAGATAGAAGCAGTAGAAGCGACTGCGGAGCTGCGGAATTTCACATTGGAGTTGAAATACATCTCGGTTACCGGTCCGGAACATCCCCTGAGTCACATGATACAGATATACCATAAAAGGCAAGTATGTTTTGAAGATGATCTCATAAAATGTAATAAGTCAAGAAAATATTATAGAGTGGATATATGCGTGTCAGTTTGTGACACTTCCCCCCTTCAAGGCACGGGGGTCCTGGGGTGCCTTTGGGTGTGACTTGACATAGTCGGCAATGAGTTCTGGTGCGTTCACCAGGTCGTCATAAGTTAACCATTGTCGCTCGTCGTAGCCAAGCCATTTGACATAGTATTCAAAGGCGTTAGACTTTTTGTTGTATCGTGATTTTATGATCTGTTCCACTTCGAATTCTTCTTCCCCTTCAGGAGTTACCACAGGTGGTGGTGGGGGAACCTGACGTCTGTATGGATTGTCTTTATGTTTGGTCAGGAGCAAGACATGAAATACTGGATGTATTTTCATGGTTACTGGCAAGTCCAGTTTGAAGGCGTGAGTGCCATGTTGTGCTACCACCTTGAATGGTCCAACTCTCTTGTGGGCCAATTTCCTGGAGGCCTGTTGTGTGTGTATGTTCTTGGTGTCAAGCCAGACTTTGTCTCCCACCTTGATGACTTCTGTCCGATGTTTACGATCGTAGTATTCTTTGGTCCTCTGGTTTGCTAGTTCCAGAGTGGCCTTGAGTTCGTCATGGCCCTTTTGAAGCCATTCTGCATGATTATCTGCTACAGGGAACTCCTGTTCCTCCTTGTCTCCAACTGCCAGCCTTGGGTGGAAACCGTAGTTTGCAAAGAACGGTGTTTTGCCAGTTGAGGCATTGACGCCATTGTTGTAGGCAAATTCGGCCAGAGGTAAGAGTGAGACCCAGTTGTCCTGCCAGTCCGATACGTAGTGTCTCAGGTACCCTTCTACTACTTGGTTGGCCCTTTCTGACTGGCCGTCTGTTTGTGGGTGATATGCTGTAGAGTAGGAGGGTTTTATGTCTAGCCGTTTATACAGGTGCCTTAGGAATTTGGATGCAAAGTTGGGGCCACGGTCTGAAATAGTTTTCCGTGGCAGCCCATGAAGTTTCCATACGTAGGTCAGGAACAAGTTTGCGCAGTCCATGGCGCTGGCCTCTGACTGACATGGGATAAAGTGGACCATTTTTGTTAGTCTGTCGACTACTGTGAATATGGCGTCGAACCCTTCTGACAGGGGTAGTCCTGTGATCAGATTGTAGGTGATTTCTTCCCAAGGTTTTTCTGGTGCTGGTATTGGGTTTAGGAGCCCTGGGGGAACCTGGTTGCTGTGCTTGTTCCTTATACAAGATTCACAATGTGTGACATATTCGTTGACTGATTTCCTCATTGATGACCATGTATATTTGCGGTTTAACAATTTGTATGTTCTGAACTGTCCTGGGTGTCCTGCGGCTGGGTTGTCATGACGGCTTTCCATGATCAGCTTGCGAAGTTCTTTGTTGTTTGGGACATAGATTCTGCCCTTGTATCATAAAAGTCCTTCGTCCCATTCCCAGTTTTTGACTTTTTCATTGTCGTCTAGGGCTTTTAGCACCTTTGACAGGTGCTCGTCCCCTGGGATAGCATCCCTAATGAGTTGTTCCAGGTCATGGTCTGGTGTGATTGCTTGTAGCTGCAGAGATTTTAATTCCAAAAATTGGTTTTGTGCCAGCAGAGCTTGGCTCTCACCCCCCTCTTTAGGGATGTACCTTGATAGCCTAGAGAGTATGTCTGCCCGGCCATTCTTTGCCCCCTCGATGTATAGAATCTTGAATTCAAACCTGGACAGGAACTCATGCCATCGTGTGACTCGGCCATTCAGTGGCCGGTTCGTCTTCCAATATTCCAGATTCTTGTGGTCGCAGACAATGTTTACTGGGTGTTCAGCCCCTTCTAGTAGGTGACGCCAGTGTTTGAGGGCTTTTATGATTGCCAGCATTTCTTTGTTGTAAATATCATAGTTTCTTTCTGCTGGGACCATTGCTTTAGAATAGTAGGAGATTGGGTGAAGCATTCCGTCTTCTCCATATTGCAATAATACAGCACCTGTGGCATAGCCTGAGGCGTCTGTTTCTAAGATAAATGGTTTGCTGGGTTCTGGCTGAATTAGGAGGGGTGCTTCTTTCAATTTCTGCTTTAGCAAATTCCACGCCTGATCCCTTTCTTCTGTCCATTCCCACTTTGTGTCCTTCTTGACAAGTTCGTAGAGACATCTTGTGATCTTTGAGAAGTCTTTTATGAAGTGCCTTAACCAATTTGCAAATCCTAACCCTTCCAGGACTTCGGTTGGGTTTGTAGGGGTTGGCCATTCAACAGCTTTTTCCACCTTGGCCAGGTCTACTTTAATCCCCTGGGGAGTCACCACTATTCCCAGGTAGTCAACTTCAGTGACATCGAACACACACTTCTCCAGGGCACAGTATAGGCCAGCCTTTTGGAGGCGACGTAAGACTTCCTTGACATGTTCATCATGTTCTTCTTGGTTTTTGGAGAATACTAGTATGTCGTCCATATAGATTACAACATATATGCCCTCGATGTCTTGGAACTCTTCCCGGATCATGGCCATGAAGGTTCCCGGTGCGTTCTTTTGACCAAATTGCATGACTAAGGGCTCATACAGCCCATATTTGGTCTTAAAAGCTGCTTTCCATTCGTCCCCTTCCCGAATTCGTATGAGGTTGAAGCCCCACTTTAGATCGAACTTGGTGAATATCTTTGCTCCACGCAGAGTCTCCACTATATCATTGATGCGTGGGAGTGGGTACACATTAGAGACTGTCATTTCATTTAGTCGATGGTAGTCGATGCACATGCGCAACTTCCCATTCTTCTTTTTGACAAATATGACTGGGGATGCCATTGGTGACCTTGAGGGTCTGATATGCCCTGCTTTCAGTTGGCGATCCAAGGTTTTGCACAATTCTGCATCTTCCTTGACACCCACGCTATATATGGGACCATGCCTTGGCTTGGCATCCGGTTTTAGATCTATTTCCATATCCCACTTTCTATGGGGTGGTAATGGTTGGACGTCGTCTTCTTCAGCGAATATTTTCTGGAATTCTTTATATTTTGTTGGGAGGGGGTCTAGGGAGTCCAGCTGAAGCTCCTTAGGTTCATTTGCACGCACGTGCAAAGGTTTTGTGATGCAATGCCTCAGGCATATTGGCGAGTTGAATTTCATGTCTTTTTCATCCCAATCAATGTCGGGGTTATGGAATTTGAGCCATGACATGCCCAGGACTAGGTCATTTTTGCCAACGTTCACAACATAAGCACTGAGGATTTCTCAGTGCTCTTGAATGCACAACTCAAAGGTGCAGTAATGGGTCACAGACCCAGAGTCTATCTCCCTTCCATCGATTACCCTCAGTTTCTTGGGTGTTTTTAGGGCGACGGTGGGAATACGGTATTGTTTAACCAAATCTTCATGTATAAATACTGACGTGGCCCCTGAGTCAATCATGGCCCATCCATTGAATTTTTTCATGTTATATGCAGACTTTCGTTCGGGGGTTATGCGCAGAGGGAATGCATGAAAGAAAAACTGTAGTTGTGATTGGTTTCCTAACGACATACATTCCATTTCCATTTTTTTATTTTCATTATGCGCATTTTGTAACATAGCGCCCAAGACCGTCCCCCTGGCACGGTTTGAGCTCATTCTTTTACCGACTCATCGTCGGTTGTTTCTACATCCTCAACCACAGCCTCGTATCCTGACATTTTGGCTGAGGGGCATTTGGCAGCGATATGGCCCCGTCCTCCACAGTTATAGCAGGTGTTCGTCCCTTTCCCTTTTCCTGCACTATCCAGATCCATTGCGTCTGGGTCCTTTGCCTTGGGGGCCGCCGGTGGGTGATTATCCTTCTTTATGTCTTTGAAGGATTCTTGTACATTGGCATTGCTGCCATCGTAGCGGACAGTTGGGACTGTGAAACCCTTTGCATTGGGCCCGATGGCCACAATCTGGCCTTTTACAGCTCTCCCGTCCCTAATCTTATATATCTGTTCCCCACTTTTGAATTTCTCCTTTTGGGGAGTGCTTTGGGGGTTATTGGTTGGCCTGCTGGACGAGGCGTTGCTGCTGGGCTTGTTACTCCCATGAGACGTTCGTTTGCTACCGAATGAGATGAGGTGGCGGTCAATTTCCAAGGCTCGCTGGGTAAGTTGGGCAAAGGTTTTGGTGCGGGGGTCATAGTTTTGGGCCACCATGCTATCTGTTACGTCTGACGACAGACCGTCATAAAATTGATCACGCATGGCAGCATCGTTGTAGTTGAGGCCTGTGGAATATAGGTTGAATAGGGTGAGGTAGTCTTGAACTGTCTTGGATTGTTTTAACTTCCGCCACTTGTCGCGGTTATTTTCGGTACGGTTCAGGTCCCCATAACGGGTAGTAAATTCTTGCCAGAATAAATTGGCATCGTGAAGCCAGGGGATCGCAGTTCCAGGGTTGAGAATTTTGAATTCTTCATACGAATTAACCCATTCGGCTGCTGACCCTTCAAGATAAGAGGTGATGAAGGTGACCACTTGGTCAGCTGAGTGGCCGCTCATGTTTGTATTGATGTATCGGGCACATGCAATTCTGAATGAGATGGCGTCTTCCCGTTTTGTGCCATCAAACTTTTGAGGGGCGGCCATCTTAACCTTTGCGGTCGACCCTCCAGAGGGAGCAGGTGCTGTTGGTTGTGATTGGGCTGTACCAGTGGGAGCTAGTACTTGAGCAGTGCCTGAGCCACTCATGGAGGTGTTGATTTGCGCTTCAATGCGCGTGATAGTTGTTTGGAGAATGGCTAACATTCCCACTAGGTTGTTGACATTGGTGGCTAGTCCGGCCACATCCGCATCTACTTTTGTCTGATTCATGGTAAGTTTGGCCTCAAGTGAATCTGTGTAGGTTTTATTATTGTGTTCGACATCCCCAATATCATTTTGGAGATTGTTGGTTCGCTCTCGCAGTTCGTCCATTGATCGAAGCATATAGATGACCTTATCTTCATCAGACATATTCGCCCAGGCAGGGGCAGGGGCTGGCGATGCCATTTCAGAAGGGACTCGAGTAGTTTTTTAAAGGCGACAAAGACGGTAAGGAAGTACAGGAAATTGAGAGTTGTTTTGATAATAAAGAATTTCCGTTCCCCTCACAAGTCTATAGATTTCAAAGTTCCCGATTCCCGCGAACCTCAACCAAGTATCGTCCAAGTCCCAGCTTTTGGTGTCCTGGCAACGATATGGACACTCCACCCTCTTTAGTTTAATTTGATCCCGAAGGAGTGCTTCCTTGGGAAGGATTGATTTGGGCTGCCGGAAGGGGTGCTTCTTCCTGAATTGGCGAGCCCGTGCCACTTAGAAAGGTGGGGTGAGGGAGGTCTGACGGTGTTGAGAAGACGGGGAAGGCGTACTCGTGGGGTTCAATTGTTTCTCGGACTATTGCTTCTAGTCTGAGATGGTCTTGGAGGAGGGATAGGTAGTCCTCCTGGTGTTCGCACAAACACTCGGTTAAGTATGCGCAACGGGCCTCGGCTTCGTGAAGTTTTTCACGGGTTTCTTTGTACTTATTCCGGTAGTAACGGTACCTGTCTTGGAAGTTTTCGATAGTGTTTAGCAGGTGACGAAGAAGCTGTTGGCCGAGGTTCTCCAGCTTATAGCTGGTTGTGGGGGATGGTGTAGTAATAAAGGAATTTGTCCTTCTTAGGACAATAGGGGCAGCGCGCTGGGAAAGTGGCTCCATTAGCCCGACGGCAGATTTTGCACTCGGGGGCACCTGGCTCGGTGACAAAGGCTTGTTGGGCACGTCCGACTCTCTGGGGGCGGACTTTGATAATTACTACTCGGTTGAAATCGATGTGCCCTGCTTCTTCAAGGATGCTTTCGACCGAGTTGAGGGTGAAGCAGTGGATCGATAGGTGTCCGAACCACCCACACAGATGGCAGCACTGATCTTCTGTAAAAGGTTGTGCCACTTGAGGGCCGTGCGTTCTGTTAGAGACATACTCAAGCAAGAGCAAGATGAAAGGAAAAATAGACCCTTTCCCGAGTCTATTGGAATAGGAAGGTGACCTCTGTTGCTCAGCTACTTAAGGGCAATGAGCGACCCCACCTCTTGTTGACGAAAGAGATTGGAGAACCGAAGCTTGTTACGACGTGTGAGGGACCTAGCTATGCAAGGTTTCACAGAGGTGCGTATAGGGCAACGATATCTCGTGGCTGTGGATAGGTGGAGTAGGATTGGGGAAGGCAACGGGAAGTTATCTCGAGACGACGCCAACAGCGTTCCAGAACGTATCCCAGACAACACTGAGACTTACGATTGTCAAGAACTTGACCTGATGTCGACGACGACAAGTCAGGCAACGAAGAAAATAGTAAGAGAATGAAAGAACTTGTATTCAACGAGAGGTCAAGTTCTTGAGGAGTCCTCTGCAAACTTGACCCGGTTTATATACATAGTACAAGCCACATCATAACAAACAAGTCCGTACAGTGAGTCACGACTGATAAGAGATAGAAGCAGTAGAAGCGACTGCGGAGCTGCGGAATTTCACATTGGAGTTGAAATACATCTCGGTTACCGGTCCGGAACATCCCCTGAGTCACATGATACAGATATACCATAAAAGGCAAGTATGTTTTGAAGATGATCTCATAAAATGTAATAAGTCAAGAAAATATTATAGAGTGGATATATGTGTGTCAGTTTGTGACAGGTGTAGCAGAAGTTGTTCCTTCATTTCCCTTTTGGTTCTTAAAGTGTTGTACAATACAATAAATTACTCTAAGGGAATACAAAGAATGGTTTTCCTCCTGAGTTGTTATGGATCACTAACATTTTTCTATTAATTTAGTCTGCTCTGCCAACCTCAAGCGATGCCTCTGTAATTAATGTGTGAAATAATTGAATTTGTATGTGCTCCAAATTGTACTATTTTCTGTGCCATTAAATAGTACAGATTTCCCGCTCTCCAACGCATATTTTATTAAGATTTTACGATAAGATCTCAGAGAGATACAGAGGTTGCAATATTTCCTCTTATCAGGAGATATTGATTACTACATCGCACTGCTCATATCTCAGCAACCGCTTACACTATCAAAGTGATCTTATGCTCTATTGATAGCTAATCTTTGGCGGTATCTGCTAAGCATGTCGTGCAGGTATACCGGCGCATACCGGCACCGGAATTGCTCGGTGAGTGGGAATCCGTTGAAAAAAGTGGATATATGCGCGGCTTTGCGTTGCTCAGCCGTTTCCGCGCATATACTCAGGCTTTTCAACGGAATCGAACTCGCCGAGCAATTCCGGTGCCGGTATGCGCCGGTATACCTGCACGACATCTCTAGTATCTGCTGCCTGAAGATCATCACAATCCACCAGATCCTTGCACTGGAATGGCCCAAAGATCATTAGAATCTTACTGGACCATCAATCAAGATCTAATGACTCCAGTGAGTCAGGAGAGCCTTCCAAATTGATCCAGAAGCTTCTCTGACTCACTTTATAACTCACTGAGATGTAGCCTCTGTTCATTACATGTATATACTATGATAATATGATCTACAAGCCAATAGCAGGTCTCAGATGCATCAATGCCTTCGATCCACACCCTGTCTTTACTCTTGTATCCTATACTGGGCTAGGGTGTACCCCAAGTATAGCAGTACACTCTTTTGATGATTGCACTGGCATGCATGCATCTATTTGGCTCTGGAATGCCCTCCTCAGGGTATAAAAGGACCTCCTCTGAGGCCCTTCCAGACCACCCTCCTTCCTCTACTCAACCCAGACTGGTTATTGGTTTCTTTTCTCTTTCTATTTTTCTCTTGTCTGTGTGTGATTTCTTATATAACTAGTACTGAGGAATAAAGTACCATATTAGTTATATACTGTCTGAGTCATTGTATCTTATATACAGAGATATATAAGGATACAATATTGCCTAATTGAGCATGACATTAAGTACCAGCTATTAGAGGAAATCTAAGTACCTGTAGCTGAGGAAGTACATGCATTAGGCAGCCCACCATGTATCCTATAAGCTATTGCTTAAGTCTAGTATTAAGATTAGACTAGGGCTGAACTACATTTAAGATATCTAAGGGAACCTGACCATAGTAGTCTTGCTCTTTATACCTATAAATTAGTGAGTTTACACTGTGAAAGATTAAGACTACCTTGAGTGTTACTTGATTGCATTGCAACTACTTTGAGCCTTCTTACTCTAGTCTAAGAAGTATTGAGTACAATTAGTGTATACTAACATATCTACATTTTCTTAAGCTCTAGATATTCTAGTGTACCCTGACCCATAACACATAGAGTCAAGCTGTTGTCCTGAAAATTTGCCAGGGAAATCATATGGCATATAGCTATATATTCTACTAATACATGTGTCTGATATTGCCTATCCTTCATCTTTTACAGATGATTCTCTGTCAGATGGTCACATGTCCCATTTGATCTGTGGCCCACTGTATGGGATGCCATCCCAGGTGATGAGTGCTTAGCAAAAGTCTTTAAAGCCCTGGATGACAACAAGAAGGTCAAAGACTGGGAATGGGATGAGGGACTACTGTGGTATAAAGGTCAGATTTACATGCCAAATAACAAAGAACTTTGCAAGCTGGTAATTGAAAGCTGCCTTGATAATGCAGCAGCAGGGCACCCAGGGCAGTTCAGGAGATACAAGCTGCTAAATTGCAAATACGTGTGGTCATCTATGAAGAAGTCTGTTAATGAATACATCATGCATTGTGAATCCTGCATCTGTAACAAGCACAGCAATCAAGTTCCTCCAGGATTATTAAACCCAATACCAGCACCAGAAAAACCCTGGGAGGAAATCACTTATGACTTGATTACAGGATTGCCATTGTTGGAAGGCTTTGATGCCATATTCACAGTAGTTGACTGACTCACAAAAATGGTCCACTTCATACCATGCCAGTCAGAAGCCAGTGCAATGGATTGTGCAAACCTTTTCCTAACATATGTATGGAAATTGCATGGCCTGCCACAAAAAACAATATCAGATTGTGGGCCCAACTTTGCATCCAAATTCCTAAGGCACTTGTATAAACAGCTGGATATAAAGCCCTCCTATTTCACAGCATATCACCCCCAAACAGATGGCCAGTCAGAAAGGGCCAACCAAGTGGTGGAAGGGTACCTTAGGCACTATGTATCAGACCAACAGGACAACTGGGTCTTGCTTTTACTGCTGGCAGAATTTGCATACAATAATGGTGTTAACACCTCAACTGGCAAATCCCCATTCTTTGCAAACTACAGTTTCCATCCAAGGCTGGCAGCCAGTGACAAGGAGGAACAGAGTTTTCCATTAGCAGACATTCATATGGAATGGCTCCAAAAAGGGCATGATGAACTCAAGGCTGCCCTGGAGGTGGCAAACCAGAAAGTGAAAGAGTATTACAATTGGAAACATTGGGCCCCAGAGACCATTAGAGTTGGGGATAAAGTCTGGCTTGATACCAGAAATATCCAGACCCAGCAGGCCTCTAGGAAACTGGCCCACAAGAAGGTTGGACACTTCAAAGTAGCAGCACAGCACAGCACCCAGCCTTCAAACTTGACCTACCCCTGACTATGAAAATACACCCAGTATTTTGTATATCCCTCTTGACCAAGTACAAGCATGACCTGTATGGACATCAAGCTGCTCCACCACCCCCTGTGGTAACTCCTGAGGGAGAAGAAGAAGTTGAAGTTGAACAGATCATAAAATCAAGATATAACAAGAGGTCTGACATCTTTGAATATTATGTTAAATGGCTTGGGTACAACAAACGCCAATGGTTAACATATGAGGAACTGGTGAATGCACCAGAAATTCTGGCCAACTATGTCAAGTCACCCCCAAAGGCACCTCATGACCCCTGTGCCTTGAATGGGGGAAGTGTCACAAACTGACATGCATATATTCTCTTTACAATATTTTCTTGATTTATTATATTTTAGGAGATCATTTTCAAAACATACTTGCCTTTTATGGTATATCTGTATTATGTGACCCATGGAATGTTCCAGACCACTGACTGAGATGTATTTCAACTTTGATATGAAATTCTGCAGCTCCACAACAGCTTCTATCCCCTATCCAATGGGACTCACTGTACAGACTTGTTTGTTAGGACGCAGCTCATGAGATGTATATGTATTGGGTAAAGTTTGCAGAGGACTCCTCAAGAACTTGACCTCTGTTGAATACAAGTTCTTTTATTCTCTTTATTTCTGTTTTGCTTGTCACCTGACTTGTCATCATCAACACTGAGCCTTGTCCTATTATTAGTTGCTTGCTTACTGATCACTGCCATTCATCTTTCTCATGCCACTATTATCAGTTACTTGCTGATTGATGGATATACTATTATTAGTAACTGGCTGACTGATCACTGCCATTCATTCTTACTCATCCTGCATGTACACTTAGTCACTCCCTTGGTTAGAATAGTATAAAAGCAAGGAGAGCAAGCTGGTCTACCCCAGCTTGCTCTACCTTGTCAATTCCCCTCTAAAGCATCCAGTGTGAAGAACAGTCCCTAGCTGACTTATTAGCTTAAGTAATGCCTAGAAGGGTCTTGAGTCAAGACCACATTGCAAGCCCCAGCCCTAAGCATCTGACTTAGCCACTGTCCAAAGTCACTCATTCAGCAACAGGTGTCCATCAGCCATGAGACAGTAGACACACACAAGGCATCAAGCCAAGATGAGCCACACATCAGCAAGTAGTCAGGACATAGTCCAGACCTAGTACTGGCACTAGCCACTTGAAAGCAAAGTCTGACAACCACTTTCAGAGGTTGTGACACTGTACTGCAGCCTGGTTGCAAACATCCACCTTGACTAGTATATGCAATGGTTGACTTGCTATGTCTGCTGATGATGGCTCATGGTCAGGTGCACACTACCACAGAACACCAGTTGCATCAGGGGTGCAAGACAGTGGAAAGTAATGAGATTACACTACCAAGTGCACCATGGCTACACACTAGGGGCATACCCCTGGCCACCCTCTAGTCCACTGATCATATGTAGGTGAGTGCCAATCTAGTTCTGAGATTCCTGTACTAATTTGTTTCTTTTAGGTGTCAAGATCCACCAGATATCCTGCTGTTGGCTCCCATCACTTGACTTGCAAATAGGTGTAATTGTTTCTGCATTTCCATTTTCCATTTCTGTCATGAACTGACACACATATATCTATCCTATAATATTTTCTTGATTTATTACATTTTATGAGATCATTTTCAAAACATACTTGCCTTATATGGTATATCTGTGTCATGTGGCTCAAAGGATGTTCTGGACTGATAACCAAGATGCATTCCAACTCTGATGTGAAATTCCACAGCTCTGCAGTTGCTTCTATCTCTTATTGATCATGACTCACCATATGGACTTGTTTGTTATGATGTGGCTTGTATCATGTATATAAACCAGGTCAAGTTTGCAGAGGACTCCTCAAGAACTTGACCTCTCATCAAATACAAGTTCTTTTCTTACTATTTTCTTCATTGCCTGACTTGTCATCATTGACAATTTCTTTGCTGTTTGCTCTTTAAATGTTTACAAGACTGATGTTACAAGATTGATGTTGAGCCACCTGCATCTACTACCTTGATGTCTATTGAATATATAATTTTATGATATGTACAACCTGTGGACACACTGGGACTGAATGCTCCAAGCAAGCAATGAAATATCCAGAAGCAGAGCTGAAACATGACTCCCTGAAAGTCCTGTTGGATTGACTGGAGGTCCACCAGGTTTTGGGGATGTCCACCAAAAGGAATTTCTTTTGGCCAAAACTGGACTTTTTCTGCTTATATAACACAATCGGATGCCGAATGCCACCCTTCAGTTTGGATATTGGGTACATCCAAGGACAACCAACAGGATATTCCAGCCACGGGACTAAAATTCGATCCTGTGACTTGTTACAGTGCAAGCCTGAGGTGCTTGGTCGAATCTACAAGATATTCGGTAGCATTCCTCTGCCCGAGTCGGTCAAGAACACTATGGCGCTCTCAAGTGGGCGGGAGGGCAAGTTTATGCAATCCTCGCTACAAGCTTTTTCGATTCCAAGCACCCTATTCCCCCAGCGACGTAGACGAATCATGTACTTACTCGAATGTACTGGAATTAATCGAGCCACGTAACCGATTCCAGTGTATATGCGCAGTATATGGGCAGTCAGGAGAACGCCTGACTCACAGGTATTCGTAGGCATAAGTGACCCATTCTTACTTCAAACGCGCTGTTTTCTTTAACATGTTTTATTTATATCAATACACGCGTTAGTTTCTACAAGCGAAAAGTTCAGCTTAGATGTCCGAAGTTCGTAAACAACATGTTGACACGTATTCATGGGAGATCTCGGGCAAGAAAACGCCAGACGGGGTTTGCCCAGATACCACAGGGAATACATGGACTAGGTATCCGTGCTTTCTAGGGTTATGACTGAGAAACGAAAGCTCGATGAGTGCGGTAATCTACTTGGCTCAATTGGTGATTGAAGAGTAGGGGATGGCGAAAGCTGTTTCGCCCTTGTAAATTTGTAATTGAACGTGAACAATAAAAAATCCTTAGTAATGGTAATGATGACTTTCATGACTTAGTGCTAACCGCATTGTCTCGAAGACAGGCTTCAACGAGGTCACAACAAGCTCTTATGCGCAAGGAAATCCACTAGACATTCATCACACCTACTTCCCTGCCCTTGTGTGGTAAACGACCCTATAAAGATGCTGTTTGATTACGCTACCAACTTCAGCTCACCTGAAAAGCAGTAAACAGAAGACGCAGAGCTTTATCGGAGCGAGACTATGGGCACGCAAGGATGGGCGCAAAGTTTCAAATTAAACATAGTACATTGTTGTTACTCTTAATCCCGCTCAGCTACTTCGGGTGTTTAACCCCACTTTACTACCGCTATTAGCTCTCACTTGGATCACAAATACCATAGATATGTCCTACAATAAATAATGTCAGTATTAGTATGATTTATTCCGTGATTCTTATAACTCACGCCTCCCAGTAATCGTCTGCGGCCTTATTACCGAAGTGAGCAAGCATGATGATCTGTTCAGCCGGACACATGGCTTACATAGTAAATATTTCCATGTGGAGATTTCCAGTGGGTGTCATCAATTTTGCGATAATTCGTCCGGATAAATCTACCAATGCAACGGTTTTTGCGAAACTGAACTCGGTAACCATTCGCGTGGCTTCACGAAAACTCGCCTCAGTGACAGCACATTTTTAGTCCAAGTCATACCATACCTACGAGGTCCTGGAGGGTGCCCAGCTTCCGTACCGGCGTTGATGAGTATGGCGCATTTACTCTGCGCCCTAAACTTGAGCAGACCCTGGACAGTTCCACATCGAATGCCCTCGTATGAGGTGCAGTCGGGACGGGTCCGGTCAGTACAACCAGAAATTGACGAGGCATAGATGCTGACGCCCTCCAGCTGATAGGAAAACTTAGAACAAAGCGGACGAGGCAGAGGTAAAGCCTTACCTCACTTTGAGCCTTGGCTTGTGACAACTTTGCTTTGGGAGGGTTACATGCCAGGGTCAACGTAACGGCAGCGAGGAGAAATAGCAGGAACTTCATTGGAGTGGAATAAGGGGAACTGTGGATAGGTGAGCTGCTTACAGCAACTCTCGATTTATGTGTTCCCCTATTTGAGCGCCAAGAACACCTGATCGCCAGTATAGGTATGCCCGGGTTCAAGCCGGACTCTCTGGACACGCGCCTGTAACCCATGAGCGCCAAATTCAATAATTTCCAAGTCCGAATCGCACCCCATAGATCCGAACGTGATTAAACTGCTAACGCAATAAGGATTGCGCGCATTGAGAAAAAATCCATACTGATGCAAACATCTTTCTATTGACACCGGGTGCCCTCAATTCTTCAAGATTTTGCCCAACTGAATGGTGGTGCTCTATTGAAATTGTGTTAAAATCCTTAAAATCGTCGACAATTGAGGGCGCCCACCATCGTTCCAATGGTCGAGTGAAACGCGATTCTTGGTCATCTGCGCTACCAGCAGAATTTGTGTGGGGCTGGAATAGCATTAACATCTCCCGTGTGGCAAGCGAAAAACAAGCGATTAACGGTCTCGAGCTGTCCTAGAACACATCAGATTGAGTCCCTGTGGGTGGGCTGTGTATGAACTACGTTACGTGAATGACACTTGAGATGTGAACTGAATTTGTTTACTCAAGATTCATTTTTTGAACCGAGTTTTAGCGTATGGATACCCGGGAGAAATGCAACGTTCCGAGATAAAATCAGTTGTCCTCCGAGGTGGAAATTAAGGAAATGTCTTTTACTGAACCCCGTTTCCGTATTGGGCGACGGAGAAGTCGGTTAGGGTTTATTATGCCATTCCGTACATACATATACCGTTGGACGGGTTTCAAGTGATCGATGAATGCAGCACATGCGTTTTTCGACTCTGTGAAGGCCTGTGTTTGACCGAGAAGCAAGCCTATCCCTTCAAGAACGTATCTCGTGAGATCAAAAGCAAACTTGGGCACAGGCGTATCTCTTCGGACTCATATCAGGGCATGCCAGGCTTGAGAAACAGACCCAGACTCTGGGCTTTGTCGATTGGCCTTCATTGCAGACCTACGGCGAAGCAGGCAAGATGGTTATTCACATCGTGCTAAGGTGTTCGAAGCCTTCTGAGCTCAGGCAAAATGTGCTGAGCCCTAAGGGGGGAAAACTTCTTTATCACTCTTTCCTTTTCTCAACTTAGGTTGGTCATCCAGCGGTCCTTCAAAAATGTTCAGGGCCCCCATCGATTTCGTCGTTTGTGATACGATGGTGTATCTAGACACTTTTCATTGTTACTGTTGAACAAGATCATGGGCCACCAATATGCCAGCGCATGTAGTTCTTACATATGAGTGTTTCCGATGTTCCCCACGTCTTATTAATTGTACATGTGGAAAGAATGATGCATTACCCTTATGTACAAGCCCGGCTACCGCAATGTGGCTACGTGCCGCGCAGGCAGACACAAGCATCGGAAATCGCGTTCCAACTGTTATTTTGGTGGTCAAAAATTCGCGTCGTACCGAGCAATAGCCGCTGAGACGTCAGATCCATGTTAGACAACGTCTCGCGGGTTCTGCACGCGGGGAACTTATCGTGTACGAAGCGCTTGGCGCTTCGCTTATTATATGCGTCGTCTCGCTGCTCGGTCCGCTGAGCATAGCTTACGGTCCACTTCGGCGACCCATCGGCTCCAACGGGATCCCATGAACGGGGATTGTCATTTTATAGCGCTAAAGGATCCATATTCTGTGCCGGATATCCTTTTGGAGCTGGGATCTTGAATATGGATACCTGAAGGGTGGGTGGTTTTCTCTCATACTTCCGCTAAAGCTATCACTCGCTTCTAGAGCGCATAGAAAAGGAGCCTGTATCACATTTCTCACACCCTCAGCCTGGTATTTCACCAGCGACATACATTCGCCAATCGCGCACCGGTCTTTAGCCTCCAAAGGAACCACCTCCAACCCTCGATTTTAAGAGCGGGTCAGACAACGCATGTGAACCCTTGGCCTCGCACGGAGGCCAACGATAAGGCGCACGCACACGCGCTCTCACATTGTTCTCAAAATGACCCCACCTACTCTGAACTTGACGTATACATTGGAAAATCGAGTGGTAGCTATATCTCTACAAAACGAGCCCAGCGCCGCCCATAATGGGTTGTTGTCGGTGATCCCCGCAGTCGCAGTCTCGGCGACCAGCTACCAGGTTGGCCCAGCTACGGGGTTCCTGGTTCCCCAAGCACATTGCGTAGGCCATGAAATACAACCTAGTGTTCGACCCGGAGCAACCAGTTTGAGTACACAGATATCATAGTTCATTGCCTAAGTTCGCCCAAAACAAAATATGTAGAGATGAGACGACCAATACTGATCCGGGTGAGCGCTTCATGGGCGGTAGCACTGCTCACCTGTTTTGGATGCTTTCGATCTCTAGGCTTGAGTGAATTTAGAGACTTTTATTTCTATGGACTGAAGAGACGGATGCTGCCTGTAAGAATATTAAAGTTTCAATCCTTGTTCATACTCCAGAATGTAAACGTGTGACCCAAATTGTTGCTGATGCCTCGCGACTTATCTTCTAGCGCACAGCGCAATCTCGTTTCACGCCCTTTTGAGAGTCTTAGACCAAAATCTTGCAGAAAAATCAGCTTCCTCGACATGCTCTAGTCAATACTGAAGACATATGCCAAGGTCTGGTATCACAGGATTTGAGAATACGAGTTCAAAAAAAAAAATCGAAGCATTAGCCTCTCTGTATGACAAAAGCCTCCTAAAACCTCGGATGAAATAGAGTTAGTATTATTACTAGCTTCTACCCAAGTTTGTGGGTTATCCGGTGTACGATGTACGATATTAAAGGACGATATGTTGGTACGAATATATAGACCGTTTTCAGTACGGTATTTGCTGGATTGCGTGTGTCACTTTTGATCAACTCTGGTACGTTCCATATGGGCTTACTCCCCGTGTAATTCATTCGGCTTGCGTTCAGGGTATTTAAGTATGATAACGACGATCTTTTTCGGTATGTAATGTAAATGCTTTTTAGCACGATTGCCACCAAATCTACCAACTTGGACTTGCGTTCTGGCTACCAGAAAGCGGAGGTTACGGGAAAGCCGGTCGGCCGTAAAGCAGTACGTTCAACACTGAAAAAAAATCATGTGGGTAATCAGCATGTGCTAACAATTGGTATAATGTGGGTAAGTAGTACAAAACTGCCGCATATATTGTGCACAACCTATTTGGAGGCCAGTACATACAAGCAGATACAAAATCGTGTATCAGGCCAGGTCATTTTAAGATAAACTCACAGATAATAGAGACTCAGCCAAGGGATAATACAGAAAGAGTCGTGTGGAGCAGGCAAGTCAGAATAATTCAAGCAAGCAATTGGGACTGAGAAAACTACGTATTGCTTGCACACCTTTGTTGTCACTGTCAGCATCAGCATTGGCATCGGTATTGGCATCAGCATCAGCATTGGCATTGGCATTGGCATTGGCATTGGCATTGGCATTGGCATTGGCTGTTGAACGATCCCATACATATATCGAACTTACATCGATATTATACCGCCTTTTGTCTTTCTGCCTGATGTTTGATGTTCTATCCCCGTTTGTATCTCTTTTCTCCCGCATACACGCCGATGTACCACCTCGAATTATCCGTTGTTCTCTATATAAACGAATACACAAGTCGCATTATCGACAGCGATTTTTCCCCACTCTACTGCGTCAAGCTCAATCCACTTCTCTCGACTGCACTAAGTATTAATTGGAGCGCTTTTATTTCCAGCGTTTCAACAGGTTATGAGCCCCGGCTGTTATTGAGCTCACCGATTGCCCAACCTGTCCAACCCGCAGTTATCTACGCCTGCCCAGTTGCCGCGCTTGTCGCCTCTTGCATCGCCCACTTCATCAGATCGTCGCATACAAGATTTCCTCAACGCTACAGGCGTCACAGACGAATTCGCCGACTTCACTCTTAATCCAGCACCTTATGACATCACACTACTGCCCTCACCATCCAACGCATCCACACTCGATACAGTCGAACTCGACCTACATGATCAGCTTTATTTGCTACAGCTCGGCACCACCGAATACCAATTCACTAGCAATCAACTTGCCCTATATGAAGAACTTTTGGAGGCACATACACTGCCACGCAAAATGATTGACCCACGTGACAGAAAATCGACGTCCTCGCTCTGCGCCCCTAACGATTACGATTCATGTACATACAAGAGCGCGAATACAATGTAGACTACTATAGAGTCCGAACGCAAAAAGAAATAGAAAAATCGATAAGCGGAGTGTTGAGAAATAAATGAAAAAGGTTTGGGTCTGGGTCAATCATTTTGCATGATGTACACTGCACAGCAAAATGATTGCAGCACGTGACAAAAATTCGATCATTCTCGACTCTGGAGACAGTTACTAGATTTCATGTAGATACATTCATGCGATTCAAAAGAGTGATACAATAGACGCGTAGTGCAAAAACAACGAGCGAAATCGATAAGTGGGATGGCGAGAAAAAAAGGAAACAAAGTTGGATTTGCTGCAATCATTTTGCGTGATGTAAGCAGCCTCACCCGCTTACGGTTCTCCGCAACTGTCTGTTTCTTTTCTAGTGCCGATTCACTCAATTTTTTTACACTATGGTGGCTGCTATATCACCCTCAAAGCGTGCCAATATAATCTTCTTGAAGCAGAAGGGTCTGACTGACCATGCAGTGGCAAATCAGCTGGGTGGGGTACACGACACTACCGTTGGTCGAATCTGGTCAAGCTATCTTAGAGGCGACGATATCTTCACACCAAAGAAAAGCACTGGTCGTCCACCCAAACTAGATGAATCTGAGGGTCGTTGGGCTGCGTTGCTGATGTCTTGTGGCATTGTCAAGACTGCAGCTGACCTTAAACGCGACTTTTTCCCCAATGTGAGCACTGATACGCTCTGACAGCAGTTGCATGAGCACGGTTTTCGCGTCTATCGTCGACGCAGGGTTCCATTCCTTAACCACAAGAAGCGTTGGAGGCGGCTGTGCTGGGGGCGGTTGCATTTGACATGGGACGAGGTAGACTGGTCCAAGGTCTGTTTTTCGGACAAGTCAAAGTTCCCTGTTTTTGGAGTTGGAGGGCCAGATATCTACTATAAGAAGGTTGGTGACCCAGTGAAACCAGAGCATATGAAACAGGTTGTCAAACATGGTGGAGGACATGTTATGGTTTGGGGGTATATTACACCAGACAGTGTTGGCCGATTGCACCTTATAGACGGCATGCTCACGGCAATCAAATACACTGAAATACTTTCCAATGAATTCTTTCGCCCCCTCCTTAAATCCCACACTCATCCATCTTCAATAATATTCCAGCAAGACAATGATCCGAAACACACTGCTCGAGTGACCAAAAAGTGGCTCCTTGATTGTCAGCTCCGGGTCCTTCCCTGGCTGTCGAACAGCCCAGATATGAACCCAATCGAGCATGTTTGGTCTTATCTTGACGCTGCTGTTTGCGCTGAACAGCCCCAGCCAACAAATCATTGGGAACTCTGGGAGGCTCTGGAGCAGCAATGGTACAGGATTCCCTCTCAGTATATCTGTGGTCTTTACAAATCAATGCCTTGCCATATTGCAGCACTAGTAAAAGCGAAAGGTGGGCACATTAAGTACTAAGTGGCTTGTTCGAGTGTGAGTACCTTCATCTATTTTTTCTGGATGTTAAGACAGCTTGCTTACATCACGCAAAATGATTGCAGCAAATCCAGCTTTGTTTCCTTTTTTTCTCGCCATCCCACTTATCGATTTCGCTCATTGTTTTTGCACTACGCGTCTATTGTATCACTCTTTTGAATCGCATGAATGTATCTACATGAAATCTAGTAACTGTCTCCAGAGTCGAGAATGATCGAATTTTTGTCATGTGCTGCAATCATTTTGCTGTGCAGTGTAAGCAAATAGTACTCCCCCTCCACCGGACACAGTAGAAAGACTCACTTTGTTCAATCTTTTCTAATAACTAGTATTCCCTCCCTTGGCCTTTACAACTGCAGCTACTCAGCAGGGCATTGACCTATAGAGCTTTTGGATATAGCTTGGTGGTATCTTCTTCCACTCCCTCCTCAGCACCTTGGCCATTTCAGTGCAATTTGTGGGAAGGGGCAGTGTAGCACGAACGGCAGCATCAAGGTACACCCACACGTGCTCTATTGGCTTCATATCTGGGCTGCTAGCAGGCTAGAGATGTCGCACCAGAAATATGCAGGAATCCGTCTCCTGCATACGGTTTCTGGCGGTTTTTTTCAATTCCTGCTCCAGCTCCATCTCCGTCTGCCGGAAGCCGGATTCCGTACGGAATTCCGTCAGGGTTGCAGGAACTGCCGGAGTGAAGGAGTTCCTGCATATGATGATCCCTAAAAGTGCTCCGATCGTGATACTTTGTAGCTCAAAATGTGCGCGCTGACGAGCGCTTTCGAACGATATATAACACCAATTATAATATCCCCGCGTGCGTATAATGCGACATCCTTTACATCTCAGACAGGGGGAATCAAAACCTGACATTTTTCAAAGTCACCACAACTTATTGCTCAGTAGCTCATTAAATGCGCAAAATTCCAGACATGCGATTCATATCAAAAAGTATAGGCTAGAAAATTCTGTAGCGTCTTGCGCGGCGCAATACATACTCAGAAAATAATCCCAAACATGCGTACCTCCAAATGCACATGTATCCAAGCATATTCAGGCTTCAATAATGGTGCGATTGAGTTTCTGGGCACTGAAAACCCCCAGAAAGTTCTTCATGTTTCTGGCAGGGGGTTGGAACAAGGTGAACCAAGCATGGTGCACCCATGTGCTGCATACCAACAGCTGAAACATGGTCAGTGATGATAGAACACTTGCTCCAGCACATTTGAGACGCACCAGGGGACCTCTAGTATGGTTTTCAAGGTCGAGGAGTCGATCTGTCTCATCAGAATTCGCTCAAACAGCCTAGTTGCTCCGGTACCGCCTCTGGTAAGCGATTTATGTCCCTGCAAGTGTTCTACCCCCTGTTTTGTCAGTTAATAATGCTTCAAACGAGCTGATTTTTTGTATATAGCATGTAATAGATGTATCGCATCGATTGAACACAGGGGAGCGATATTTGCACCGCTAGAATTGCTAGTGCCTGTGGCACTCCTCAGGGGCTGAGCCCCCCTATTTCGCTGATTTCTTCTCGTAGAATGTTCCAAATGCCCGATGAATGGTACCATTGGATTCCCCTCACTGAGACGCATCGATTGATACTCATTACGACTGAGATTGGTAAAGTCCTAAACAGGGGCTGTAAGTGCACTTACCCCTGATTATTCTCTGAACTTGTTTAGCCAGCGATGTGGCCTATACAATTTTGTGACCCTATGTGTAATATATCGTTGGGACGCTGTGATTTTTCTGCATTTAATGGTGTATACTAAGAGTGTCTGCGATGGGTTTCAAAAAATACTTTGCAGCTGCCAGAGCAGGAACTCCGGCATTCCTGCAGGCGCTGGAATTCCTCGGAGTCTGGCAAAATTCCGGCACCCCTGAGCTGATTCCGGCTCCGTCTCCATCTCCTGCATGCCGGAAATATGCCAGAATAAGCGCCAGAATTCTGGCTGATTCTGGCAGACGGAGTCTGGCACGACATCTCTATAGCAGGCCATGGAAGAACTTTGATGCAACGATCAAGCAGCCATTTCTTGGTCAACCGAGTGGTGTGCTTCAGATTGTTGTCATGCTGAAAGATGATGGAAGATGGGTGAGTGCAGGATTTGATCAGGGGGCAGAGGAACTTGGTAGACAGTATTTCAGTGTATTTGACAGCAGTCAGCATACTGTCAATAACATGCAGTTGCCCAACGCCACTTGCAGTTATGTACCCCCATACCATGACATGGCCACCACCATGTTTGACCACTGGTTTCACATGCTCTGGCTTTGCAGGGGCTCCAACCTTCTTGTAGTAGATATCTGGGCCTCTAGAGCTAAAAACAAAGAATTTTGACTTGTCAGAAAATATCACCCTTGTCCAATCTATCTTGTCCCATGTTAAATGGTCATGTCCCCATCGCATACAGCACCAGTGCTTCTTTCGATCAAGCAGGGGTTGTTGGTGTCAATGGTAAATGCAAAATCCTAGCTCTATCAATCACTGTCTGACTGTATCAACACTAAGATTGGGGAAAAAGTTGTGTTGTAGCTCAGCAGCTGTTTTGACAACACCACAAGAAATCAGTAGCGCAGCCCATCAACCTGCTGATTCATCCATTTTACATGGCTGACCAGTAGAATGCCCAGGAGTAAAAACATCATCACTGCATAGGTAGCTAGACCAGATATGCCCAACTGTTCTATAGCCTATGGGTGACAACCTGCTATGTTATGACCCGCCTAGCAGACATAACCTAACAACTGAATATTGTACAGATTTATGGCATTTTTCCCGAAGCGGAACAAACCATAAACAAGGTCACGTGATCTCGGCGCTTACCAACGATTAAGCGCCGGTGGTTACCCTGAACTCGCTCCAGCGTTTCTCTCCCATGTTACCTGGAGCGAGGAGCGAGTTGTCACGTGATCTCGGCGCTTACCAACGATTAAGCGCCGGTGGTTACCCTGAACTCGCTCCAGCGTTTCTCTCCCATGTTACCTGGAGCGAGGAGCGAGTTGTCACGTGACCTCGGCGCTTATCCAGCGATTAAGCGCCGGGTGCTTAAGTCCAAAAGTGTCACATGACCCTCAGACCTTGCACGGCTCTATAAGATTCGGAGCTGCACAAACTTAAGACAAACAATTACCTAACCCATAGTACTGTACATAACCTACACCTACTGCGGAGTGTGCTTAGATAATACGTCCGCAGCCACCGCAGCCACAGGTATATATAAGGAGGATAAAGCAAGACTGGATGCCTCAGCTTGCTTTATCTCGTCAACCACCATAGACCATAGCAAACACTGTAACTAGAACACTCAATACATACCACATAGCACCAAACCGTCAACGCAGCCACTACTTAAGTGCTCCACAAGGGAGCCTCCAGAGGGTCACGACATTATAAAGCAAGCTCTTAACTTAACTAGTGGCGAACATAAGTATACTGCACAGATACTAAGGGCTGAGTACACGAGAAAACCAGCTAACTCCTGTGATACATAAGAGAACATAAGGAAACTATGTCACAGAGACCACAAACTCAATCTCAAAGCAGAGTGGCAAATAGTAGGCCACAATCACCCAAACCCATTGCTTCCCCAGAGGCTGAAGGTAACCCAGATGAGACCCTCCAAGGAATGCCAGGGGGGTTGCCACAAAACCCACGACCAGTGGCTCAACCCAACCCCACTCGGGCCCCCATCCTGGGAGGGGAAATAGGGGGAATACCACTCCGCAGCCCTCAACCGCCAATTCACCTGATAAATCCAGACCCAGAAGATATCTCAAATCCAGAGAGGGATGAGGTAGAAGATATGACCCGAACCATATACGAACAAGGCACAGCCTTGGCGGAAGAGGCAAGGACACAACCCCAGCCAGGTCCCGGAACCATAGCCACTGCCAACCCTATTCACACCATTGCCACAGCCATCAGGGCGGGGCTCAAGGAACTTAGAGACAATAATCATAGGGAACTAGAAAAGGCAATCACGGGTATAAATCAGTGTCAAATATCACTAACCCGACAAGAAGGAAACGTGGACTGGATGGTAAGGTCTATGGAAACATCCAACAAAAATGTCCTCTATGTGGCAAAGAACCAGGACGACCTAAAAGCAGAAATGGGGAACCTGATAAAAGAATTAAAGGACATCTCCATGGAAATAAACCGGGTACTGGGAATGCAAGAGCGAAAGCTCGAAAGCTTAGAGAAGAAAACCGAAAACACAGGGGAGATCCTAATCGCACTAGAACAACGGGTAACCGATCTAGGAAATGAGCTCCGGAAAACAACTGAAGCAGGAAGGCCAAGGGAAAGGACAGAAGAAACCAGGGGAAGAACTAGGGTGGTCATAGGAAGCCCCTCACGATCCCCCTCAGCCTCCCCAGTACGAACACCTTTTCTGGGAAGAACCTTCCAGGCTGAGTCCACAATAAGACCCCGAACAGAACCTCCATCCCAAGCAAACCAACCTACCCTTGCTGCAAACCACACTCCTAAGGAGGCAGACTAGGGAGACCCAGCAAATTTAATGGGAAAAAGGGGAAGGAAGCAGAGAACTTCATAATCAGCATGGAACTTTTCTTTGCTGACTATGACGAATCAGCCTTTGATGACCGAAAAAAGATATCTGCTGTGCTAATGAACATGGAGGATGGGGAAGCAGCAAACTGGGCACAACCTTACCGCCGGAAACTACTAGCAGGCGAACACACAGGTATTCTTGCATCCTGGAAGGATTTCAGGAAGGGATTCCTGGATGCTTTTAATGACCCAGTCATAAAGGAAAAGACCATCCGGAAACTAAGGAAATTAACACAGACCAAGAGCATTGGATTATGCTACCCAATTCCGGATCCTGATCCAAGAGGTAGACTGGAACCAGGAAGCCTCAAGGACCAATTCAGGGAAGGGTTAAAACCCGAAGTACGACAAGAGATCTTAAGGATTGAAGTACTGGCAAATGAGGCTGAAGGTCCATCATATACCTTAGATCAATTAATTGACTTTGCCTGCAAAATGGATGACATGCAGTTTGCAAACCAGAAAATGAATACAAGGACCAGCAACTCATCAAATTCAACCTGGGCACCAGCGAAATACAAACAAGGGGGAAACAAGCCTTTAGGGACCAGCGCAAACAGGGGAATACCCAAACCAACAACATGGTAAGGATACCAAACAGTGAAAAGGACAGGCGAAGGAAAGAAGGACTCTGTATCAAATGCGGTAAATCAGGGCATGTCCTGAAGGAGTGCCGAGGCCAGTGGACCTACGACAAAGCTAAGATACAAGGGAAGGCCAGCAGACAAGTTGAGGAAGAAAGCAGCTCTGAGTCGGAAAACTAATTGGTCCTACCACTTCCATGTTGGAGGACCCCAATATAACCCCTACCGCAGATGTATGTTACCTCAAGAAGTCTAGTAATCAATCAATAATATACACTACGGTAGAGGGAATCATGGAACCAGCTAAAACGCTGATTGACTCAGGATCTTCAACCAACTTCATCGATAAGGCCTATTCAAGGGAAAAAGGGATTCCAACCACTCCCCTCAAACACAAGAAATCAATTGTGGCCATTGATGGAAATGAAATCAAGGATGCCATAGAAGAAAGGGCAGAACTAAACATCGAAGTGGAAGGGAAGACACTAAAATGCTCCCTTTATGTAATGACCCTAGGTGACACAGACATAGTCCTAGGGAAAGAATGGCTTGAAGAAGCAGAACCTATCATAGATTGGAAAGACCTTACCATCTCATACCCAGACGAAATCAAGGCAAGGGCAGCAAGTGAAAGCCTACAATCCCAGAAGAATTTAGGGATTTTGAAGACCTATTTGGGGAAGAAGGTTTCCGAGAACTTCCACCCCACCGAGGTAACCTAGACTTCAAAATGGACCTGATCGAGGGAGCGGAGCTGCCAAAGCCTGCAAAGAGGTACAGTATGTCACCAGCAGAAACAAAGGCGCTCAGGGAGTACCTAGAGGAGGAACTAAGAAACGGGAAAATAAGGCCCAGCCAGTCAGTTGTAGCTGCACCCTGTTTCTATGTGAACAAAGCAGATGGAGGGCTTAGGTTGGTAGTCGACTACCGTAAGATGAATGACATCACCAAGCCAGACAGGTTTCCACTTCCAATCCAAATAGAATTGATTGAGAGACTGAAGGATGCAACCATCTATTCAAAAATGGATGTTCGATGGGGGTTCAACAACATCAGGGTAAAAGAGGGAGACGAATGGAAAACAGCTTTCAGGACAGGAGAAGGCCAGTTTGAATGCTTGGTCATGCCATTCGGAGTAAAAGAAGGACCAAGAACCTTTACCAGGTTCATGATGGAAAAGTTCCGTGACATAATAGACGATTATGTGGTAATCTACATGGACGATGTACTAGTGTTTTCCAGAAACAGGGAAGAACACGTACAACATGTCAGGGAAGTGTTAAGAAGAATGAGGGAAAACCACCTCTTCCTCAAACCACACAAGTGTCAGTTCTTTGTGAAGGAGGTAAGCTTCATTGGAATTGTCATATCCCCAGAAGGGATATCGATGGAAAAGGAAAAGGTAAAGGCAGTTCTAGAATGGCCAGAACCTAACACAGTAAAAGAAGTCCAAGCCTTCCTAGGCTTCGTGGGGTTCTATAGAAGGTGGATAGAGAAGTTTAGTACCTTAGCCAAACCCCTCACAGATCTCACCCAAAAAGATGTCAAATTCCTGTGGGAAAGAAAACAACAGGAAGCATTTGAAGCTATCAAAGAAGCAGTAGCAAGAGAACCGGTCCTGATCCACCCAAACCCAAACAGGCCATACATACTGGAAACAGACGCCTCAGGAGTGGCCATGGGGGCGGTACTAAGCCAAAAGGGTGATGACAACCGATTGCATCCAATTGCCTTCCTATCGAAGAGCTTCACCCCACCAGAGAAAAATTATGACACCTACGACAAGGAGTTGCTTGCAATTGTTAGGTCCTTAGAGCACTGGAGGTTATACTTAGAAGGGACAGAGGAACCTATTGTGATATACACTGACCATAGGAACCTCCAGTACTGGCAAAATGCCCAGATGTGGAATAGAAGGCATGCCAGATGGTATCTCACTCTGGCACCCTTCAATTTTCAGATTGTGTATAGACCAGGGAAACTCTCACAGAAGCCAGATGCCCTTTCCAGAAGGAGCGACCATGGGGATACCCCTATGGAACCACAGATCATGATTCCAGAAGAAAGGTTCATAGGTTTCATGGCAGAAGTACAGGGGAATTTCTGGGAAGAGCTTAAAGAAGCTCAGGAAGAAGACGAATCTATCAGATCCTTAAGGCTGAGTGTGGCAAATAAGAACAACTACCGCCCTCAGTACAGAAGGAATTTAGACGGTATGAAATGAAGGAGGGCCTATTAAGGTATGACGATAGGCTCTACATCCCAGATGACAAGGACTTGAGGTTGAGTCTCCTTGAGGAGTGCCATGACGCCCCAGTGGCAGGTCATCAGGGACAAGCCCGAACACTAGAATTACTATCAAGGGATTACTATTGGCCAGGAATGAAGGCCCAAGTAAACCGATACGTGGAATCTTGTGAAACGTGTCAAAGAAGCAAAGGACACAAACAAGGCACTCCCCTGAAGTCCTTACCAATCCCATGGAAACCATGGGCAGATGTCGCATATGATTTCATCGTCAAATTACCTGTCTCAAAGGGGTACGACAGTATTTGACAGTTGTAGATCGCTTCTCCCGGCAGGCCCATTTTGTACCATGTCTGGAGAGCACCAATGCAGAAGAACTGGCAGAAATATTCATAAGGGAAGTATGGAGACATCACGGGACCCCAGAAACCACTGTCTCAGACCGAGGGCCAACCTTTAACAGCCAATTCCTAAAGCCCTATACAAAGGAATTGGGACAAAGCCCAGATTCTCCACTGCTTTCCATCCAGAAACAGATGGTCTGTCGGAAAGGACAAATCAATGGGTAGAAGGGTTCTTAAGAACCTTCTGCAATTATAGACAAGATGATTGGGTAAAATGGTTACCCATTGCCGAATTCTGCCATAACAACCACGTAAATGCTACAACAGGACAAACCCCATTTGAAACAGTATATGGAAAAAACCCAAGATGGGTTGTCCGAGAGGGAGAAGAACCATCTGAGGCACCCGCTGCAGACAACATGCGTAATCAAATGGAAAAGGTATGGGATGAGGCAAGAGCCTCAATGGAATTACACCAACAAATGGAAAGAAAGGGAGGGAATTCAAGGTAGGAGACAAGGTTTGGCTGCTCCTAACAAACCTCTCGTCCAAGAGACCCTCCAAGAAACTGGACAACCGAAAAGGGGGGCCCTTTGAAATCACAGAAAAGATCTCATCCCATGCATATCGCCTGGACCTACCTAAAACCATACGTGTACACAATGTATTCCATGTAAATCTCCTCTCGCCATTCACAGAAGATAAAGACTTCCGAAGAAGGCAGGCCAAACCACCACCAATCATAACGGAAAAAGGAGAGGAGGAATACGAGGTGGACCACATTGCAAATTATGAATGGCGGAATGGCGAGCTGTTTTACCAAATCAGATGGAAGGGCTACGACCCAATAGAAGACACAATGGAACGTGCCAGCAAGTTTGCTGACATGAAAGAGGTTCTAAATGACTTGCAAAGGCGCTTACCAGACGCACCAATGCCAGTCAAGACAAGTCAGCACTCAGGTGACTCGAAAGGCAGGCCAAAGAGAACCAAACGAGGATCTGGAAAGCTTTAAAAGGAGCCATCCAGGATACCCAAGAAAGGCCAGAGCCCGCTCTACTACCTCACTTGCACCACAACACACCTGCGAAACCCCAAAAGCATGCCTTTCGTCACTCACCCAATCGCACATCCCAACCGTTACACCCCACTTGCCGAAAATCAGGTGGCCCCACTTCGGCAGCCACCCACCACCAGGCGGCCAGCACCCTACCCTGGCAGGGAAAATCGTCCTAAACCAGGGATGTACTGCTCCAGTGTGGAAGACGCCCAGAGGTACGCCGAACGACTGTTGCCAGGGGCTAACCTAGTGTACATCCCAAAGAAGTTAAGGGATGAAAGGAACTGGATTGACGATGACAAGTACCTGGATCCCAGGTTAGGGGTCCTGACATGGCATGGAAGCCGGAAGCCAACGACGAGAAACGCCTTGTTAAGAACACCGATGTATGTCGTCGACAATATCGTGGGACCAACAGTCGACGTGGTGACCAAGGCAGCAAAGCAACAGAGGAGGGCCACAGGCCAAATGGCAGACGGAGGGGACTGGGAGGTGGAGCGCAGGGCAAAGGCGCTGTTGGAGCAGTGGAAGCTGGCACCGGCGGCACCGTATGTGGGACTGCTTGAGGCCACTACCACTGATGAAATGTTTACTGCCATCAGGTTGAAGGAAGCAAACTTGGCCGACTTCCGTAACTGGGTGAAGGTACGCCCAAACCTGCACGGTTACGACACAGATATGTCGAGCCTCACGGCAAGCCTGGAGTCCCTGGTGGTGAAGGAGGAGGAGCCGAGAGTAACATTAAAGGAACCAACCCCGGACCCAGCCCAAGAAGGAGTCCAAACGGATTGGGCCAAATGGGAGGATGAGCTGGCGGGCGCCTTGGAGGAAGTGCCCCTGCTGGCCCCGGAGCCCCTGTGATTATCGGGCCTATCACACGTTTTTTGGAATGTCTTAAGAATAATTTTCATAATCATATAATAATACATTTCAAAATGTTTCTATTTTTTCTTGCCCTTGAGGGGCCGGGTATAGGGTTTTTTTGCCTTCTTATCCTTCCTAGTAGTACGGGCCGCAGAACCACCGGCCCGGTTCTCAGGCAACAGCCAGGGGGCCTCCCCCCCTGGGAGATCGGCCATATAGTTCTGGAAACATCCAGAACCAGAAGCCGCAAAGGGTGAGGCCTCGTCAAACAAAGGGGCCGAGCCCTCCTCAAAAAACTCAGCAAGGGCAGCCTGGTGTTGCCGCTCCTCAAATAACCGGCAGTCCTGATCAACGAGCGCCCAGACACGCTCAAGGGTGGCCTCATGGGCCCGACCATCAAGGAGGATGCGCTCTTCTACAGAACAAGTTAGCTACGTGAGAACGACGAAGAACGAACACACATACCAGGCACCCCACAGAAGAACCAGTCCCCAACACCTTGATAGAAGTCTTCAAGGGAGGCGTCGCACACGGCATCACAGTAGGCGCAGTACTCCCCCTCAGGGAGAGACCAGCAGGTGCAGTCAAGGGGATTGTAGTTAAGGGAAATAACACGCATAGTAAAGACGGGATGAGGAAGGAAAACAACAAAACCACGAACATTAAAAAATCACGGTGCAACACAATAACGTGCACAAACATCAAAACAAGGTCTGGTCAGGTGACACCAACAGACATGACCATCTGCCAGAAAACAAACAACAAAGCACGGAATCACATGACCTAGCCTAGTCACGTGACCACCTGCCAGAAAACAAACAACAAAACACAGGAATCACATGACCTAGCCTAGTCACGTGAATATACGCTATCCCCTAACTACCGGAGGGGTCGGAGAGGGGGCACCGACCGAAGTGGGGGAGCAGAGGCCCCGAGCGTAGCGAGGATCAAGGCCGACGCGGAGGAACAGATGGGAGGGCACCCCTCGGAGATGCGTCATCACCAAAATAAGGTCATGTGATCACAACAAATGCAAGACGGAGTCATGTGACAATTAAAACGGACCTTGCAGCTTATATAGACAAGCACAAGACCCAAGATAACCCACACTCTCATGCTCTCTTCCCAGTCCCCAAATACCTCTAAAACTGTAAATGATGCTAAGCGGAAATGGATCGAACGCGGCAACACCCCAGCCAAGCGGATCAAGCGAAGGGCAGAGGTCGGCATCGCCATCACCAGCGCCCTCGGTATCAAGCCGAGCCCCCTCACCCACTTCTATGCGGCCTACGCCGATGGATCGAGGGTCCGAAGAGCCGACCGAAACCGCGCTGGCCCCTCAGTTCCGCGTCCAGACCAGGGCGGTGCTGCTGACCTGGTCGAAGCTACGCGATCAGCCCTCAAGTGGGCTCGTCGCCCAATACGAAGCATTCTGCCGCCAACGGCCAAATCATTGGGCGACTTTGGCAGTGGTGGAACGCCACAACCCCGAGGAACCGAACTACGACCCGGCCCGGCCCCTCCATGTCCACGCCCTCTCCATCAGTCAGGAGCGGAAGGGCGGCTGGAACACCCAGAACACCCGGTTCTGGGACTTCGAGGGGCAACACCCCAACATCCTGCCAAAGGACCTCAAGGACGGACCAGGAGGCAACCCTGCAAGGGAGGCTTTCAACTACCTCTGGAAGGATGTCGGAGCTAACGGCGAGGAGGTAGAGGAGCTGATGGCGGGGGACCTGACCTTGGAAAGGTTGGAGGAAATCCTGGTGAAGGGGAAGGGCAGGAAAAGGTCGAGGGCGGAGGTGGACCTGGAGGATGGGGCGGAGATTGTTGCCTCAGCGACAAAAAAAGAGTACTACCAGGCATTCAAGCGCCTGCGCCCTCTCCAGATGGTGACGACGTGGAACTCGGTACGAGCATATGCTGAGTACACGTATAAGGAGGACCGGGGATGCATGCCTGCAATCCCGGTGGAGTTGGAAGTCCCAGAAGACCGGGCGCACATCGACAGGGCGGACCGATGGTTTGCGGAAGAGTCTGAGAAGAGAGGGAGGGGTGTGCGCCATCGCATCCTGGTGATCGAAGGCGAAACAGGAACTGGGAAGACGGCGTATGCGCAATCCAAGGGCTCCCATAGCCGGATGTGCAACGTCTGGAACGTGGGGAATCTGTCGGAGGACGCCGACATCTGGATCCTGGATGACATGGTCCAGTCAAACGGGAAGTACTCGCTCAAAGCCCTGAGCCAGTACGAAGCAGACTTCACAGGCAGATATGCTCATGTGAAGTCAATGAAGGTACGGCCGACGGTGATCCTGGGGAATAGCCGGTCGGCCATAATGAAGTGTTGGACAGACATAGAGGGGGAAGAGGGGGACTTATGGGTATCCAAAAACGTAGACTGGGTATACTCAGGAGGGAAGCCATTTTTTATTTTTCCTTAAAAAAAATAAAATTATCTTTGTATAAGCCGTTTTATTCACAGACCATGTGTCGAGAAGTAAGCTTAAACAAGGAAATAAGCAAGGAGAAAGTAATCTCATGTAGCGTAGAGGTTAAGGGGTCTAGCCTGACTCATCATCTCCTAGCTAATCAATTACACATTGAACGGAAGGTCGTTGGTTCGAGTCCAGCGCCCTTAACCTCCTCGATATATGAGATACCTTTTAGAAACTTTTAGAACCCAGAAAAAAAGAAACATGCCTCGAGATCCCCCAAGACATGTCCAAAGGGGGGGATAATGTTATGACCCGCCTAGCAGACATAACCTAACAACCGAATATTGTACAGATTTATGGCATTTTTCCCGAAGCGGAACAAACCATAAACAAGGTCACGTGATCTCGGCGCTTACCTAACGATTAAGCGCCGGTGGTTACCCTGAACTCGCTCCAGCGTTTCTCTCCCATGTTACCTGGAGCGAGGAGCGAGTTGTCACGTGATCTCGGCGCTTACCAACGATTAAGCGCCGGTGGTTACCCTGAACTCGCTCCAGCGTTTCTCTCCCATGTTACCTGGAGCGAGGAGCGAGTTGTCACGTGATCTCGGCGCTTACCAACGATTAAGCGCCGGTGGTTACCCTGAACTCGCTCCAGCGTTTCTCTCCCATGTTACCTGGAGCGAGGAGCGAGTTGTCACGTGATCTCGGCGCTTACCAACGATTAAGCGCCGGTGGTTACCCTGAACTCGCTCCAGCGTTTCTCTCCCATGTTACCTGGAGCGAGGAGCGAGTTGTCACGTGACCTCGGCGCTTATCCAGCGATTAAGCGCCGGGTGCTTAAGTCCAAAAGGGTCACATGACCCTTGGACCTCGCGCGGCTCTATAAGATTCGGAGCCGCACAAACTTAAGACAAACAATTACCTAACCCATAGTACTATACATAACCTACACCTACTGCGGAGTGTGCTTAGATAATACGTCCGCAGCCACCGCAGCCACAGGTATATATAAGGAGGATAAAGCAAGACTGGACGCCTCAGCTTGCTTTATCTCGTCAACCACCATAGACCATAGCAAACACTGTAACTAGAACGCTCAATACATACTGCATAGCACCAAACCATCAACGCAGCCACTACTTAAGTGCTCCACAAGGGAGCCTCCAGAGGGTCACGACATGCTAGCTACATCCTGGTTGGTAAGGCCCTTTTGTTTGAGATGAACAATATATGCATGTTTTGAGGGAGAAATTGCAGCCACCATGATACAGAAAAATCAAAGAAATACACACTGGTAAGTGGCAAGGAGTTGAGGAGAGAAGTAGGGATTGGCTTTTGATTACATCATGCAAAATGATTGACCCAGACCCAAACCTTTTTCATTTATTTCTCAACACTCCCCTTATCAATTTTTCTATTTCTTTTTGCATTTGGACTCTATAGTAGTCTACATTGTATTCATGCTCTTGTATGTACATGAATTGCAATTGTTAGGGGCGCAGAGTGAGGACATCAATTTTCTGTCACATGGGTCAATCATTTTGCATGGCAGTGTACATGCAGCAGTGCACATTGCTTATTACTTGAAGACTGATTATACTTACTATCCTTTGCTCAGCTTGGCTTACCATCACTGACTGAATCCATCACTCCACCTCCTGCTGTCAGTACCACCACCTCTCTGCCTACCATGGCATCAACATCTAGAACTATGTCATCTGCGCCAGTCCTCATTATTGCAGACAAAAATTACTCTATCTCCAAACTCCAAGGACAAGACAATTACCAAGTGTGGCACATACAAATGCAAGACATGTTCCAAGATGTTGAAGTATGGGACATTGTTAATGGCACTGAAGTGCACCCAACTGATCCAAATGACCAACATATCTGGGACAAGAAAAACACAGCTGCCCTAGGAGCCCTATGTCACTGCATTGACACTGGTCCTATGATCCATGTTGCTTGTGAAACATCCATTGCAAATGCTTGGGCACTACTGCAAAATCAATACCAGTCATTAGGTGTTGCAGCTATGACCATGTTGCAAAACCACTTTACCTCACTACACATGAATGAGGGAGACAATCTGGAAGCACATATAAAGGACTTATGCAAAATTTTCAATGACTTGAACATTGCGCTCTTAGCCAAATCATCTGACCAACTCAAAGAAATTGAATTCATTCAGCAACTCATGGTGTCTTTACCCAAATCCTGGCAAATCCTAGTGTCAGTCATCCCTCAGTGTCCTGAAACAGGTGATACCAATGGCTCAAAGTTGTCTATCAACATCCAATCCTGACTACTCGCTGAATACCACCAACACAAGTCCATATCCAGTGAGAAATCCTTCTTTGCCTGCAACCACCAAGTCCCTGGAAATTGCTGAGGCACTCCAAACCACCATGCCTCCACTGTAATCGAAATTATATGCCACAATTGCAGCATCCTGGGTCACAAGAAAACCAACTGCCAAAAACCTGGAGGCAGTGGACATAGAGGTGGACATACCTCAAACAATCATCAAGGATCTGGCTGTGGCCATGGTACTGGTTGCACTAACTCTGGAGGGTGCAATAGCTGTTGGGACAATCATAACAATGGCAATGGCAACAATACCAACAACAATAGTGGAAACAATGGTGACAATGCACAACACTGAAACAGCCAAGACAATAATAATAATACTGAGCAAGTGAACTTTGCTGCATCATCAGACTTTGCCTACACCTTCCAATTCTCTTGCCCTACCACACATATAGTTTCTCTGAGTGCACATTCATCCTGTGCACCAACTACCTGAGAACTCATTACAGTGCTGAATCCACCTTCACTGCCCCTTGAAGACTTACCAACATGCATACAGTGATACGTTGCTGAAAATTTTAAACATTTTTCTTTTTCACTACAGTGCTCTACTCAATTTGGCATTGGACTAGATGACACATGGATTATTGACTCTGGTGCCTCCTGTCACATCACTAACTGACATGAGCATTTATCCAACTTCATCCTGATGCCATTGACAATCCAAGGTGTTGGCAACACAGCCACCATCTTGGGTTTCAGTGAAATCACCCTGCACACTTATGCACACATCCCTTGCATTGTCAACAACAAACCTCAGTATGGGTCACCTGACAGGTGCATATATTTCACAAAGGTGGCCCTTGTCAAAGATTCACTGGTTAATCTATTATCTCTATTGACTTGGACCAACAAATATCCCTACCACTCCACTCATGTGACCTGCAACACAATTGCCTTTTTCAATGAACTTAGTATGAATCATCAATCACTCTTTTCTGTAGCCAAAAAGATCAGTGAGTGTCATACTGGGAACTCATGGTATCTGATGGCCACAACAGACACTCAACAACACACATACATTGCCCAACCCCTCTGGGACTGGCATATGATTCTTGCACATACAGACCCTCAAAATATCATCTGACTCAAAAACATTAATCTTACTCATGGTCTCAAAATTGCTAGTTCTGAATCACTCCTGCTTGACCCAAAATTAGACTGTCTTGGATGCATTCAAGGAAAATCCCATGTACAACCATTTGGCACTGTGTCTATTGAAATGCCATGTGAAATCACCAATCTCATCTATTCCAATGTCTGGGGTCCAGCCCCTATTAACTCTATTCAGGGGAATTGATACTACATTGTTTTTGTTGATGCAGCCTCATGATTCACCTTTGTGCATTTTATGCACAACAAAAGCAAAGCTGTTGATCAATATATCACTGTAGCAAATTTTATTTGCACTCAAAAAGGCCAGGAAATCAGATGCATACACTTCAATAACAGCAAAGAACTTGTCAACTGCCATCTATGCAAATTTTGCAACAAGACTGGGACTGAAATCACTACTACTGCACCCTATTCATCTGCACAAAATGGCCCAGCTGAATGAGCACATCACACCTTGACCAAACACGCATGTGCAATGATTCATGGCCACTCCAACACACATGGAAAAAATTTCCTCCAGCAAGAAGCCATCACATATGCAAACCTCATAGCCAATAACATGCCACACAAGATAAGAGGAGAATGGCACATACCTCAAATCAAAATGTTCAAGAAGCCATTGGACATGTCTTATTTCCAGCTATTCAGCACAACATGCCATGTCCTGATCCAGACAAAAGGACACTCAAAGCTCAAGGCCAAAACCTGCCATGCAATATTTACAGGCATTGATAGGAACTCTGGCAGTGTCTGGTGCTACCTTGCTTGGCCTGATCGAGCAATCCAAAACTTGTGCAATGTTTATTTTCTGTGTCACCTCCCTGACCCAGTTTCACTTGAAACACCCACCCCTATTTCATCATCTGAAGAACCTGACAACTTGCCCAACAAAAAATGGGTCCAAGTCTTTGTGCTGAGTGAGGGGGAGATGGGCATTAGTCCTGAAGCACCACAACCTTCACATATAACCACTCAGCCCCAAGACTCAAACCACCAGACTCAGGGGGAGCATTCCATGTCACCACAACCCACTCCTACACCCATCGCACCTGTTCCTACACCTGTCACTGAGCCTACCAAACATTCACACAGACCTGCCACTGTGCCTACCACAACTGAACCCTCCAACCACATTATCCCTGGCATAACTCACCATATTACCAGAACACAAGTGCACACTGGCACCACACCCTACTACCATGAATGGCTCAACAACAAATCCAAACCTGAACAAATACTATGCCTCCAAGCACTCAATGAGATGCACAACCATTCTAGCACATTCATATGTGACCCCAATGAAGCTGTTACAGGTCAGGATACACTTGAATATCTAGAGCTTAAGCAAAAGTAGATATGTTAGTATACACTAATTGTACTCAATACTTCTTAGACTAGAGTAAGAAGGCTCAAAGTAGTTGCAATGCAATCAAGTAACACTCAAGGTAGTCTTAATCTTTCACAGTGTAAACTGACTAATTTATAGGTATAAAGAGCAAGACTACTATGGTCAGGTTCCCTTAGATATCTTAAATGTAGTTCAGCCCTAGTCGCTTGGACTAACTGATACTAATCTTAATACTAGACTTAAGCAATAGCTTATAGGATAGATGGTGGGCTGCCTAATGCATGTACTTCCTGAGCTACAGGTACTTAGATTTCCTCTAATAGCTGGTACTTAATGTCACACTCAATCAGGCAATATTGTATCCTTATATATCTCTGTATATAAGATACAATGACTCAGACAGTATATGTCGACAACAACAAGTCAGGTGATGAGGAAAATAGTAAGAAAAGAAAAGAACTTGTATTTGACAAGAGGTCAAGTTCTTGAGGAGTCCTCTGCAAACTTGACCTGGTTTATATACATAGTACAAGCCACATCATAACAAACAAGTCCGTACAGTGAGTCACAACTGATAAGAGATAGAAGCAGTAGAAGTGACTGTGGAACTGCGGAATTTCACATCAGAGTTGAAATACATCTCGGTTATTGGTCCAGAACATCCCCTGAATCACATGACACAGATATACCATAAAAGGCAAGTATGTTTTGAAGATGATCTCATAAAATGTAGTAAATCAAGAAAATATTATAGAGTGGATATATGTGTGTCAGTTTGTGACACTTCCCCCCTTCAAGGCACAGGGGTCATGGGGTGCCTTTGGATGTGACTTGACATAGTCGGCAATGAGTTCTGGTGCGTTCACCAGGTCATCATAAGTTAACCATTGTCACTCATCGTAGCTGAGCCATTTGATGTAGTATTCAAAGATGTTAGACCTTTTGTTGTATTGCAACTTTATGATCTGTTCCACTTTGAATTCTTCTTCCCCTTCAGGAGTTACCACAGGTGGTGGTGGGGGAACCTGACAGCCATAGGGGTCGTCTTTATATCTGGTGAGAAGTGAAACATGAAACACTGGGTGTATTTTCATGGTTATCAGTAGGTCCAGTTTGAAAGCATGTGTGCCATGTTGTGCTACCACCTTGAATGGTCCAACTCTTTTGTGGGCCAGTTTCCTGGAGGCCTGTTGTGTCCATATGTTCTTGGTATCAAGCCAGACTTTGTCTCCAACCTTAATAGCTTCTGAGGTCCAATCCTTCTGGTCATAGTATTCCTTGATCCTCTGGTTTGCTATTTCCAGAGCTGCCTTAAGTTCGTTGTGGCCCTTTTGGAGCCATTCTGCATGATTGTCTGCTAAGGGGAGTTCTTGTTCCTCCCTGTCCCCAACTGCCAGCCTTGGATGGAAACTGTAGTTTGCGAAGAATGGTGATTTGCCAGTCGAGGTGTTGACACCATTATTGTAGGCAAATTCAGCCAATGGTAGGAGCAAGACCCAGTTGTCTTGCTGGTCTGATACATAATGTCTGATGTACCCTTCTACTACTTGGTTGGCCCTTTTGGACCAGCCATCTGTCTGAGGGTGATATGCTGTGGAGTAGGAGGGTTTTATATCCAGCCATTTGTATAAGTGCCTTAGGAATTTGGATGCAAAGTTGGGGCTGCGGTCTGAGATTGTTTTCCATGGTAACCCATGAAGTTTCCATACATATGTTAGGAACAAGTTGGCGCAATCCATAGCACTGGCTTCTGATTGGCATGGGATAAAGTGGACCATTTTTGTCAGGTGGTCAACAACCATGAATATAGCATTGAACCCTTCTGACAGGGGTAGCCCGGTGATCAGATCATAGGTGATTTCCTCCCAAGGTTTTTCCAGTGCTGGTATTGGGTTTAGGAGCCCTGGGGGAACCTGGTTGCTGTGCTTGTTCCTAATACAAGATTCACAATGTGTGACATATTTGTTGACTGATTTTTTCATTGACGACCATGTATATTTGCAGTTTAACAATTCATATGTTCTGAACTGTCCTGGGTGTCCTGCAGCTGGGCTGTCATGACAGCTTTCAATGATCAGCTTGCAAAGTTCTTTGTTATTTGGGACACAGATTTGGCCCTTGTATCATAGAAGTCCTTCGTCCCATTCCCAATTTTTGACCTTTTCATTGTCGTCTAGGGCTTTTAACACTGTTGACAGGTGCTTGTCCCCTGGGATAGTGTCCCTAATGAGTTGTTCCAGGTCATGGTCTGGTGTGATTGCTTGTAGCCACAATGATTTTAGTTCCAAAAATTGGTTTTGTGCAAGCAGAGCTTGGCTCTCACCCCCCTCTTTAGGGATGTGCCTTGACAGCCTGGAGAGTATGTCCACTCAGCTGTTCTTTGCCCCTTCGATGTATAGAATCTTGAATTCGAATCTGGACAGGAACTTGTGCCATCGTGTGACTTGGCCATTCAGTGGCTGATTTGTCTTCCAATATTCCAGATTTTTGTGATCACAGACGATGTTTACTGGGTGTTTGGCCCCCTCTAGTAAGTGATGCCAGTGTTTGAGGGCTTTTATAATTGCCAGCATTTCCTTGTTGTAAATATCATAATTTCTTTCTGCTGGGACCATCGCCTTGGAGTAGTAGGAGATTGGGTGAAGCATTCCATCTTCTCCATATTGCAATAATACAGCACCTGTGGCATAGCCTGAGGCGTCTGTTTCCAGAATAAATGGTTTGCTGGGTTCTGGCTGAATTAGGAGGGGGGCTTCCTTTAATTTATGCTTCAGCAGGTTCCATGCCCTATCCCTTTCTTCTGTCCATTCCCACTTTACGTCCTTCTTGACAAGTTTGTAAAGACACTTTGTGATTTTTGAAAAGTCCTTTATGAAGTGCCTTAACCAATTTGCAAACCCCAGCCCTTCCAGGACTTTGGTTGGGTTGGTAAGGGTTGGCCATTCAACAGCCTTTTTGACCTTGGCTGGGTCTACTTTAATTCCCTGGGGAGTCACTACTATTCCCAGGTAATCCACTTTGGTGACATCAAAAACACATTTCTCCAGGGTGCAGTATAGGCCAGCCTTTTGGAGACAATGCAAGACTTCTCTGACATGCTCATCATGTTCCTCTTGGTTTTTTGAGAATACTAATATGTCGTCCATGTAAATTACAACATAAATGCCTTCAATGTCTTGGAATTCCTCCTGGATCATGGCCATGAAGGTTCCCAGTGCATTCTTTTGGCCGAATTGCATGACTAAGGGCTCGTACAGCCCATATTTGGTCTTAAAAGCGGCCTTCCATTCGTCTCCTTCCCAAATTCATATGAGGTTGAAACCCCACTTTAGGTCAAACTTGGTGAATATCTTTGCCCCACACAAAGTCTCCACAATATCATTGATGTATGGGAGTGGGTAGACATTGGAGATAGTCATTTCATTTAGCCACCAGTAGTCGATGCACATGTGCAGCTTCCCATTCTTCTTTTTAACAAATATGACTGGGGATGCCATTGGTGACCTTGAGGGTCTAATATGCCCTGCCTTCAATTGGCGGTCTAAGGTTTTGTGCAATTCTGTGTCTTCTTTGACACCCACACTGTATATGGGGCCATGCCTTGGTTTCGCATCTGGTTTTAGGTCTATCTCCATATCCCACTTCCTATGGGGTGGTAGTGGTTGGACATTGTCTTCTTCAGCAAATATTTTCTTGAACTCCCTGTATTTTACTGGAAGCAAGTCTAAAGAGTCCAACTGGAGCTCCTTGGGTTCATTCGCTTGCATGTGTAAGGGTTTTGTAATGCAATGCTTCAGGCATATTGGTGAGTTGAACATCATGTCCTTTCCATCCCAATCAATGTCCAGATTATGGAATTTGAGCCATGACATGCCCAGGACTAAATCATTTTTGCCAACATTCACAATGTAAGCACTGAGAATCTCTCGGTGCTCTTGAATGCACAACTCAAAGGTGCAATAATGGGTCACAGACCCAGAGTCTATCTCCCTTCCATCGATTACTTGTAATCTCTTTGGTGTTTTTAGGGCGGTGGTAGGGATACAATACTGCTTAACAAGATCTTCATGGATAAATACTGATGTGGCCCCTGAATCAATCATGGCCCATCTGTTGAATTTTTTCATATTATATGCAGACTTGTGTTTGGGGGTTGTGTGCAGCAGGAATGCATGAAAGAAAAACTGAAGTTGTGATTGGTTTCCTAACGACATACATTCCATTCCCATATTTTTATTTTCATTCTGCACACTTTGTAACATAGCACCCAAGACTGCCCCCCTGGCACGGTTTGAGCTCATTCTTTTACTGACTCATTGTTGGTTGTTTCTACATCCTCAACCACTGCCTCATACCCTGACATCTTGGCTGAGGGGCATTTGGCAGCAATATGACTGCGCCCTCCACAGTTGTAGCAGGTGTTTGTCCCCTTCCCTTTTCCTGCACTATCCAAGTCCATTGCATCTGGGTCTTTTGCTTTGGGGGTTGCTGGTGGATGATTGTCCTTCTTTATGTCCTTGAAGGATTCTTGTACATTGGAATTGCTACCATTGTAGCAAACAGTAGGGACAGTGAAGCCCTTGGTGTTGGGCCTGATGGCCACAATTTGGCCCTTGACTGCCCTGCTGTCCTTGATCTTGTATATCCACTCCCCACTCTTGAATTTCTCCTTTTGGGGGTTGCTTTGGGAGGTAGCTATGGGCCTGCTGGACAAGGCATTGCTGCTGCTGGACTTGTTACCCCCATGAGACGTCCTTTTGCTACTGAATGATATGAGGTGGTGGTCAATTTCCAAGGCTTGCTGAGTGAGCTGGGCAAAGGTTTTGGTGCAGGGGTCATAGTTTTGGGCCACCATGCTGTCTGTTACATCTGAAGTAGACCATCGTAAAACTGGTCCCGCATGGCCACATCATTGTAGTTGAGCCCTGTGGAATATAAATTGAATAGGGTGAGGTAATCTTGAACTGTCTTGTTTTGTTTCAGTTTCCACCACTTGTCGCAGTTATTCTTGGTGTGGTTCAAATCCCCATAACGTGTAGTAAATTCTTGCCAAAAGAGGTTGGTGTCGTGAAGCCATGGGATTGCAGTTCCAGGGTTTAGGATTTCGAATTCTTCATATGAGTTAACCCATTCAGCCACAGACCCTTTGAGGTAGGATGTAATAAAGGCAATCACTTGGTTGGCGGAGTGCCCACTCATGTTTGTATTGATGTATCATGCACATGTGATCCTGAATGAGATGGTGTCTTCACGCTTTGTGCCATCAAATTTTTGGGGAGCCACCATCTTAACTTTTGCAGTTGATCTGCTAGAGGGAGTGGCAGCTGGGGGTTGTGGCTGAGTCATGCTTGAGGATGGTTGTGATTGGGCGATGCCTGTGCCTCCTGAGGAGGTATTGATTTGCACTTCAATGCATGTGATAGTGGTTTGTAAGATTGCTAACATGCCAACTAGGTTGTTAACATTGGTGGCTAGTCCAGCCACATCAGCATCTACCTTTGCTTGATTAGCTGTGAGCTTTGCTTCGAGTGTGTCTGTGTAGTTTTTGTTGTTATGTTCAACATCTCCAACATTGTTTTGGAGGTTGTTAGTTCGCTCTTGCAGCTCGTCCATAGACTGCAGCGTATAGACTACTTTGTCTCCATCAGACATATTTGCCCAAGCAGGGGCAGGAGTTGGCACTGCCATTTCAGGAGGGACTCAGGTGGATTCTAAAGATGACAGAGACAATAAGGAAGTACAGGAAATTGAGAGTTGTTTTGATAGTAGAGAACTTCTGTTCCCTGCACAAGTCTATAAATTTCAAAGTTTTCAATCCCCCCAAACCTCAACCACATATTGTCCAGGTCCCAACTCTTTGTGTCCTGGCAACAGTATGGGTGTTCCACCTTTTTTAATTTAATTGGGTCCTGAAGGAGGGCTTCCTTGGGGAGAATCAACTTGGGCTGCCAGAAGGGGTGCTTCTTCCTGAATTGGCAAGCCTGTGCCACTTAAAAAGGTAGGATGAGGGAGGTCTGACAGTGTTGAGAAGATGGGGAAGGTGTACTTGTGGGGTGGAGTTGTTTCTCAGACTATTGCTTCTAGTCTGAGGTGGTCTTGGAGGAGGGATAGATAGTCCTCCTGATGTTCGCACAAACGCTCAGTTAGGTATGCACAGTGGGCCTTGGCTTCGTGAAGTTTCTCATGAGTTTCTTCATACTTATTTCAGTAATAACAATACCTGTCTTGGAAGTTTTCGATGGTGTTTAACAGGTGACAAAGGAGTTGTTGGCCAAGGTTCTCCAGCTTATAGCTGGTTGTGGGGGATGGTGTAGTAGTATAAAAATTTGTCCTAAAAAGGACAGTAGGGGCAGCGCGCAGGGAAGGTGGCTCTGTTTGCTCGATGGCAGATTCTTCACTCAGGGGCACCTGGCTCAGTAACAAAGGCTTGTTGGGCTCATCCGACTTTCTGGGGGTGGACCTTGATGATTATTACGCAATTAAAATTGATGTGCCCAGCCTCTTTGAGGATGTCTTCAACTGAGTTGAGGGTGAAGCAGTGGATTGATAGGTGTCCGAACCACCCACACCAACAGCAATGCTGGTCTTCTGTAAAGGTTTGTGCCACTGAGGGCTGTGCATTCTGTCAGAGATGTACTCGAGCAGGAACAAGATAGAACAAGGAAGATAGACCCTTTCCTGAGTCTATTGGAATAGGAAGGTGACCTCCATTGCTCAACTACTTAAGGGCAATGAGCAACATCAGCAAAAATGAAATTTCCTTCAAAGGCCCTCAAAGATGTTTAAAGACCTTAAAGACACTAAAGACACCAAATACATATACCCCCTTTTAAAGCTCTTTCAAAACATGGCCTCTCTTGAGATGTCTTTGAGTGTCTTTGAACGTCTTGAGGTGTCTTTAAGTGTCTTTGAGTGTCTTGAAAACCAACTGGGATCCCTCAAGTCAGTATACTTAATCTTGGAATGCTTTGCAATACCTTGCAAGCAAACAATAACAGCTTGAAACCAATTTCAAACAACCCTGGGCTTGACTTATGTAATCATGCTGACTTGCTGACACAACAAGTCTCAGCTCTTAGTTGTGATGAAGCACATGCATGAGAAGGGCACACTACTCATCACTCAGGGGTATTTTATAGCATATAGTGGCTTTGGTAACAAGGGGACACAAAATGGATGGTTGGATGAGGAGATTGATCATTCTGATGACAGATTTGGGGTATACTTACCTTATTTAGCAAATTTGAAATTTCCCCAAAAAGGAAAGTTGTAGCCACAAAAATTACAAAAATCATTAATTTTTTTGATTTCCATATATGGTAAATTTGAAATTGGCCAAAAGAGGAGTAATCACAACCTGTTATAGATAGTCAGGATATTGTGGTCCATTCACCTGAAGACACTTGAGCTCTGTAAAGACACTCAAAGACACTCAAAGACACCTAAAGACATTCAAAGACACTCAAAGACACTTCAAGACATTTGACCAAATTTCAAGACATCCAAAACATGGGCATGTATTGCAGTATCTTTAAAGCTATTTCAACAACTTGCAGAGTCTTTGCTTGTCTTTCAAGCTCTGTTATTACATATTGTTTTCCCAAAGCTCTTGCATGGAAAAACCATTTTTGCTGATGAACCCCACCTCTTGTCAACAAAAGAGATTAGAGAACTGAAGCTTGTTATGATGTGTGAAGAACCTGACTATGTGAGGTTTCACAGAGGCATGTATAGGGCAACAATGTCTTGTGGCTGTGGATAGGTGGAGTGTGATTGGGGAAGGCAACAGGGGGTTATCTCAAGACAATGCCAACAGTGTTCCAGATGTATCCCAGACAACACTGAGACTTACAATTGTCAAGAACTTGACCTGATGTCAATGACAACAAGTCAGGCGACAAGGAAAATAGTAAGAAAAGAAAAGAACTTGTATTCAACAAGAGGTCAAGTTCTTGAGGAGTCCTCTGCAAACTTGACCTGGTTTATATACATAGTACAAGCCACATCATAACAAACAAGTCTGTACAGTGAGTCATGACTGATAAGAGATAGAAGCAGTCGAAGTGACTGTGGAACTGCGGAATTTCACATCAGAGTTGAAATACATCTTGGTTATTGGTCCAGAACATCCCCTGAATCACATGACACAGATATACCATAAAAGGCAAGTATGTTTTGAAGATGATATCATAAAATGTAGTAAATCAAGAATATATTATAGAGTGGATATATGCATGTCAGTTTGTGACAGTATATAACTAATATGGTACTTTATTCCTCAGTACTAGTTATATAAGAAATCACACACAGACAAGAGAAAAATAGAAAGAGAAAAGAAACCAATAACCAGTCTGGGTTGAGTACAGGAGGTGGTCTGGAAGGGCCTCAGAGGAGGTCCTTTTTTACCCTGAGGAGGGCATTCCAGAGCCAAATAAATGCATGCATGCCAGTGCAATCATCAAAAGAGGGTACTGCTATACTTGGGGTACACCCTAGCCCAGTATAGGATAAGAGAGTAAAGACAGGGTGTGGATTGAAGGCATTGATGCATCTGAGACCTGCTATTGGCTTGTAGATCATATTATCATAATATATACATGTAATGAACAGAGGCTACATCTCAGTGAGTCATAAAGTGAGTCAGAGAAGCTTCTGGATCAATTTGGAAGGCTCTCCTGACTCACTGGAGTCATTAGATCTTGATTGATGGTCTGGTAAGATTCTAATGATCTTCAGGCCATTCCGGCACAAGGATCCGGTGCATCGCGACGATCTTTGGGCAGCAGATACCGCCGAAGATTAGCTATCGATAGAGCATAAGATCGCTTTGATAGCGTAAGCGGTTGCCGAGATATGAGCAGTGCGATGTTGTAATCAATATCTCCTGATAAGAGGAAATATTGCAACCTCTATATCTCTCTGAGTTCTTAAGATAAAATCACGATAAAATATGCGTTGGAAAGAGGAGATTTTGTACTATGTAATGGAACACAAATAGTACAAATTGAGACGCATACAAATTCATTTAATTTTAAGAAAATTACAGAGGCATCACTTGAGGTTGGCAAAGCAGACTAAAATAATAGAAAAATGTTAGTGATCCATAACACTATGGCATGATAATGTTTGGAGAAATTTTTGACTGTCCCATTTGATTTGACAATTTGTACCTGCATGCTCATGCTGGGTAAAAACAGGCTAGCCTGCTCATTTCCTGGTCAATTTATCTAAAAAGAAATATGCCAGGCATCTTTGAAACACCATAAGAGTATGTTTTCAGAGTTTCAGCAGGTTGGGATGCACTATTAGAAAGTTATAGGCTGTTGAAGATGCTAGGTTTGCATGCTCTCCTACTCCTTGTTTCACACTGATTTAGGCAGTTCATCTAATACAAATGACATTAAGACATTCAATGATCATTTATAAGCTCTAAATGCATGAATGAAACCAGCTAAGAGGCACATACAGGAGTGGAAGTAGCTGGGATACATTTCCATGCATACACCCAATGGAATAAACCTGTCATGCTGAGGGCAGGAGTTCAGCTGGAAGTCTAAAAGCTACATGGATTATAGAACCCCTGGGAGGGAATCTTTGATCTAAGTTTCAAGGGGACAGGGTAAAGACAAGGAAAGTTACAGACCATGCAGTGCAAATTGTCTCCAGTGTTATGACCTGTCAAACAGACATAACAAAACAACCAAATATTTTTACAGATTTATGGCATTTTTTCCTAAGCGGAACAAGCCATAAACAAGGTCACGTGACCTCGGCGCTTAGCAGGCGCTTATGGTGGTTACCCTGAACTCGCTCCAGCATTTCTCTCCCTTGTTACTTGGAGTGAGGAGCGAGTTGTCACGTGATCTCGGCGCTTACGGCAGGATCACGTGACCTCAGCACCTACCCCTCAGACCTCGCGCAGCTCTATAAGATTCGGAGCTGCACAAACTTAAGACAAACAATTACCTAACCCATAGTACTGTACATAACCTACACCTACTGTGGAGTGTGTTTAGATAATACATCTGCAGCCACTGCAGCCACAGGCATATATAAGAGGGATAAAGCAAGACAGGACGCCTCAGCTTGCTTTATCTCATCAACCACCATAGACCATAGCAAACACTGTAACTAGAACACTCAATACATACTGCATAGCACCAAACCATCAATGCAGCCACTACTTAAGTGCTTCACAAGGGAGCCTCCAGAGGGTCACAACATCCAGTCTCATAGTAAATCTGATCAAAAAGTCCAATTTTTGTACTGCATGGTCTGTAACTTTCCTTGTCTTTACCCTGTCCCCTTGAAACTTAGATCAAAGATTCCCTCCCAGGGGTTCTATAATCCATGTAGCTTTTAGACTTCCAGCTGAACTCCTGCCCTCAGCATGACAGGTTTATTCCATTGGGTGTATGCATGGAAATGTATCCCAGCTACTTCCACTCCTGTATGTGCCTCTTAGCTGGTTTCATTCATGCATTTAGAGCTTATAAATGATCATTGAATGTCTTAATGTCATTTGTATTAGATGAACTGCCTAAATCAGTGTGAAACAAGGAGTGGGAGAGCATGCAAACCTAGCATCTTCAACAGCCTATAACTTTCTAATAGTGCATCCCAACCTGCTGAAACTCTGAAAACATACTCTTATGGTGTTTCAAAGATGCCTGGCATATTTCCTTTTAGATAAATTGACCAGGAAATGAGCAGGCTAGCCTGTTTTTACCCAGCATGAGCATGCAGGTACAAATTGTCAAATCAAATGGGACATGTTGAGACCCCTCTGTCTCTTCTGTTGTCTTGTTGATCCCTTAAGTAGTGGCTATGTTCTTATGTGTTTTCCTATAGTATATATTGATGTATCTAGTGTTATGTATGAGTGGCCCCTGTGGTTGATGAGATAAAGCAAGCTGGGGCCATTAGCCTTGCTTTGGTTTTCTTATATATCCTTGTGTGAGGCAAGTCAGACAGTTCTGCAGTCAACAATGTTTACCAGTCATGTGACATGAAGAGCAACTGGGTGATTGTTGATTGGGGGTCACATGGTAGCACAAGGAGTTATGTAAGTTGCTCTTAGGGTTGTTGCAGCTCCAAATCTTATAGAGCCACACAGGGTCTGTGGGTCACATGGTTTAAGCACTGAAGTCATGTGATAACTTGCTCCTCACTCCAAGTTACAATGGAGAGAATTGCAGGAGCAAGTTGGATAACCATGGTAAGCACCCATGTAAGACCAAAGTCACATGACAACTTGCTCCTTGCTCCAAGTTACAAAGGAGAGAATTGCAGGAGTGAGTTGGGTAACCATGGTAAGTGCCAGAGTCACATGACCTGTTTCTAGCTTGTTTGACCATGGGGAAAGTGCTATACTACAGGCTAGACTCCTTGTTACATTATGACCATTAGTGTGGGTCATAACAGGACAGCCAAAAATTTCTCCAAACATTATCTTGCCATAGAGTCAAGCTGTTGTCCTAAAAATTTGCCAGGGAAGTCATATGGCATATAGCTATATATTCTACTAATACATGTGTCTGATATTGCCTATCCTTCATCTTTTACAGATGATTCTCTGTCAGATGGTCACATGTCCCATTTGATTTGTAGTCCACTGTATTAGCTGTTCAAGGTCATGATCTGGTGTGATTGCTTGTACCCATAGTGATTTTAATTCCAAAAACTGGTCTTGTACAAGCAGAGCTTGGCTCTCACCCCCCTCTTTAGGGATGTGTCTTGAGAGCCTCAAGAGTATATCTGCTCTGCTGTTTTTGGCTCCTTCAATGTACAGGATTTTGAATTCAAACCTGGACAGGAATTCATGCCATCTTGTGACATGGCCATTAAGTGGCCTGTTTGTTTTCCAGTATTCCAGGTTTTTGTGGTCACAGACAATGTTCACTGGGTATTCAGCCCCCTCCAGCAGGTGTTGCCAGTGTTTGAGGGCTTTTATGATTGCCAACATTTCCTTGTTGTATAGATTGCAGTTCCTTTCTGCTGGGACCATGGCCTTGGAGTAATAGCTAATTGGGTGAAGCATGCTGTCTTCTCCATATTTGTTATGACCCATCAAACAGACATAACAGAGTAACCGAATATTTTTACAGATTTATGGCATTTTTCCTAAGCAGAACAAGCCATAAACAAGGTCACATGACCTCAGTGCTTAACTGGTGCTTACAGTGGTTACCCTGAACTTGCTCCAGCATTTCTCTCCATTGTTACTTGGAGTGAGGAGTGAGTTGTCACATGATCTTGGCGCTTACAGCAGGATCACATGATCTCAGTGCTTATGGTGGTTACCCTGAACTTGCTCCAGCATTTCTCTCCATTGTTACTTGGAGTGAGGAGCGAGTTGTCATGTGATCTTGGCACTTACAGCAGGATCATGTGATCTCAGCGCTTACCCCTTGGACCTTGTGCAGCTCTATAAGATTCAGAGCCACACAAACTTAAGATAAACAATTACCCAAACCATAGTACTGTATATAACCTGCACCTACTGCAGATTGTGCTTAGATAATACATCCACAGCCACTGCAGCCACAGGCGTATATAAGAAGGATAAAGCAAGACTGGATGCCTCAGCTTGCTTTATCTTGTCAACCACCATAGACCATAGCAAACACTGTAAGTAGAACACTCAATACATACTGCGTAGCGCCAAATCATCAACGCAGCCACTACTTAAGTGCTTCACAAGGAAGCATCCAGAGGGTCACAACAATATTGTAAAGGTACAGTGCCTGTGGCATAGCCAGAGGTGTCTGTTTCCAAGATGAATGGTTTGCTGGGCTCAGGCTGAATTAAGAGGGGAGCCTCCTTCAGTTTCTGCTTCAACAGGTTCCATGCATTGTCTCTCTCTTCAGTCCACTCCCATTTGACATCCTTTTTCACCAGTTCATACAGACATTTTGTGATTTTTGAAAAGTCTTTAATGAAGTGCCTTAACCAATTTGCAAAACCTAACCCTTCCAGGACTTCAGTTGGGTTTTTAGGTGTCAGCCAATTGACAGCCTTTTCCACCTTAGCTAGATCAACCTTTATTCCTTGGGGTGTGACAACTATTCCCAGGTAATCCAGTTATGTTACATCAAATATACATTTCTTGAGGGTGCAATATAATCCTGCTTTTTGCAATTGACACAAGACTTCTCTGACATGTTTGTTGTGTTCCTCCTGGTTCTTGGAAAAGGCCAGTATGTCATCCATGTAGATCACAACATATATGCCCTTGATGTCCTGAAACTCCTCCCTGATCATTGCCATGAAGGTACCTTGTCGACGACGACAAGTCAGGCAACGAGGAAAATAGTAAGAAAAGTAGAAGAACTTGTATTCGACGAGAGGTCAAGTTCTTGAGGAGTCCTCTGCGAACTTGACCTGGTTTATATACATAGTACGAGCCACATCATAACAAACAAGTCTGTACAGTGAGTCACGACAGATAAGAGATAGAAGCAGTAGAAGCGACTGCGGAACTGCGGAATTTCATATTGGAGTTGAAATACATCTCGGTTACCAGTCCAGAACATTCCCTGAGTCACATGACACAGATATACCATAAAAGGCAAGTATGTTTTGAAGAGGATCTCATAAAATGTAGTAAATCGAGAAAATATTATAGAGTGGATATATGCGTGTCAGTTCGTGACACTTCCCCCCTTCAAGGCACGGGGGTCCTGAGGTGCCTTTGGGTGCGACTTGACATAGTCGGCGATGAGTTCTGGCGTGTTCACCAGGTCATCATAGGTTAACCATTGTCGCTCATCGTAGCCAAGCCACTTGACATAGTATTCAAAGATGTTAGATCTTTTGTTGTATCGTGACTTTATGATCTGTTCCACTTCGAATTCTTCTTCCCCTTCAGGAGTTACCACAGGTGGTGGTGGGGGAATCTGACGGCCATAGGGGTCGTCTTTGTATTTGGTCAGGAGTGAGACGTGAAACACTGGATGTATTTTCATGGTTACTGGCAAGTCCAGTTTGAAGGCGTGAGTGCTGTGTTGTGCTACCACCTTGAATGGTCCAACTCTCTTGTGGGCCAATTTCCTGGAGGCCTGTTGTGTGTGTATGTTCTTGGTGTCAAGCCAGACTTTGTCTCCCACCTTGATGACTTCTGGGGTCCAATGTTTACGATCGTAGTATTCTTTGGTCCTCTGGTTTGCTAGTTCCAGAGCAGCCTTGAGTTCGTCATGGCCCTTTTGAAGCCATTCTGCATGATTATCTGCTACAGGGAACTCCTGTTCCTCCTTGTCTCCAACTGCCAGCCTTGGGTGGAAACCGTAGTTTGCAAAGAACGGTGTTTTGCCAGTTGAGGCATTGACGCCATTGTTGTAGGCAAATTCGGCCAGAGGTAGAGTGAGACCAGTTGTCCTGCCGGTCCGATACATAGTGTCTCAGGTACCCTTCTACTACTTGGTTGGCCCTTTCTGACTGGCCGTCTGTTTGTGGGTGATATGCTGTAGAGTAGGAGGGTTTTATGTCTAGCCGTTTATACAGGTGCCTTAGGAATTTGGATGCGAAGTTGGGGCCATGGTCTGAAATGGTTTTCCGTGGCAGCCCATGAAGTTTCCATACGTAGGTCAGGAACAAGTTTGCGCAGTCCATGGCACTGGCCTCTGACTGACATGGGATAAAGTGGACCATTTTTGTTAGTCTGTCGACTACTGTGAATATGGCGTCGAACCCTTCTGACAGGGGTAGTCCTGTGATCAGATCGTAGGTGATTTCTTCCCAAGGTTTTTCCGGTGCTGGTATTGGGTTTAAGAGCCCTGGGGGAACCTGGTTGCTGTGCTTGTTCCTTATACAAGATTCACAATGTGTGACATATTCGTTGACTGATTTTCTCATTGATGACCATGTATATTTGCGGTTTAACAATTCGTATGTTCTGAACTGTCCTGGGTGTCCTGCAGCTGGGTTGTCATGACAGCTTTCCATGATCAGCTTGTGAAGTTCTTTGTTGTTTGGGACATAGATTCTGCCCTTGTATCGTAAAAGTCCTTCGTCCCATTCCCAGTTTTTGACTTTCTCATTGTCGTCTAGGGCTTTTAGCACTTTTGACAAGTGCTCATCCCCTGGGATAGCATCCCTAATGAGTTGTTCCAGGTCGTGGTCCGGTGTGATTGCTTGTAGCTGCAGAGATTTTAATTCCAAAAATTGATTTTGTGCCAGCAGAGCTTGGCTCTCACCCCCCTCTTTAGGGATGTGCCTTGACAGCCTAGAGAGTATGTCTGCCCGGCCATTCTTTGCCCCCTCGATGTATAGAATCTTGAATTCAAACCTGGACAGGAACTCATGCCATCGTGTGACTCGGCCATTCAGTGGCCGGTTTGTCTTCCAATATTCCAGATTCTTGTGGTCACAAACAATGTTTACCAGGTGTTTAGCCCCTTCTAGTAGGTGACGCCAGTGTTTGAGGGCTTTTATAATTGCCAGCATTTCTTTGTTGTAGATATCATAGTTTCTTTCTGCTGGGACCATTGCTTTGGAATAGTAGGAGATTGGGTGAAGCATTCCGTCTTCTCCATATTGCAATAAAACAGCACCTGTGGCATAGCCTGAGGCGTCTGTTTCTAAGATAAATGGTTTGCTGGGTTCTGGCTGAATTAGGAGGGGTGCTTCTTTCAATTTCTGCTTTAGCAAATTCCACGCCCGATCCCTTTCTTCTGTCCATTCCCACTTTGTGTCCTTCTTGACAAGTTCGTAAAGACATTTTGTGATTTTTGAGAAGTCTTTTATGAAGTGCCTTAACCAGTTTGCAAACCCCAACCCTTCCAGGACTTCGGTTGGGTTTGTAGGGGTTGGCCATTCAACAGCCTTTTCGACCTTGGCCGGGTCTACCTTAATTCCCTGGGGAGTCACGACTATTCCCAGGTAATCGACTTCAGTGACATCGAAGACGCATTTTTCCAGAGCGCAATATAGGCCAGCTTTTTGAAGGCGACGTAAGACTTCCTTGACATGTTCATTGTGTTCCTCCTGGTTTTTGGAGAATACTAATATGTCATCCATATAGATTACCACATAAATGCCCTCGATGTCTTGGAATTCTTCCCTGATCATGGCCATGAAGGTCCCTGGTGCGTTCTTTTGACCAAATTGCATGACTAAAGGCTCGTACAGCCCATATTTGGTCTTAAAAGCTGCTTTCCATTCGTCCCCTTCCCGAATTCGTATGAGGTTGAAGCCCCACTTTAGATCAAACTTGGTGAATATCTTTGCCCCACGCAAAGTCTCCACAATGTCATTGATGCGTGGGAGTGGGTACACGTTAGAGACTGTCATTTCGTTTAGTCGCCGGTAGTCGATGCACATGCGCAACTTCCCATTCTTCTTTTTGACAAATATGACTGGGGATGCCATTGGCGACCTTGAGGGTCTGATATGCCCTGCTTTCAGTTGGCGGTCCAGGGTTTTCCACAACTCTGCATCTTCCTTGACACCCACACTATATATGGGACCGTGCCTTGGCTTGGCATCCGGTTTTAAATCTATTTCCATATCCCACTTCCTATGGGGTGGTAATGGTTGAACGTCGTCTTCTTCAGCGAATATTTTCTGGAATTCTTTATATTTTGTTGGGAGGGAGTCTAGGGAGTCCAACTGAAGCTCCTTAGGTTCATTTGCTTGCACATGCAGGGGTTTTGTGATGCAGTGCTTCAGGCATATTGGTGAGTTAAACTTCATGTCTTTTTCATCCCAATCAATGTCAGGGTTATGGAATTTGAGCCATGACATGCCCAGGACTAGGTCATTTTTGCCAACGTTCACAACATAAGCACTGAGGATTTCTTGGTGTTCTTGAATGCACAACTCAAAGGTGCAATAATGGGTCACAGACCCAGAGTCTATTTCCCTTCCATCGATTACCCTCAGTTTCTTGGGTGTTTTTAGGGCGACGGTAGGAATACGGTATTGTTTAACCAAATCTTCATGTATAAATACTGACGTGGCCCCTGAGTCAATCATGGCCCATCCATTGAATTTTTTCATGTTATATGCAGACTTTCGTTCGGGGGTTATGCGCAGAGGAAATGCATGAAAGAAAAACTGTAGTTGTGATTGGTTTCCTAACGACATACATTCCATTTCCATTTTTTTATTTTCATTATGTGCATTTTGTAACATAGCGCCCAAGACCGCCCCCCTGGCACGGTTTGAGCTCATTCTTTTACCGACTCATCGTCGGTTGTTTCTACATCCTCAACCACTGCCTCGTATCCTGACATCTTAGCTGAGGGGCATTTGGCTGCAATATGGCCCCGTCCTCCACAGTTATAACAGGTGTTCGTCCCCTTTCCTTTTCCTGCACTATCCAGATCCATTGCGTCTGGATCTTTTGCCTTTGGGGCCGCCGGCGGATGGTTGTCCTTCTTTATGTCCTTGAAGGATTCTTGTACGTTGGTATTACTGCCATCATAGCGGACGGTTGGAACCGTGAAGCCCTTTGTATTAGGGCCAATGGCTACAATTTGACCTTTTACAGCCCTGCCATCTTTAATCTTGTATATGCGTTCCCCATTCTTGAATTTCTCCTTTTGGGGGGCGCTTTGGGGGTTATTCACGGGCCTGCTAGTCGAAGCATTGTTGCTGCTGGACTTATTACCCCCATGAGATGTCCTCTTGCTGCCAAAGGAAATGAGGTGGCGGTCAATTTCCAGGGCCCGCTGTGTGAGCTGGGCAAATGTCTTTGTGCGGGGATCATAGTTTTGGGCCACCATGCTATCTGTTACGTCTGACGACAGACCATCATAGAACTGATCACGCATGGCGGCATCGTTGTAGTTGAGGCCTGTGGAATATAAGTTGAATAGGGTGAGATAGTCCTGAACCGTCTTGGATTGTTTCAACTTCCGCCATTTGTCGCAGTTATTTTCAGTGCGGTTCAGGTCCCCATATCGGGTAGTGAATTCTTGCCAGAATAAATTGGCATCGTGAAGCCAGGGGATTGCAGTTCCAGGGTTGAGAATTTCAAATTCTTCATGCGAGTTAACCCATTCCGCTGCTGACCCTTCGAGATAAGAGGTGATGAAGGCGACTACTTGGTCAGCCGAGTGCCCACTCATGTTTGTATTGATATATCGGGCACATGCAATTCTGAATGAGATGGCGTCTTCCCGCTTTGTGCCATCAAACTTTTGAGGGGCGGCCATCTTAACTTTTGCAGTCGACCCTCCGGAAGGAGCAGGTGCTGTTGGTTGTGGTTGGACTGTACCCGTGGGAGCTAGTACTTGGACAGCGCCTGAGCCACCCATGGAGGTGTTGATTTGCGCTTCAATGCGCGTGATAGTAGTTTGAAGAATGGCTAACATTCCCACTAGATTATTGACATTGGTGGCTAGTCCAGCCACATCCGCATCTATTTTTGTCTGATTCGTGGTAAGTTTGGCCTCGAGTGAATCTGTGTAGGTCTTATTATTGTGTTCGACGTCCCCAATATCATTTTGGAGATTATTGGTTCGCTCTCGCAGTTCATCCATTGATCGAAGCATATAGATGACCTTATCTTCATCAGACATATTCGCCCAAGCAGGGGCAGGAGGTTGTGACGCCATTTCAGAGAAGGTTTGATAGAATTTTAAAGGCAACGGAGACGGTAAGGAAGTACAGGGAATTGGGAATTGTTTTGGTAATATTGGATTTCCTTCCCCCGCACTAGTCTATAAATTTCGAAGTTTCTGATCCCTGCAAACCTTAGCCAGGTATCGTCCAAGTCCCAACTTTTGGTGTCTTGGCAACGGTATGGGCACTCCACCCTCTTCAATTTAGTTTGATCCTGCAGGAGTGTCTCCTTGGGGAGGATTGGCTTGGGCTGCTGGAAGGGATGTTTCTTCCTGAATTGGCGAGCCCGTGCCACTTAGAAAGGTGGGGTGAGGAAGGTCTGACGGCGTTGAGAGGACGGGGAAGGCGTACTCGTGGGGTTCAACTGTTTCTCGGACTATAGCTTCTAGTCTGAGATGGTCTTGGAGGAGGGATAGGTAGTCCTCCTGGTGTTCGTGCAAACGCTCAGTTAAGTATGCGCAACGGGCCTCGGCTTCGTGAAGTTTTTCACGGGTTTCTTCGTACTTATTCCGGTAATAACGGTACCTGTCTTGGAAGTTTTCGATAGTGTTTAACAGGTGACGAAGAAGCTGTTGACTGAGGTTCTCCAGCTTAGAGCTGGTTGCGAGGGATGGTGTAGTAATAGAGGAATTTGTCCTTCTTAGGACAATAGGGGCAGCGCGCGGGGAAGGTGGCTTCGTTTGGCCGACGGCAGATCTTGCACTCAGGGGCACCTGGCTCGGTGACAAAGGCTTGTTGGGCACGTCCGACTCTCTGGGGGCGGACTTTGATAATTACTACTCGGCTAAAATTGATGTGCCCTGCTTCTTCAAGGATACTTTCGACCAAGTTGAGGGTGAAGCAGTGGATCGATAGGTGTCCGAACCACCCACACAGACGGCAGCGCTGATCTTCTGTAAAAGGTTGTGCCACTTGAGGGCCGTGCGTTCCGTCAGAGACGTACTTGAGCAAGAGCAAGATAAAAGGAAAAATAGACCCTTTCCCGAGTCTATGGGAATAGGAAGGTGACCTCCGTTGCTCAGCTACTTAAGGGCAATGAGCGACCCCACCTCTTGTTGACGAAAGAGATTAGAGAACCGAAGCTTGTTACGACGTGTGAGGGACCTGGCTATGCAAGGTTTCACAGAGGCGCGTATAGGGCAACGATATCTCGTGACTGTGGATAGGTGGAGTGGGATTGGGGAAGGCAACAAGGAGTTATCTCGAGACGATGCCGACGGCGTTCCAAACGTATCCCAGACGACACTGAGACTTACGATTGTCAAGAACTTGACCTGATGTCGACGACGACAAGTCAGGCAACGAGGAAAATAGTAAGAAAAGTAGAAGAACTTGTATTCGACGAGAGGTCAAGTTCTTGAGGAGTCCTCTGCGAACTTGACCTGGTTTATATACATAGTACGAGCCACATCATAACAAACAAGTCTGTACAGTGAGTCACGACAGATAAGAGATAGAAGCAGTAGAAGCGACTGCGGAACTGCGGAATTTCATATTGGAGTTGAAATACATCTCGGTTACCGGTCCAGAACATTCCCTGAGTCACATGACACAGATATACCATAAAAGGCAAGTATGTTTTGAAGAGGATCTCATAAAATGTAGTAAATCGAGAAAATATTATAGAGTGGATATATGCGTGTCAGTTCGTGACATACCTGGTGTGTTTTTCTGGCCAAACTGCATTACCAGGGGCTCATACAGCCCATATTTGGTCTTAAAAGCAGCCTTCCATTAATCCCCTTTGCAAATCTGTATAAGATTAAATCCCCACTTCAAATCAAATTTTGTAAATATTTTTGCTCCTCACAGGGTTTCAACAATGTCATTTATGCAGGGAAGGGGATACACATTGGAGATAGTCATTTCATTTAGCCAGCAGTAGTTGATGCACATCCATAGTTTACCACTTTTCTTTTTGAGAAAGATTACAGGGGATGCCATGGGTGACCTTGAGGGCCTAATATGTCTGGCTTTTAGTTGTTGGTTCAACATTTTATGCAGCTCAGCATCTTCCTTAACCCCTACACTGTATATGGGTCCATGCCTTGGCTTAGTGTCAGGTTTTAAGTCTATTTCCATGTCCCACTTTCTATGTGGTGGTAATGGTTGAACATTGTCCTCCTTTGCAAATATTTTCTCAAATTCCTTATACTTCACTGGGAGTGAGTCTAGAGCATCCAGCTAGAGCTCCTTTGATTCATTGACCTGCACATGTAGTGGCTGGGTAATACAATGTTTCAAACATATTGGTCAGTTGAATTTCATGTCCTTTCCCTCCCAATCAATGTCCAGGTTGTGGAATTTGAGCCATGACATGCCCTGGACTAGGTCATTTTTACCAACATTCATGACATAAGCACTGAGGATTTCCCTGTCATGGCCTAGACCATGACACAGATTTTATTATGATTTTCCTATATTTTATACATCTCTCTTTCTCATATTTTGGACAAGTCCCATTTAAACAGATATATGCATAGAATTACTTACATGATCACATGACCTTGTTGTTGTTTACAATCTGTTTGTACCTTCTCGAATATTCTGTTATGTGGCACCACTCTTACATCATATGATAGTCGTCTTGCACCATATGTGTATTTGATATAGCTCATCATATGAATATATAAGGGAGAGTCTGAGAGCCTTAAGCCTCAGAACTCGACCGCCTGTCGTATCCCCTCTACTACCTGTGTGACTTATAGTCCATAGTCCCTGCCCAGTCCTCTTAAGGACAAGTGCACATACTCTACATCCTTGTGTCTTATTGCACCCTCACTGCGTGTCCTACCTTAGACGTTATCAGTACAGCCTCCAGCATCATTGCCCATAGGCTTGTCATCACCACCTAGGTGTTTGACAATACCCTTCAGGTTGTAGCTCTGACATTCCCAGTGCTCCTGAATACATAATTCAAAGGTGCAGTAATGGGTCACAGACCCAGAGTTGATTTATCTCCCATCAATGACTTGTAGCTTCTTTGGGGTTTTAAGGCAACAGTTGGTATTCTGTATTGTTTGACTAGGTCCTCATGTATAAATACAGATGTGGCCCCTGAATCAATCATGACCCATCCATTGAACTTTTTCATGTTGTATGCAGATTTATGCTCAGGGGTAATGTGCAGTGGAAATACATGGAAGAAAAATTGCAACTGTGATTGATTTCCTAACAACATACATTCCATTTCCTTGTTCTCATTTTCAGACTGCACACTTTTCAATACTGCGCCCAAGACCACCCCCCTGGCATGGTTTGAGCTCATTCTTTTACCAACTCATCATTGGTAGTTTTGACTTCCTCCACAACTGCCTCATATCCAGACATTTTGGCTGAGGACTGGCTGCAATATGTCCATGCCCTCCACAATTGTGGCAGGTATTTGTCCCTTTTCCTTTCCCTGCACTATCTAAGTCCATTGCATCAGGATCCTTGGCCTTGGCAGCTACTGGGGGGTGGTTGTCCTTCTTGATGTCCTTAAAGGACTCTTGGACATTTGAGTTGCTTCCATTGTACTGTACTGTGGGGACAGTAAAACCCTTGGAATTTGGCCCAATGGCCACAATTTGGCCTTTGACTGCTTTCCTGTCCTTGATTTTGTAGATACACTCCCCATTCTTGAAATTTTCCTTAGGCAGGTTGCTTGGGGTGGTATTACTGCCTTTGTTTTGGGACGAGTTGCTGGTATTAGCCTTATTCCCTCCATGGGATGTTCATTTGCTACCAAATGAAATAAGGTGGTGGTCAATTTTGAGGGCCCACTGGGTCAGTTGGGCAAAGGTTTTGGTTTGGGGGTCATAATTCTGTGCTACCATGCTATCTGTCATGTCCAAAGATAGACCATTGTAGAATTGATCATGCATGGCAGTGTCATTGTAGTTGAGACCTGTGGAGCTGAGATTGAAAAGTGTGAGGTAATCCTGCACCATTTTGGATTGTTTAAGTTTCTGCCATTTGTTGCAGTTGTTTTCAGTTTGGTTCAGGTCCCCATGGCAAGTAGTAAATTCTTGCCAAATAGGTTGGCATCATGGAGCCACAGCACAGTGGACCCAGGGTTCAGGATCTCAAACTCCACATATGAATTGACCCACTCTGCTGCTGATCCTTCTAGGTAGGATGTAATAAAAGCAACTACCTGATCAGCTGAATGCCCACTCATATTGGTATTGATGTATCAGGCACATGCAATTCTAAATGAGATTGCACCTTCCTGCTTAGTACCATTGAATTTCTGTGGAGCAGCCATTTTCACTTTTGTGGTTGATCCACTTGTAGTGGTGCTTGCAGTGGCATGAGGTTGGGTCATAGTAGGAGCAGGTGGGGCTTGAGTGGTACTTTGCCCCCCTGCAGAGGTGTTGATCTGTGCTTCTATGTGTGTGATGGTGGTTTGGAGTATGGTTAGCATGCCAACTAGGTTATTGATGTTGGTGGCTAGTGTCAGAGCTACAACCTGAAGGTACAGGTCAAACACCTGAGTGGTGATGACCAGCCTATGGGCAACAATGCCAGAGGCTATACTGACAATGTCTAGGTAGGATGTGCAGCAGGGGTGCACTAAGACACAGAGGATGTATGAGAGTAGTGCACTTGGTCTGAAGAGACCTGGGCAAGAACTATGCAATGGGTAATCACACAGGAAGTAGAGGGGATATGACAGGAGGTCAAGTTCTGAGGCTTAAGGCTCTCAGACTCTCCCTTTTATATTCATACAAGTAGCTATATCAAATACACAGATGGTGCAAGGCAACTATCATATCATATCAGAATGGTGCCACATGACAGAATATTCTGGAAGATACAAGCAGAGCATAAACAATAACAATGTCACATGATCATGTAAGTAATTCTATGAATATGTCTGATTAAATGGGACTTGTCCAAAAAGTAAAGTAAAAAAAATACAAGATATAAAGTATAAAAATTCATAATAAATTCCATGCCATGGTCTAGGCCATGACAGCTAGCCCAGCCACATTGGCATCAATCTTGGTTTGATTTGCTGTAAGTTTTGCTTTGAGCGAGTCTGTGTATATTTTGTTGTTGTGCTTGACATCTCCTATATCATTTTGGAGATTGTTGGTTCATTTGCAAAGTTTGTCCATCAACTGGAGCATGTAAACAACTTTGTCACTATTGGACATATTTGCCCATGCTGGAGCTGGGGTTTGTGCTGCCATTGTGAAGGGTGATAGATTTAAATTTTAGCAATGGCAAAGGTGGTAAGGAATTACAGGGAAGTGAGAATTGTTGTAGTACCAAAAGGTATCTTATCTGCACACAAGTTTATAGAATTCAAAATTCTCAATTCTGCCAAATCTCAACCAGGTATTGTCCAGGTCCCAACTCTTGATACCCTGGCAACAACACAGTACCTCAACCCTTTTTAGTTTAATTGGGTCCTGAAGGAGAGCCTCCTTGGGGAAAATTGATTTGGGCTGTTTGAAGGGGTGCCCCTCCCTGAATTGGTGAACCTGAGTCACTTAAGAAGGTGGGGTGAGGGAGGTCTGAAGGGGTCAAGAAGACAGGAAATCTGTACTCATGGGGTGCAGTTGTTTCACAAACCAGCTGTTTTAGATCAAGATGGTTGTGGAGGAGGGACAGGTAATCCTCCTGGTGTTTGTGCAGTCTCTCAACTAGATATGCACAGTGGGTCTCAGCTTTGTGAAGTTTCTCACAAATTTCTTCATACTTGTTTTGGTAGTGGCAATACCTTTCTTGGAAGTGTTCAATGGTATTTAGCAAGTGATGGAGGAGTTGCTGGTTGAGGTTCTCCAGCTTAGAGCTGGTGACAGGGGATGGTGTAGTAGTATAAAAATTTGTCCTTCTTAGGACAGTAGGGGCAGCACACTGGGAAGGTGGCTTCATTTAGTTGGTGGCAGATTGTGCACTCAGGGGTGCCTGGCTCTGTCATGAAGGCTTGCTGGGCTTGTCTGACTTTCTGGGGGTGGACTTTGATGATTTTTATGCAACTAAAGTTGATGTGCCCAGCCTCCTCAAGTATATCCTCAACTTTGTGGAGTGTGAAGCAATGGATGGATAGATGTCTGAACCAGCCACAAAGGGGGCAGCACTGATCTTCTGTAAAGGGTTGTGCCACTGGGGCTGTGCATTTTGTCAGAGACATACTTGAGCAAGGTCAAGGTAGGACAAGAAGAATAGACCCTTTCCCAAGTCTATTGGAATAGGAAGGTGACCTCTGTTGCTCAACTACTTAAGGGCAATGAGTGACCCCACCTCTTGTCAACAGAAGAGATTAGAGGACCAAAGCTTGTTACAATGTGTGAGGGTGTCATGGCCTAGACCATGAGCACAAATTTATCCAAATTTAATACAATTTATTTTTACCTCTATTTTTCTGCTTTATGGACAAGTCCTGTTTATTCAGATATATGCATAGAATAATTGACTGAGTCACATGACCTTGTTGTTGTTGACCATTGTTGATGTGTTCTGGAATATTCTGTTGATGTGGCACCATTTCTGTTATTGTACAATTTACATAGGCTTCCTATTTCATATGTACTACCTCACTATTGAATATATAAGGGAGAGTCTGAGAGCCTTAAGCCTCAGAACTCAACCTCCTATTGAACTATCCCTTCTACCTGAGTTGGTCACCAAGCCACTTAGTTCCTGCCCAGTGCTCTTCAGCACAAGTGTACCTCTGAACCCCTCTGCATATTGTTGCACCCCTTCCCCTCACTGCATATCCACCCTTAGGCATTGTGGTTTGACCTCAGGCCATCAAGCCCATAGGTCTGCCTTCACCTCACCAGCATTAGGCCTTGTCATTCAGGTTGTCGGCTCTGACAGAGGGACCCAACCTTGATATAGGTATGCAGGGGTTTCACAGAGGTGTGTATAGGGCAACAATGTCTTGTAACTGGGGATAGGTGGAGTAGGATTGAGGAAGGCAATGGGGGGTTATCTTAAGACAACACCAATGGTGTTCCAGACATATCCCAGACAACACTGAGACTTACAATTGAAAAGAACTTGACCTGATGTTGATGACAACAAGTCAGGTGACAAGCAAAACAGAAATAAAGAGAATAAAAGAACTTGTGTTTGACAGAGGTCAAGTTCTTGAGGAGTCCTCTGTGAACTTGACCCAGTATATATACATCTCATGAGCCACATCATAACAAACAAGTCTGTACAGTGAGTCACATCTGATAGGGGCTAGAAGCTGCTGCAGAGCTGCAGAATTTCATATCAAAGTTGAAGTACATCTCAGTCAGTGGTCTGGAACATTCCATGGGTCACATGATACAGATATACTGTAAGAGGTGGGTGTGTTTTGAAAATGATTTCCTAAAATATAATAAATCAAGAAAATATTGTAAAGAGAATATATGCATGTCAATTCATGACACTCAGTAAGCAGGTGGAGGTGCTTACTCATGAAGGAGGAGTGGTCAAGCCACAAGACCAAAAGGCAAGACAAAGGAAAGAAAATGATGGTTTGCCACAAGATCTTGATCATGGCTCATGACATACAGCACCTCCATGGTGTCCTGGAGATGTTTGTTGCAGGAACTAGAGTGACCAGAAATAGGAGGTGTGTGAGTCAGTCTGCCATCTGCTATTGCTACAATTAATGATATGTGTACTTATTTGCATTGCCTGTCACCCTGTAATTATGTGGTGGCATGTGTGTTGGATTGTTGCAGGCTACCTGGCCTGTTGGCATGCCAGTCAGACCATGACCATGGATTTATTCTGATTTATTTCAATTTTATCCTATATCTATTTTCCAGTTTTTGGACAAGTCCTGTTTATTCAGATATATGCATAGAATTATTGACTGAGTCACTTGACCTTTTGTTGTTGACCATTGTTTGTTGTGACCCTCTGGATGCTTCCTTGTGAAGCACTGAAGTAGTGGCTGCATTGACAGTTTGGTGTTATGTGGTATGTATTGGGTGTTCTAGTTACAGTGTTTGCTATGGTCTATGGTGGTTGACAAGATAAAGCAAGCTGAGGCGTCCAGTCTTGCTTTATCCTTCTTATATATGCCTGTGGCTGCAGTGGCTGCAGATGTATTATTTAAGCACAATCCACAGTAGGTACAGGTTATATACAGTATTATGGGTTAGGTAATTGTTTATCTTAAGTTTGTGTGGCTCTGAATCTTATAGAGCCATGCAAGGTCCAAGGGGTAAGTGCTGAGGTCACATGACAACTGGCTCCTCACTCCAAGTAACAAGGGAGAGAAATGCTGGAGCAAGTTCAGGGTAACCACTGTAAGTGCCAGTTAAGTGCCAAGGTCACGTGACCTTGTCTATGGCTTGTTCTGCTTAGGAAAAAATGCCATAAATCTGTAAAATATTCAGTTACTCTGTTATGTCTGTTTGATGGGTCATAACATTGTTGATGTATTCCAGAATATTCTGTTGATGTAGCACCATCTCTCTTATTGTACCATTCTGTCTAGCTTCTTATTTCATATTGTCATGAGCCACAATCAAGGTCTCATGGCTAACCATCATTTTCTCTTCCTTTGTTTCCCACCTTTGTCTGATGGCTTGACCACCTCCACCTGCTTACTGATCCTTGTCCTATTATTAGTCACTCACTTACTGATCACTGCCATTCACCTTACTCATGCTACTATTATTAGTACTGGCTGACTGATGGACATAATATTATTAGTAACTGGCTGACTGATCACTGCCATTCTTTCTTACTCATCCTGCATGTATGCTTAGTCACTCCCTTGGTTAGAATAGTATAAAAGCAAGGAGAGCAAGCTGGTCTACCCCAGCTTGCTCTACCTCATCAATTCCCCTCTAAAGCATCCAGTGTGAAGAACAGTCCCTAGCTGACTTATTAGCTTAAGTAACAGCTAGAAGGGTCTTGAGTCAAGACCACATCACAAGCCCCAGCACTAAGCATCTGACTTAGCTGCTGTCCACATTCACTTATTTGGCAACAGGTGTCCATCAGCCACAAGCACATAAGGGCATATGGTGTCAAGCCATGAGACAGTAGACACACACAAGGTGTCAAGCCAAGATGAGCCACACATCAGTAGTAGTCAGGACATAGTCCTGACCCATCCAAGGCATTGGCCAATTGTAAAGCAAAGTCTGACAACCACTTTCAGAGGTTGTGACAATTAAGCCAAGACAAGCCACACATTGGTAGTAGTCAGGACATAAGCTGGACCCATCAGAGACACTAGGCACTTGTAAAGCAAAGTCTGACAACTGCTTTCAGAGGTTGTGACACATATGTACAGCCCCATCTATGCATATATAAGGGAGAGTCTGAGAGCCTTAAGCCTCAGAACTCAACCTCCTGTCAAACATCCCCTTCTACCTGAGTTGGTCACCAAGCCACTTAGTCCTTGCCCAGTGCTCTTCAGCACAAGTGTGCTTCTATATTATCCTGCATGTTGTTGCAATCCCCTTCCTCACTGCACATCCATCCTTAGATGTTGTAGTTAGACCCCTGGCCATCATAGCCTTTGGGTCTGCTGTCACCTTATCAGCATTTGGCATCATTGTTCAGGTTGTTGGCTCTGACAGTGAGCATGTTCATGAAGGTTGTCAGAGCCAACAACCTGAATGACAATGCCAAATGCTTGTGAGGTGATGGCAGATCCAAGGGCTGTAATGCTGAGGACCAAGACTGCAATGTCTAGGAGGGGACACACACTGAAGGGATGGAGTGCAACAACATGCAGGAAGGTTTTAGAGGAGCACTTGTGCTTAAGAGCACTGGGCAAGGACTAAGTGGCTTGGTGACCAACTCAGGTAGAAGGGGATATTGACAGGAGGTCAAGTTCTGAGGCTTCAGGCTCTCAGACTCTACTTTATATATTCATAGATGAGGCAGTACATATGAAATACAGAATTGTACAATCTATGAAAGTGGTGCCACATCAACAGAATATTCTGGAATACATCAACAGTGGTCAACAACAACAAGGCCACATGACTTGGTCAATAATTCTACACATATATCTGAATAAACAGGACTTGTCCAAAACAGAGGAAAGAAGACATAAAATAAATTGTACAAAGTCAGGATAAATTTGTGCTCATGGTCTGGGCCATGACAAAGGTGGTGAGCATGTTCATGAACATGATCAGTTAAGGAGGTTGTGTCATTGTCAAGACCTAATACCAGTCTAAGGGAGAACTCAACAACACTCATGACAGGAAGTCAAGTCCTTGGGGAATTCTCTTAAACTTGACCCTCCTTATATATTCACAGATTCACAGTCTTGTCTACATGGACACAAACAACAATTGGCAAACAGATATCCAATAATAACATGTCAGTGTCTTACAAAGATTCCAGAATGTTCATTAAGTCACATAACCCATAGACTATAGAGAATGAAACAGAAAAAATATGAAAAATAGTAGAATAATGTCTGTTGTCACACCAGGTCATGACACTACCCCCTCTCAAAGGCCCAGATGGCAAATAGCTTTCTTGTTCTTTTTGTGGAAGTCCCAGATTGCTCCTTTGGCATTTTGAAGATGCTCCCATGGTTCCCATGTGTTGGACTCTGGCCCATAGCCTACCCATTTGATCAGGTATTGAACCTTGCCTCAGTGTTTCTGCAAATCTAATACCAACTCAACCTCAAAAACTTCTTCCCCTTCTGGGGCTACCCCAGCAGGTGGTTGGGGTGGTTCTTGGCCATATGGATCCTCCTTCTTTAGAGGCAGTACAGAGATATGGAATACTGGGTGTACCTTGAGGGTACATGTCATGAGCCATGATCAAGGTCTTGTGGCTAACCATCATTTTCTTCCTTGATGTTCCACCTTTGTCTTGTGGCTTGACAACTTTCTCTTCATGAGTAAGCACCTACACCTGCTTACTGAGCCACATCCAATTTTTAGTCACTTGCTTACTGATCACAGCCTTTTGCCTGGCTCATCTTACTATCTTGCTGACTGATCACTGCCATTCACTCTTACTCATCCTGCATGTACACTTACTCACTCCCTTGGTTAGAATAGTATAAAAGCAAGGAAAGCAAGCCAGTCTAACCCAGCTTGCTCTACCTTGTCAATTCCCCTCTAAAGCATCCAGTGTGAAGAACAGTCCCTAGCTGACTTATTAACTTAAGTCACAGCTAGAAGAGCCTTGAGTCAAGGCCATGTCACAAGCCCCAGCACTAAGCATCTGACTTAGCTGCTGTCCACAGTTGCTTACTCAGCAACAGGTGTCCATCAGCCATGAGCACATAAGTGCATACAGTGTCAAGTGTTATGACCTGCACAGACAGCCATAATGTAACAAGGGAATTAACCTATAGTTTATAGCATTTTCTCCTAAGTCAAACAAGCTATAAACATAGTCATGTGACCTTGGTGCTTATACTGGTGCTTATCATGGTTATCTAACTCACTCCTGCAATTCTCTCTGTTGTAACTTGGAGCAAGGAGCAAGTTATCATGTGACCCTGGTGCTTACAGTGGTTACCTAACTTGCTCCTGCAATTCTTTCCATTGTAACTTGGAGCAAGGAGCAAGTTATCACATGACCTCAGCACTTAAATCACATGACCCTTGGACCTCATGCAGCTCTATAAGATTCAGAGCCACAACAACCCTATGAGCAACTTACTGAATACTTGTTTACACCACACATGACCTATAACATACTGCAGACTGTCCCACAATCTGACTCATACCTTGAAGGGTATATAACTCATCAAAAGCAAGCCTGTGGACCCCAGCTTGCTTTATCTCATCCACCACAGGGACCTCAACCATACACTGTAGAATAACACACACAATAGATAGAAATAGGCAACACAACCAACATAGCCACTACTTAAGGAAGACTGACAGATAGTAAACAGGGGGTCTTGACATCAAGCCAACACAAGCCAGGCATCAGTAGTAGTCAGGACATAGTCCAAACACATTAAGGGCATTAGCCACTTGTAAAGCAAAGTCCAACAACCACCTTTAGAGGTTGTGACATGAGGCCTGTCCAGACCACCCTCCTCTTACAACTCAACCCAGACTAGTTATTGTTTTATTTTTCTCTTTCTATTCTCTTGTCTGTGTCTGTGTGTGATTTCTTATATAACTAATACCAATGAATAAAGCACATATTAGTTAGAGATGTCATGCCAGAATTCCTGCATTCTGGCATCAAGGGTAACTCTATTCCATCAGCTTACCAATCAGCACTTCTGAACTGCTTCTACAATTGAGTTACCCTTGATGCCAGAATGCAGGAATTCTGGCACAACATTTCTAATATTAGTTATATACTGTCTGATTCATTGTATCTTATATACAGAGATATAAAAGGATACAATATTGCCTGATTGAGCATGACATTAAGTACCAGCTATTAGAAGAAATCTAAGTGCCTGTAGCTGAGGAAGTACACACATTAAGCAGCCCAACATCTATCCAATAAGCTATTGCTTAAGTCTAGAATTAAGATTAGTACCAGTTACTCCAAGCAACTAGGGCTGAACTTTGTTTAAGATATCTAAAGGAACCTGACCGTAGTAGTCTTGCTCTTTATACCTATAAATTAGTCAGTTTACACTGTGAAAGATTAAGACTACCTTGAGTGTAACTTGATTGCATTGCAACTACTTTGAGTGTTCTTATTCTAGTCTAAGAAGTATTGAGTATGATTAGAGTATACTACATTTTCTTAAGCTCTAGATATTCAAGTGTACCCTGACCTGTAACAGGCTTGGGCAAGCAAGCACAGGTATGTGAACTGAGCAATATGTTGTCTACTACTGCTATCATACATCTTGAATGCAGAACAAGCCTATCAAAGAGCCTGCTGTAGCACTTTGTCACTCAAATTGTTCCAAAGCCTAGTTTGCCATTTAACTATAACAGATGTATGATCCAGTTTGATACATGCAGACAATGTTTTCTTAATTCTCTTCCTTGTGTCACAAACTGACATGCATATATCCACTCTATAATATTTTCTCGATTTACTACATTTTATGGGACCAGCTTCAAACATACTTGCCTTTTATGGTATATCTGTGTCATGTGATTCAGGGGATGTTCCGGACCGACAACCGAGATGTATTTCAACTCTGATGTGAAATTCCACAGTTCCGCAGTTGCTTCTACTGCTTCTATCTCTTATCAGTCGTGACTCACTGTACAGACTTGTTTGTTATGATGTGGCTTGTACTATGTATATAAACCAGGTCAAGTTCGCAGAGGGCTCCTCAAGAACTTGACCTGTCATCGAATACAAGTTCTTTCTTTTTCTTACTATTTTTCTCATCGCCTGACTTGTCGTCATCAACATCAGGTCAAGTTCTTGACAATCGTAAGTCTCAGTGTCGTCTGGGATACTTCTGGAACGCCGTTGGCGTTGTCTCGAGATAACTCCCCGTTGCCTTCCCCAATCCCACTCCACCTATCCACAGCCACGAGATATCGTTGCCCTATACGCGCCTCTGTGAAACCTTGCATAGCCAGGTCCCTCACATGTCGTAACAAGCTTTGGTTCTCTAATCTCTTTTGTCAACAAGAGGTGGGGTCGCTCATTGCCCTTAAGTAGCTGAGCAACGGAGGTCACCTTCCTATTCCAATAGACTCGGGAAAGGGTCTATTTTTCCTTTATCTTGATCTTGCTCAAGTACATCTCTGACGGAACGCATGGCCCTCAAGTGGCACAACCTTTTACAGAAGACCAGTGCTGCTGTTTGTGTGGGTGGTTCAGACACCTGTCGATCCACTGCTTCACCCTTAACTCAGTCAAAAGTATCCTTGAAGAAGCTGGGCACATTGATTTCAACCGAGTAGTAATTATCAAAGTCCGCCCCCAAAGAGTCGGACGCACCCAACAAGCCTTTGTCACTGAGCCAGGTGCCCCTGAGTGCAAAATTTGCCATTGGGCAAATGGAGCCACCTTCCCAGCATGCTGCCCTTATTGTCCTAAGAAGGACAAATTCCTTTATTACTACACCATCCCCTGCAACCAGCTATAAGCTGGAGAACCTCGGTCAACAGCTTCTTTGTCACCTGTTAAACACTATCGAAAATTTCCAAGACAGGTACCGTTATTACTGGAATAAGCATGAAGAAACCTGTGAAAAACTTCACGAAGCCGAGGCCTGTTGCGCATACCTAACTGAGCGTTTGTGCAAACACCAGGAGGACTACCTATCCCTCCTCCAAGACCATCTCAGACTAGAAGCTATAGTCCAAGAAACAATTGAACCCCACAAGTATGCCTTCCCTGTCTTCTCTACACCATCAGACCTCCCTCACCCCACCTTCCTAAGTGGCACAGGCTCGCCAATTCAGGAAGAAACACCCCTTCTGGCAGCCCAAATCAATCCTCCCCAAGGAAGCACTCCTTTGGGATCAAACTAAACTGAAGAGGGTGGAGTGCCCATATCGTTGCCAAGACACCAAAAGTTGGGACTTGGACAATACTGGGTTGAGGTTCGTGGGAATCGGGAACTTCAAAATTTATAGACTCGTGAGGGGAACAGAAGTCCTTTATTACCAAAACAATTCCCAATTCCCTGTACTTCCTTACCGTCTCTGTCGCCTTTAAAATTCTACTCAAGTCCCTTCTGAAATGGCATCACCAACCCCTGCCCCTGCTTGGGCGAATATGTCTGATGGAGATAAGGTCATCTATATGCTTCAATCAATGGACGAACTGCAAGAACGAACCAATAATCTCCAAAATGATATTGGGGACGTCGAACACAATAATAAGACCTACACAGACTCACTCGAGGCCAAACTTACCACGAATCAGACAAAAATAGATGTGGATGTGGCTGGATTAGCCACCAATGTCAACAACCTAGTGGGAATGTTAGCCATTCTCCAAACTACTATCATGCGCATTGAAGTGCAAATCAACACCTCCACGGGTGGCTCAGGTGCTGCTCAAGTACTAGCTCCCTCCAGTACAGCCCAACCACAACCAACAGCACCTGCTCCCTCTGGAGGGTCGACTGCAAAGGTTAAGATGGCCGCCCCTCAAAAGTTTGATGGCACAAAATGGGAAGACGCCATCTCATTCAGAATTGCATGTGCCCGATACATCAATACAAACATGAGTGGGCATTCGGCTGATCAAGTGGTCGCCTTCATCACCTCTTATCTCGAAGGGTCAGCAGCTGAATGGGTTAACTTGTATGAAGAATTCAAAATTTTAAACCCTGGAACTGTGATCCCCTGGCTTCACGATGCCAATCTGTTCTGGCAAGAATTTACTACCCGTTATGGGGACCTGAACTGCACTGAAAATAACCGCGACAAGTGGCGGAAACTGAAACAATCCAAGACAGTTCAGGATTACCTCACCCTATTCAACCTATATTCCACAGGCCTCAACTACAACGATGCCACCATGTGTGACCAGTTCTATGATGGTCTATCATCAGACATAACAGATAGCATGGTGGCCCAAAACTATGAACCCCACACCAAAACTTTTGCCCAACTCACTCAGCAAGCCCTGGAAATTGACTGCCACCTCATCTTGTTCGGTAGCAAACAAACGTCTCATGGGGGTAACAAGTCCAGCAGCAATGCCTCATCCAGTAGGCCAACAAATAACCCCCAAAGCACTCCCCAAAAGGAGAAATTCAAAAATGGGGAACGGATATACAAGATTAAGGATGGGAAAGCTGTAAAAGGCCAGATTGTGGCCATTGGGCCCAATGCGAAGGGTTTCACGGTTCCAACTGTCCGCTACGATGGCAGCAATGCCAGTGTGCAAGAATCCTTCAAAGACATAAAGAAGGATAATCACCCACCAGCAGCCCCCAAGGCAAAGGATCCAGATGCAATGGATCTGGATAGTGCAGGAAAAGGAAAGGGGACAAACACCTGCTATAACTGTGGAGGACAGGGCCATATTGCTGCCAAATGCCCCTCGGCCAAGATGTCAGGATACGAGGCAGTGGTTGAGGATGTAGAAACGACTGACGATGAGTTGGTAAAAGAATAAGCTCAAACCGTGCCAGGGGGGCGGTCTTGGGTGCTATGTTACAAAATGTGCATAATGAAAATAAAATTATGGAAATGGAATGTATGTTGTTAGGAAACCAATCACAACTACAGTTTTTCTTCCACACATTCCCTCTGCACATAACCCCTGAACACAAGTTGGCATATAACATGAAAAAATTCAATGGATGGGCCATGATTGATTCAGGGGCCACATCAGTATTTATCCATGAAGACCTTGTTAAACAATATCATATCCCCACTGTCTCCCTAAAAATGCCAAAAAAACTACAAGTTATCAATGGAAGGGAGATCAATTCAGGGCCTGTGACCCACTATTGCACCTTTGAGTTGTGCATTCAGGAGCACCAAGAAATCCTCAGTGCCTATGTTGTGAACGTTGGCAAAAATGATTTAGTCCTGGGCATGTCATGGCTCAAATTCCATAACCCCGACATTGATTGGGATGGAAAAGACATGAAGTTCAACTCGCCAATATGCCTGAAGCATTGCATCACAAAACCCTTGCATGTGCGTGCAAATGAACCTAAGGAGCTTCAGCTGGACTCTTTAGACTCCCTCCCAACAAAATATAAAGAATTCCAGAAAATATTCACTGAAGAAGACGACGTCCAACCATTACCACCCCATAGAAAGTGGGATATAGAAATAGATTTAAAACCAGATGCCAAGCCAAGGCATGGTCCCATATATAGTGTGGGTGTCAAGGAAGATGCAGAATTGCGCAAAACCTTGGATCGCCAACTGAAAGCAGGGCATATCAGACCCTCAAGGTCACCAATGGCATCCCCAGTCATATTTGTCAAAAAGAAGAATGGGAAGTTGCGCATGTGCATCGACTACTGGTGACTAAATGAAATGACAGTCTCTAATGTGTACCCACTCCCACACATCAATGATATTGTGGAGACTCTGCATGGGGCAAAGATATTCACCAAGTTTGATCTAAAGTGGGGCTTCAACCTCATATGAATTTGGGAAGGGGACGAATGGAAAGCAGCTTTTAAGACCAAATATGGGTTGTACGAGCCCTTAGTCATGCAATTTGGTCAAAAGAACGCACCAGGAACCTTCATGGCCATGATCCGGGAAGAGTTCCAAGACATCGAGGGCATTTATGTTGTAATCTATATGGATGACATATTAGTATTCTCCAAAAACCAAGAAGAACACGATGAACATGTCAAAGAAGTCTTACGTTGTCTCCAAAAAGCTGGCCTATACTGCGCTCTGGAGAAATGTGTTTTAGATGTCACCAAAGTCGATTACCTGGGAATAGTAGTGACTCCCCAGGGAATTAAAGTAGACCCAGCCAAGGTCGAAAAAGCTGTTGAATGGCCAACCCCTACCAACCCAACCGAAGTCCTGGAAGGGTTGGGGTTTGCAAATTGGTTGAGGCACTTCATAAAAGACTTTTCGAAAATTACAAGATGTCTTTATGAACTTGTCAAGAAGGATGTAAAATGGGAATGGACAGAAGAAAGGGATCAGGCATGGAACCTGCTGAAGCAGAAATTAAAAGAAGCCCCCCTCCTAATCCAGCCAGAACCCAACAAACCATTCATTTTGGAAACGGACGCCTCAGGCTATGCCACAGGTGCTGTATTATTGCAATATGGAGAGGACGGAATGCTCCACCCAATTTCCTATTACTCCAAGGCAATGGTCCCAGCAGAAAGAAATTATGATATCTACAACAAAGAAATGCTGGCAATTATAAAGGCCCTCAAACACTGGCGTCATTTGCTAGAAGGGGCCCAACACCCAGTAAACATTGTTTGTGACCACAAGAATTTGGAGTATTGGAAGACGAATCGGCCACTGAATGGCTGAGTCACATGGTGGCATGAGTTCTTGTCCAGGTTCGAATTCAAGATTCTATATATTGAAGGGGCGAAGAATGGCCAGGCAGATATACTCTCTAGGCTGTCAAGACACATCCCTAAAGAGGGGGGTGAGAGCCAAGCTCTGCTTGCGCAAAACCAATTTTTGGAGCTGAAATCACTATGCCTGCAAGCAATCACACCAGACAATGACCTGGAACAACTCATTAGGGATGCTATCCCAGGGGATGAACACCTATCAAAAGTCCTAAAAGCCCTAGATGACAACGAGATGGTCAAAGATTGGGAATGGGACAAAGGACTCTTACGACACAAGGGCAGAATCTATGTCCCAAATAACAAAGAACTTCGCAAACTGGTCATCGAAAGCCGTCACGACAGCCCAGCAGCAGGACACCCAGGACAGTTCAGAACATATGAATTGTTAAATCACAAATACACGTGGTTATCAATGAAAAAATCAGTCAACGAATATGTCACACACTGCAAGTCATGCATCAGGAACAAGCACAGCAACCAAGTTCCCCCAGGGCTCTTAAACCCAATACCCACGCCAGAAAAACCTTGGGAGGAAATTACTTATGATCTGATCACTGGGCTACCCCTGTCAGAAGGGTTTGACACCATATTTACAGTTGTCGACCACCTGACAAAAATGGTCCACTTTATTCCATGTCAATTGGAAGCCAGTGCTATGGATTGCGCCAACTTGTTCCTAACATATGTATGGAAACTTCATGGGTTACCACAGAAAACAATCTCAGACCACAGCCCCAACTTTGCATCCAAATTCTTAAGGCACTTATACAAACGACTGGATATAAAACCCTCCTACTCCACAGCATACCACCCTCAGACAGATGGCCAGTCCGAACAGGCCAACCAAGTAGTGGAAGGGTACATCAGACACTATGTATCAGACAGACAAGACAACTGGGTCTCGCTCCTACCATTGGCTGAATTTGCCTATAATAATGGTGTCAATGCCTCAATGGGCAAATCACCATTCTTTGCAAACTACGGTTTCCACCCAAGGCTAGCAGTTGGGGACAGGGAGGAACCAGAACTCCCTTTAGCGGACAACCATGCAGAATGGCTCCAAAAGGGCCATGATGAACTTAAGGCAGCCCTGGAAATAGCAAACCAGAGGATCAAGGAATACTATGACCAGAAGCATCGGACTCCTGAAGCTATTAAGGTTGGAGACAAAGTCTGGCTTGATACCAAAAACATACGGACACAGCAGGCCTCCAGGAAACTGGCCCACAAAAGAGTTGGACCATTCAAGGTGGTAGCACAACATGGCACACATGCCTACAAACTGGACCTACCAATAACCATGAAAATACACCCAGTGTTTCATGTCTCACTCCTCACCAAATATAAAGACGACCCCTATGGCCATCAGGTTCCCCCACCACCACCTGTGGTAACTCCTGAAGGGGAAGAAGAATTTGAAGTGGAACAGATCATAAAGTCACAATACAACAAAAGATCTAACGTCTTTGAATACTATGTCAAGTGGCTTGGCTACGACGAGTGACAATGGTTAACCTATGATGACCTGGTGAATGCACCAGAACTCATTGCCGACTATGTCAAGTCACACCCAAAGGCACCCCATGACCCCTGTGCCTTGAAGGGGGGAAGTGTCACAAACTGACATGCATATATCCACTCTATAATATTTTCTCGATTTACTACATTTTATGGGACCAGCTTCAAACATACTTGCCTTTTATGGTATATCTGTGTCATGTGATTCAGGGGATGTTCCAGACCAACAACCGAGATGTATTTCAACTCTGATGTGAAATTCTGCAGTTCCACAGTCGCTTCTACTGCTTCTATCTCTTATCAGTTGTGACTCACTGTACAGACTTGTTTGTTATGATGTGGCTCGTACTATGTATATAAACCAGGTCAAGTTCGCAGAGGGCTCCTCAAGAACTTGACCTCTCGTCGAATACAAGTTCTTTCTTTTTCTTACTATTTTTCTTGTCACCTGACTTGTCGTTGTCAACACCTTGTTTCTTTTTTATGATGCTGATGTTCTTGTCTCCATCAGGAAAAACTGGGTTTATTATAAACCAGGATTTCATGGATTGTAGACAATAAACCCCAGTATATGAAATCCACTTTTTATAAACCTAGGTGTCTCCCAGGAAGCACTATGGACATATCTTTGGGGAATTTCAAATTGTGTTGTTGCTATAATCCTGGTTTATCCACTGTTATTCACTGTTATCAACACCCCCCACATTTGATAACAGGCAATAAATGGGGGGGAGTCAGCAATTCTTGCAACTGGTTAATTCACAGCCATCTAATATTATTTATAGTAATAATTCCCAGGGGTTTTTGTTGATGTCAATGTGATGTTTTTGTCTCAATGCCAATGTTTTCCGTTCCTCGATGTCTCACACTACTATTTCCAAACAAATGCATTGATTTACACCACATATAGGCGACTATTATACCAGATTCAATACAATCCTCTGGGAGTGGTAGTGGGATACTATAGGAGTCCCAGCAACAAGGATCCGACAAAGTCCAAGTCTGGGATGGTAGAGGAGTCCACAGTGGGGATATCATTGGAGTCCACAGAACAGATGTGTTCAGTCCTTAGTTTGGACCCGAACAAGGTCCATGGACTCCCTTGGGGCCCCGAAAATTGGACGCCTTTTTCACTTTTGGACGTCTTTCGCTTATGTAATCATTTTTCTCGCCTATGCGATCTGGATGTCAAAGCCATCCCATCCTAGGTTCTAAGTGGAGTCCCGCGTGGGGACTTTGATGAGATTCACGGTTTTCCTATAGTGCCGACCTTCAAGTTGGTATTGATCAGGCAACCTGGCATGCAAGTACGAGCAAGCACAATAGCCAGTCCTACCGTCACGACAACGGGAGGGGTAGAGCCCACTGGTTGCCAGGCAAGTAGTTCGCCAGCACACCCTGATACGTATGCACGACCGACTGAAAACATCAAAGCAATATACATATTCCAATATATCCACGTTCAATACATCTCTATCCCTCCATCTAGCTGGATTTTGATCTACAACTCCTCATGAGTCTTGGCCGTCTCCTCGCTCTTGGCCGCATCCGATGTAGTCGAACTCGTGGACGCCGCCGGCTTTTTGATCGCCCGAGTCTTGGGTTTCCGCTTTTGCAGCCTCTGGACCGTACCCTGAAGCTTCATCCCCCTCGAGTTCATGTCGGCCGTGACCAAGACGGGATCCACATGTTTGGGCAAACTACGCTGGACGTCCACCTTGTCGTTCAAATACGTCTCGATCTCGCTCATCTGCGACTCGACCTCTTTAATCTCGGCTTCGGTAAACTCGGGCATGGGCGGCAAGGGTGCCGGCGGTTCCGTATCGTTTTCCGCCGCGAGGAACGCCTCGAGTTTGGTTCGGTTTTCGTGGGCGGACGAGACGAATAGCTTGGCCGCGAACATGGCTTGTTGCAAGTCCTTGAGCGCCTGGGGGCCGGTCTCGGCTTCCTTGTACCTGTGCTGGATCGGCTTTTCCATGGCCCTAGTCGCGAGTGAGTGACTGGATCGGCGTGGCATAGCTAAACCACTCACTCGATGAGATCACGACGGCCCCACAAAGCCTTGGCCGGAGCCTTGGCACCTTCGGTATCCAACCACTCCATCGCCTCGTCAACCGCCTTTTCGATCGCAGCGCGCTCCTCGGGAGTCGAGAATTCAGTAAACGGCGAGTCCTCCGATTCGTCCGACAATAATCGACGGAGGCGGTACAGGAAACCTTCGAGGACGTTGAACGCCTCTTCGCGCTCACGCTTGGTGCGTGCCGCCTTGTTCAGTTCGATCAACCTGTGATCGCGCGCGAGATCGATCAGGGTCCGAGTGGAGAGAAGGTTAGAGAGAGAGGCGTACCTGGATCGGGCTGTGCGCTTCTCGTCGATAGTCAAAGGCTGGATGTTTCGGGGCGTCACCTTGAGCTCGAGCGGGATAGACTCTACGCGCTCGACGGGCTCGGCCGGTTGGGTCTCTTCGGGAGTGGCAGCGGATTCTGTCGAGGTGGCGCTCTCAGTCGACGACGACGATGAGGAACCGCCAAAGAAGCTCTTGATTTTGCCTGCATCCGCAATCAGAATGTCTACTCTAGGAGCAACCTATTGGCCAAAGACTTACCTGTGATGCTATCATCCTTGACAGTGCCTACGACGGCAGCCTCGACGACACTCGATAATCCACTCTCGGAATAGAGAAGAGTGAGCTTGACCGCCGCATCCGTGGCACCTCGTTCGGTCAAGTTGGTATAAGCGGCCTCGACGCCGAGGATATCATACGCGACAATCGGAGTGGCAGCGCTATTGGTAAATCGGGATCAGCAAGAGGAGAATTGGATGAACAAGAGATCAAAACGCACTCGGGATCCTTGTACCCAACCACGACCTCGAAATCGGCCTTTCGCTTGAGCGTAATCGTCTTTTTGACGCCAGCAGCCGAACGAGTGGGGAACACCAGGGTATTAATCGTCCTCGTGTTGCCTGCCATAATCCTTGGTCAATGCCAGCGTGAAAGAGTCTGATTGAAAAAGACACTCACCATCCTTCTTGCTCTCGGCGGTATAGGTGAGATACACGTCCCGACCAACTGCATCCTGAACCTTGATGGGCTTGGTCTTGAACTGACGAGACAGAGAAGCGCCATAGAATGCCGTGCCTATGGTCACAATTGTAAGTGTCTGTCCGTCTTGAATGGTGATACGTTGAAACGTACCGAGAACAGCCGCTTCGTCCGCGTTTACGTTGGTCGCAATCTTGTCCCTATCGCTCAAAGTCAAAACACCGAATGAACCAAGGATAGATCAACGTACGATCCGGCAGTCGACTTTAGAATGGTTTGGACAAACGGCACACGCGTCGTTCCACCGTGCAAAATGATACTCTGCACGTCTTCCTACACCGCGCCCGACCCGCGTTAGCACACGTCCGAGAGCGCAAAATCACCAAGCACGCACCAGACCAAGACCAGTCTCCGCAATCGCGTCCAACAACGGTTGCTGGAACCTCCAATACAAGTCCTCGCACTCTTTCTCAAACGCGCGTCGCTCAATCTTGCCCTTCCAGTCGCTCTCGCCCACCAGTCCCTCGACTCCGGCATTGACATCGGCATTGACACTCAGAATCGCCTTGACGCGCTCGGCCTCTTTCGCCAACTTGGCATAGCTCCTGTCAATCAAGTCGTCCTTTAGATGAGCAGGGAGCTGATCCATGAAAAGCTTGTTGATCCGACGCGTGAGCTCAGTTCCCGACGCGAGCGTGTCGGATCCGGAACCGAGAACCGTGACGTGCGTGACGTTTTCGGATTTTGCGAATTTCTTGACTCCCGTGGTGATGAGTTTGGTTTCAAACGAGACGAGCGTGGCGCGTGTGGAGGATGCACCGGCGTCGTAGATGATGTGGATTTCTTTGGTGGGGAATGTTCGCGTCATGGCATAGTTGACCGCGACTGTTCAGCACGTTAGCCTGGGTGGCCTAGGAAGCAGAGACAAGGCTGGAAACGTACTGGCTGTTCCGTCGTTCACGAGTGTGAGTAGCTTTAGCCCCGCAATCTCTGTGGCGTCTATCACGGCTTGTCGCTGGAACTGGTTAAAGTAAGCCGGAACCTGCAATGAATCAGTCTTAGCGTCGGATATCAGAAATCCAGCCATCAGGTGCAAGACGTACCGTGACGACCACGTCTCGCACGTTCTCGCCGGCCACTTGTGCAGCCAGTTCCTTAACATAGTCGAGCTGCATCGCAACGAGCTCCTCTACATTGTACTCTTCCCCGTTGGGCCGTTTTCCAGCAAACGTCCCTCGCGATGTCTGGCCAAATGCAATCTGAGTGGCAGATGTATAGTACGACGTCTCGCCAGAGTCAAAGTATACACCCTGCAGAGGCTTTAGCCCACCAAACGTGTCTGATGGGAATCGGGTGGCCTATTGCCCATGATAAGGCGTTAGCATCCAGGATAACAGCACGCAAGCAACGCACCAGGTTCCTCCCGTCCTGTCCGAATAGTCGGTCGTCCCCCTTCCATCCGACGACACTCGCAATCTTTCGCTTCGAGTCCCGGTCGAGCACGACGTCAAACGGCACGCCGGGCTTCATGAGCGAGACCTTCATCGAATCGGCGCCATAGTCGACCGCCAAGATGGACGCGAGCGCCGGCGATGCCAAGACAAGACCCAGCAACGTCAGAGGCAGCATTCTGGGGGAGGGCCTCGTGGTGGTTCGATACGGCCCAGTCGACCGGCAGTTGTTATGAGCAGCGAGTGCTGGCGGTGTGACGTGTCGACACGTTGAGAGCTAACCACCGCACGTGATCGTGTCCTGCAAGCGCCGGCTATCGGTGAAAACGTGGCGCTGCGCTAGACCGTCTTGGCGGGATGTATGCGTCGTGGAAATGGGTGATCGTCGCATGACGTGACCGGTCGAGTCAGATGACTGCATGCGAGGCGGTGGTCCGGGTGCTTCGTCCCGATGTCAGCTCGTTGGATCATGTTGTGCCGCATTGAGAGGACGCAGTAGGCGAGACAAAACCTGAATTCGAGTGCCACACTCGAAAGTCCCATGAATGATATGACCGCGAACAGGGTGCCCACACAAAGCCCTTTGCTGAGCACTCGTATTCTCTCAGGCTGGATCTCACTATCATTCGTGTAAAATGCCCTCGTGCAATATGTACACACGCACGCCTAGAATAGCCCCATGCCGTCCAATAAAGCTCCCAAATGCCAATCGCGCTTTCTTTCTTTGTGGGTATATGCAATGGCTATGCCCTGAGTGATCTTCATAGAGGACACATTGCAGGACTCGCCGCCCCAATAGCATTCTACCAATACTCATGTCACCCACTTATGAACAGTCCCTACGGCTCCATGCCGGGTTCGTCTAGTGTTCTGTGTACTCGCAAGTGACCCTAAGGTACAGGCTATTCGTCGGTTGCATCCACCCAAACACCGCATATACAGGCGTTTTCCTCTCCCCGGCACAATCTAATCAAATAGTGCTATCATATCGCACCATGCCACTGCTGCAGCGTTGGATCCTCGTTATGAAGACTGAACATCCGAGGGCTGTATCAACCCTGCATCAACTGGATTTCCGCGTCCGGTGAGCGCGCTTGTATGCAAAGCCGAACCGTCACTCACATTCTAGCACACCGTCATTTTGGCGATCGAAAAGCCAGGCGACACCGCGCAGCGCTTTGGCATATCCATCCCATTCTTCGAAACGAATCGCAATTGCGCGCAGTTGTTCGTGTGCCTTTGCAGCCGTGTCCACCCGCTCGCAGAGCCTGTTCCTTTCCTCGGACCAACGTGCCGTTTCTTGCGAGTCGAAATTCGATCTCTCCAGTATGTCGAGTACTTGAGACGCAAGCGGCTCCATTCGATTGATATCCTCCTTCAGCAGGTATTGTGTGGCGAGGAGGGTCGCACCCAGTATCGGTTTTACTGCAGGAGACTGGAGTTTGATCAAGGATCCGCGCCGACCCTTGACATGATGCATGCTATCTATTATTTCCACGATACAATCTGCAACGGCAGACGTGTATGGAGCTTCCTGTCCAAGGCTGGAAAGGTTGGTAAAGTATTTGGGATTCGCCACGAATTCGATCCTGAAATCGTCACGCTCGCGGACCAAGCGTTGGATATTGCCCAGTAGCTCCTTGGTTCGGCCAGCTTCGTAATTCGCCTGTTTTACGAGAGTGAGAAGTGCGGGAATGCGTGCCCATTCGAAAATTTTCTGGACAAGTACATCGCTACTATCGTGTTTCCTGTGGAATAGCTCTAGGACCCGATTTGCAGATTCAGTCGCATTCGACAATTTGGTGAAATTCAGAGACAGATATCGGACTAGATCTTTCAATCGTTTCTCCAGTGAAACCCTCAGCGTAAATAGATGTATACTGAGCGTGACATGTTCAGCCGTCTTGCCAGACTGTGTGTTTGCCACCTGAGAGAGTGCCCCGATCGCAATCCCTACAAGATCCGACGAATTGTACCAGCCCACCTGCGAGACGCTGATAGCTGCAATAGTCGCCAACTGGACCAGTATCGATCGGGTAAATTGTTCCGACTGATTCGTGTTTTTCTGTGATGGCCAGTCGGCCAAGGCGGATTTCGCAAACCGAACATTTTCAGCAAAGTCTGTTTGGTTCTCGCCGAGTTGAGTCTGCTTCATGCTCATCCATTGTTTCACCAGCATCGGGTACATGACCTGTAGAGTATTTGCAGCCGCAAATTGAAGCCGAGGCATGTCATGAACGCAGGCGGAGGCAACGAGGCGCACAAGCCCGCTCGTAACTGAGTCTTTGTTGCCCATGTCCAATGGGCTCACAATGTGATAGTTATATCGATTTCCCATGGCTCTCATTGAGAACTCGGGCAAAACTACAGAACCAGTGTTGGATTGAGGATGGCAGCTGCTCATGTGTGTTTCGATGTTGATTGTCTTGCACAATCCAGCTACCCTTATCGAGTCTATCAAGAAAACTAGTGATTGTTCGCTTGTACGCGTCTCATTCTCAAAATAGTTGAACAGAAACCCAGCGCGTGCCAGAGATCGCGAGTACCGTGCTCTTAGCTCGAATAGAGACAGGGCGTCGTGTGGACCAGATATATGGGTCTGGGCTCCCATTTCGATCGAAAAACGGTCCGCGGCGTTATCTCCACAAGGTGAGCAATACCGGTTCAGAGCAACAGCCAAATATGACACTCACCGGTCCATCTAACTTCCGTTCCCTTTTCCAGCCGCAATTTATTTTCAGAAGCCTGGTCAGCCACAATGAGAAGTTCGACTGCCAGAAAGCCCGCGTAGACATCCGGTAAAAGGTTTGGGGTCTTTCCGTTCCACACAGCATCAATAAAACGGAATGCCGCCACAGCCGGCGGCTCTGTAGTCTGTGAGTGGTCTCAGTGGATGAAGCAGAATCGAGTATGGATGCAAGAAAATCACTTACCGGACTGGTGCGGCCACTCCACGTTTCGGGCTTTATGCAGCGAACTAGTGGTGGCGTTGCATAAGCCAATCGCACCATGTTCAGACCTCGGGTTTCAGGTGGCTCCTGCGACAGATGTGTCCACCCCTCGGATATACGAGAGCATAGTGACTCCCAAAGTTTCAGCAAATGCCCCTGGAGTTCTACCTGAGTGTGATCCACAGGGCCATCCAAGCCTCTCCACCAGCCGTGCATTGTGTGTATGAGGGCATTCCATTTTGACTTGTGTCCTAGGTCTCCACGGATCTTGGCTGATGCTGGTGCATGATTTACTTGCAGATTGGCAAGTGCTTGACAAGCAAAGTCGACCACATCAGGATCGCGGGTCGTTTCCGTCAGCCATCGGAGCGCTCCCAGCTCTTCGTTTGTCGTCACAGTGACTGTACTCTGGACCTTGGCGTCAAGCGTCTCGCCTGGATCCCCAGCCGGCACGTCCCGGATGACCCCAGCCCTTTGCGACAATATCCTTATATACTTTGACACTTGAGTCACAAAAGGACATGTCTTGGTCCAGGCACCAAGTAGTGCCGTTCCGACGTAGAAAGTCAAGGTCACTCCCGTGATCACCACCTCTGCGATGGCGACTCCCGAGTCAAGCCCCCACAGATACACCGCCAATCCCAGTGAAAACAGTAAAAGCGATAGGTGCAGCATACTTGGTAGTAGGTCTATCATATGCAGAGCTCCCCACTCCTCGAAACCCCGCAGTCGTCGCTGGTGCTCCATCGTGGACGCGTGTGGTGGACGAGGCCGAGGCGACGTGAAAGCGGTCAGCCACTCTTTTGCCAGCATAGCTACCAGAGCGGCTGCGAGAGAAAGTGCGAGAGCAGAAAACCATAGGCCGTTGATCCAACGTGCAGACGCTGTAGACGAAAAGGAGGGAACCTCTACAGGAGGCATGATCTGGGGAACACCTTGCTCGATGCGCTGCTGAGACTGAGCAATGATGAGCAACAAAGCCACAGTGGCGTCTGAAGGGTCTTGCTGGAGTAGGTTCTTGGACTCGATAATGAAAGCGGTGAGAATCGCAGAGAACAGCGCAGCCTGCACACGTAGTCATTAGACGGTCACTAACGATAAAACTTGAAGAGATACATACGAAGAGTAGCATCATATCGAGGTTACCGTTTTCGCGCTTGAACAGTTCAGTATCGTGCTCTTGTGCCTCGTCGACATAGATCTGCCAGATGGATGCTTCTGGCGCCAGTTCGCGACCTGGCACGTCTGCTGCAAGTCTCTGATAGGCCGGGGTACGCGCTGTTCTAGATGGGCCTTGACTTGGTGGGGCCATTGGATCAGATGGCGTTTTATTTTCTTCAACCTGAAAGTAATCAGTTCAAACCATCAATTCTCCGAGATGATTCCAATATGTGGCGAGACCCACCTGTTTCGGCTGCAACATCCTCATGGTGCTCAGATAAACAGGTTCTGTTTTGAGTTTATCTGATCTTTGGCGTGAGTGTGAGATGGCCTAGAGGATATCTGTCATCATACTCATGCTTTAGCTATGGTAGTGATCTGCTCGACGGAGAACGAGCACCGATCAAAGGCGCTCGAACCACATGGCAAATAAACACGCATCAACGAGCCACTAGGAGATGTGGCAGCGACTTTTGCTCAATGATAATTTCACATATCCGTCCCATCAAAATCCGTGACAGTGTGGACAGCTAGAAAATTTTTCATTGACCCCGTTCACATCCAGAATTCCAAGATTTATCGCTAAACGTATGCTATTAGACAGGAGTCAACCGCTCCAATTTCATACCGTTGGGTGGCGGAGCCACCGGAGTGGCTCGCCGCTCGGTGGATTCGGTTGTGGGGGATCGCCATGCTCAGGGGAATATTCGCATTGGGCGTTTCCCACTTGTGGGTTGATTATCTTGGTTCCTCGTTACGTTTCCGTACCGTTCCATTCCCGCGTGTCTTTTGTATTTATACGCCACGGTTCATCCATGTCCCTTCAGCTCGATTCCCACATCGCGCTGAGGTATATTTTGTCCTGTGTCATTGTGCACATATTGAAGACAGAACCGGGAAAGTCTTCAAGAGCTATTATTCAATGTATGTATGCGGTGGAAGATAATGTATTTGACGCTGTATAGCTGACAGTACATGCACGCTATTTATATGATGAGTTGTGGGAGTTTATAAGACGACCCACGTACTGAGTTACGAAACATAATAATCAATATCTCCGACGGCACACATGTTTCTGATTCATGTTAACAGAGCGAGAGTCGGAGTCGGATACGCAACTGTTAGACACGCTCCGGGAATCAAATGAAACCGTCTCCTTGCAACAACGGCTTCAGAATTGTCATAATACAGCACGTGAGCAAAAGCGTCGCCTTACACGCGCTTTGAAAAGTTTACACTTTACTATCTTTCATTGGTGGAATCAGCAAGGCCCCCAATGTTAGATATGACTAAGCGGTCGGGCGCCGGTAAGCGCCCGTAGCCGATATTGGTTCAAGAGTGATCATCCGCAACGTCACCAAACTCTCGTCCATCGCTCTTGCTGGGCACGACCGAATACTAAACACGGGTAATTACACGATGAGACACGCACCTGGACCTTGTGCCACGAGTTGTATAACTTGCCACCAAAGGTGGGGGATGCCGCGTCTCTCAATTCTAGTGTACCCCAACTGAACTAAATAGAACACTATAATGGTAGGAAGAAAAAATGTGACAGAACACGACCAGCATGTAATAGGTGCAACGAGGGGGGATATCGATGCTTGGGCTATCATCGTGGAGGCTCGAATAGGGGATCTGTTCTCCCGACGAGTATGGCGGGTGGCTCAAGCATCGGCTCAGGTGTCGGGAATTATCAAACGATGGATTCCGGTATTCTTAATGGATTTTACGGGAAGCATTGTGCTAATATGACTCTTATAGTCCCAACATTTCAAAGCATGTCTAGAACATTGGAAGTGCAACTGGTATGTTGTCCCTTCGTTACGCAATTAGCGCAGTTTGAACGAAAACAATTTAGGGCCATTGTTATTCAAATGCTGCGTCCAATGATGCCTCTCAGTCGAATGCTTCGACTTCGTCCTCTAGTTTATCTCTACCTCGACTCGACCCTTCGGCTCCACGGTCACACCCCCTGTCATCACCGCAAGATCTTACCACCCAGCTATCTCTCACAAATTTCGGCCGTCAAGAATGGGGTGATATGATTCACCGAACGCTAATGCATCGCGCAATATTGGAGAACGACCTTCCTCCCAAATTTGTTCCAGACAACCAGATATCCGGCCGAACCATCGGTTTCATCATGTCTCAATGTGAGTTTGAGTAGAAATATCGGAATGGGCGTTGGCTGCAGTACTCAACCCACTCTAGATGAACCTTTGTTTGAACTCGTATTCTTTCGACCAGTACCATCTCACATGAAATTCCTTCGCTCAAGATTTGTGATGCAAATGCTATCGTCGAGAGTAACACACTGGACAATGTATGTCGGTGCACAGATGCTTCAAACCCTAAGGTACGAGACCGGCACCGTAGGTTTTGGACGGTTCGCTCCGTGGCTCGATCGGCTCGAACGACTTTGCGTTGCGTCGGATAACGATATGAGCTTGGACGACTTGATCGGGCGCCTCTCTGGTGCACTGGAAGTGAGTCGCCCGTATGCTGAACCAATTCCTGTCATTAATATGAGTCTTCCAGCTTACGCTATTAAGATACATCAGCTCGAGCGCCAAACGCGGCTATCACGTTATGCGCCAGGTTGCCCCACTCTTCATGCAAATTGCCTTTGCTGATCCCACCCTTTGGCCCCGCAACCCATCCTCGAACGGCATTTCACTTGCGCATGCTCTAGTTTCGCCAAACTATGAGCTTGGTCGCTTCATCTATGTAGACGTAGTTACCTCTGTTACGTTTGGCGTCCCTCCCCTTGTGGAATATGACACGTCTCATCCAATCATCCGAACCCCTGAGCCACACCCTATGGAGTGGATTCACGGCTGCCCTTCCGAATTCGCTTACTGGATGATCATGATTAATCAGTGGAGGGCGATGGCGCCTGTTCAACGTGTGGAGCAAGAGTCACCTTGGCAAGACATCGAAGCTAACGTACGGGCGTGGCAACCAAGAAGTGATCTGGCTGCGGATTCCGAGTCTTGGAGGACTGTTATGAGGTTGATGGTGCAGGAAGGCTGGAGGCACGCTTTGCTTATATATCTATACATGGTACGTGTCGCTGCTTCAGCTCATGCATCTTGATTGACCTTGTAACCCAGGGAATGTGCAATGTAACAAATCACGATCCGCGAGTCGAGTCCGCTGTCCAACAGATCAGCAAGCTTTATTCAATCATAGCACTTCAGCCGTCAGCGTGCATGCACATGTTGACCCCACTGCTAATCGTTAGTATCTATTCCGTTCAGATAAATTTAGGCTAATGCAATATGCATTTAGGCTGCTATCGCCAGCAAGCGAGAAGCAGATCGAAACAAGTTTCGAGCGATAGTCTCGCAATCGGGGGACAAGACTTGGCTGTTGAAGGGCATAGATCTTGCTGCCGTGCTAGATCACCTGTGGCATGGCGTAGGGATGAATGGCAAGCCAGTGACTTGGGATGACTACGTGAATTCAAGAAAGGCTCTGGTTGATATTGGTGTATAGGCATGCCGTGCCTATCCGTAATAAAAGTTAGAATAGCAGTTAAACATGGCCTTTATGCTCTGGAATGATAGGTTCCCGGGCTTGAGTTGGCTGATCTGCTCGCTTGGTAACATTCAGAGAGCTAAAACCAGGGGTTGTGGAGGGTGTCTTTGGTATTAACATGGCCTCACTAGCTCTTCATTGTTTGCAATAGTTGGCCTTAGCGCGAGTAAATACTACAGATTAGTAGCTAACTTTTATGGCCGTTCCCCTAAGTCCGTTCCGATGGAAGAAGAAAAAGGCGAGGTACGAGACAGTAATTCGACAGTAACTCCGAAACGAGAAGGGTAGTGGTGGAGGAAGACACATACTTGATTTTGCCTTGCTCAGGTGCACATATATATGGGCATACCATTTTGATACGATGGGCACCAGCCACGAACAACGTAAAAGGGGGTGCACCCCTGAGTGCGCAATAACGATATCACTATCAAGACGTAGTCCGGCAAGCACGTGGAAGAGGTTGATAAGAACATATGTTCTAAAATTTTACGTTGATACCTGGCTTGCTTGAACAGATGCGTCTCATACCGCTCCTGGATCTCAGCGGTGGCGGCCAATTATCGCATGTACCTCACCAAGCAAGCCAGCTATCAACGTGAAAAATAAAATAAAAATATCATTAGGACTCTCTTATACGTGCTTTCACGGCTACGTTTTGATAGCGATCTTTGCTGTTGTGTACTGAGGGGTGGACTCCCGTTTACGTTGTTCATAACTTAAACCCATCATATCGAAATCATATGTACATATGGTTTAGATTGAAGAATATCGAGCTAGCAACAAAGTACAGGTGTATTTATACTATCTGTGCATGCAATAAGAGAACATTAGATGCTGCAGACGAACGTATTAGTGATGCAAAGAGCATAGAGACATAGGGTAGAATAGGGGAGCACACGGGAGAATTGCGAGCTGATAGTATACATCATTGGAGCGTCGATATCATCAACGACACCACATCAACGCTCGTCAGATCGAAGCGATCACCAGTTCGTATTGTTTCGGGCAATCTGAATAGACATCCTCAGCACATATGAGTGTGCGCTTGAACGAGGCGAACTTAAATATGTGTCTTCCTCTGCTACTGCCGTTCTTGTTCCGAGTTATTGTCAAATTACTATCTGGTACCCTGACCTTTTTTTACTATCTTAACGGACTTGTGAAAACAGCCATAATAGTATAGTCCGTTAGATAGGCTAATTCTAGCAATGTGTTGTGAATGCAAGGAAGCGGGGTCGTGATTTATGAATCCCCGTCGGAACACAGCACATACGAGCTGGTTATGTACTGATTCAAATGAGATGTGATGGCTTGCACCTTTCTATATACATGGGTGATAACGAAGGCGAATTGATGTGCGAGAATCCAAGTCTACTTCAAAGAATTCCATGCACTGAATGAGAACTTCGTCCATTTAAGCACAAGATGTGAGTGTTCGAGACATATTTTGCATCACATGGCCACTCACATGCTGCGCGTTTCGGAATCACTGTCGAAGTTCCATATATCTTTCAAACTTAGTCAATATCTCCTGAATCTGTTTGTGTGACTCGGCGGCTGCAGCCAAAGTACTAAAAATGAGCTTCATCTCGTTGCTCGAACGTGCTATTTCTTGCGAGCTCAATCCTAGCCTATCAATTATCTCCAGTACTTGAGACAAGAACGGCGTCACGCCCTTCACATTTGTCTCAAACATATGGTTCACAACAAGAAGAACTGCGCTGAGAATAGGTTGTATTGAAGAGGTCTGAAGCTTGCCCAAGCGGCCTCCGGTTGCACGGTGCATCCTGTCTATCATATAGATAATAAAATCTATGAAATCAGATCCAGGTTTGGCTTTCTGTTCTGGGCTGGATAGAGTGCCAAGTCGTTTGGGAGTAGCCGCAAACTGTTTCAGTAAAGCGACACCTTGAGGATGAGCCTTCACGATGCGGCCTAGAGGTTGTGCATCTACATCAGTGTGCTTGTTCCCACCGAACCCCTTTTCTGCCTGCTGAACAAGTGCAAGGATGGCATCAAAGGCTGAGAATTCTGGATCGTTTAGTGCACTGCCGTCTTGGTTCCCAGTATAATATAAGGATAGTACCGATTTTGCAAATTCAAGGGGTTTGTAGAATTTGGTATACTTCTGGCACGTAAAATAAACTAGATTATTCAGACGACGACGAAGTTGATATGGTGCATGGCACATGACTGCTTTGCCAGATGCTGTGCTTGCTACCTCATGGAGCGTCTTGACAGCAATATGCTGAAGATCAAGTGACATATACCAGTCTACTTGCGAAACGCTGATTGCTGCGACTGTTGCTAACTGAGTCAATAAGCAACCTGTCGCACACTCTGCCTGATCAAGATTTTCAGCCGATGGCCAGTCCGCTAAGGCAGATTGCACAAATATCATGTTCTCCATAAATTCAATTTGCTTTCCAAGTTGGCCAAGCTTTTGCATACTGATCCATTGATTCTGTAGGATTGGGAAGATCACTTGAAGTGTCTTTCCAGCAGCTAGTTGCAGCTGAGGCGATTCTTGAGCAGAACTAGAACCAATGAGATGCACTAGCCCACTTATAACTGAGTCTGGATCCCCCATGTCCAAAGGATGCATATTGTGACGAAGGTCCTGCGGTGTAACCTTCAAGTAGAAATGGGGCAGGATCCGCGGCCCAGCACCCACCTGTGGATGGCAGCTGCTCATGTGTGTTTCAGGGTTGATTGCCTGGCACAAACTGGCCAGTTGTAGCCATTTCAATAGGCGAGCCAGCGGCTCGCCATCAAGGCACATCCCGTATTCACGGTGGTGTGTCAAAAGTACCCCAGCACGATTGAGGGCCCGCGAATATCGAGCTCTCAGCTCGAAAAGCGTTGGTAAATTATGAGATTCATCATAATGAGGTTGCATTTGTATTACGGTCGAGTCGTTGCCACTGATTTCTGTTAATGAAGGAAATTTATGTAGGCAAATATCTCTCCGATTTTAGCGAAACTCACGATTTGGCTGGATCGAGGAGCCTGCCCCGTGATCTGGAGTCACTTGAGCTTGATCAATAATCAATTGCAGTTCCACAGCAATCAGGTTGGCATAGTGGTCAGGTAGGAGTTCTGGAGATGAATTGCTCCAAACCGCATCCAAAAATCGGAATCCAGTTACAGCCGGAGGTTTAGCAACCTGAGGTCGGACTAAATGAGACATGTGCGTTTTCGGGAATCAAATGACAACAAACCAAATAGGGAGAGGCAATCGACACTCTCGACTTGATGTGAGGGATCAATGCTGGCATACTATCAAGTAGTCGTACCATGTTTGATCCCCGACACTCAGGCAGCTCGTGTGACAAGTGAGCTTGCGCCGCGGATATGCGGGTACATAACATATGCCACAAGTTGGCTAGGTCTGCTTCGCGCTCTGTTTTTGAGTGACTTGCGAGGTTAAATAAGCGCTTCCAACCCGCAATTATTGCATTTACAGGTCGTTTCCACCGAGGTTTGTAGGTCGAAGCTTCCTGGGTTGAGAATGAACCGGAAGGTACCCGTACAGAATTACTTTGCAACCCCACGAGTGAACGGCAAGCAAGGTCGACCACATTAGGTTCATGGGCTGTTTTCGTCAGCCAACAAAGCACTCGTAGCTCCTCGTTTGTCGTCTCGATAATTGGACCAATCATCTCGGGTTCAGAGGATACACTTGGGTCCTGAGTCGGTACCGGCTTGATCAGTCCAATCCGCCCCATGGCTATGCGCATATATTTCGAGACCTGAGTAACGAATGGGCACGACTTTTTGCAGGCACCAAGTATTGCTGTCCCGACGTAAAAAATAATGGCCACCGTGGTAATGATTATTTCTGTGATGGCGATTCCTAGGTCAAGGTCCCATAGGTACACTGCCAAACCAAGGGAGAACAGGAGAAGCGATAAATGTAGCATTCTGTGCAGCAGATCGATCATGAGAAGCGCCCCCCACTCCTTTAGACCTCGGAGTCTCCGTTGATGCTCGAGTGCGTATGCATGCGGCATCCGAGGTCGAGATGATGTGAATGCCGTTAGCCACTCCTTTGCCAGCATAGCGACAAGTGCTGCTGCGAGGGATAATGCAAGAGCACAGAACCATAAACCGTTGATCCAGCGTGCAGATCGTGGAGATGTGAAAGAGGTCAGCTCGACGGGGGGCACGATCTTTGGAGAACCTTGCTCGACACGTTGCTGAGATTGGGCGATAGAAAGTAGTAGTTTCACAGTCACGTCTGAAGGGTCCTGTCGCAGTAGGCTCTTGGAATCTATTATGAAAGCTGTCAGTATCGCGGAAAACAGCGTCGCCTGTGTGAATCGATGTCAGGGATTTGGAAATCGCGGTACTATTGTAGGAAAACATACAAATATTAGCATAAGATCGAGGTTATCGTTCTCTCTCTTGACCAGCTCGCTATCATATTCCGTCGCCTCGTCTAGGTATATTTGCCAGATCGATGCTTCTGGTGCGAGTTCACGGCCTGGGACGTCTGCTGAGAGTCTCTGACACGGCAAAGGTTGGGATGCCTCGGACGATCGTTGATCTGGCAGTGGAGCTGGATCGATTGGGCGCTGAGGTGTCGCAGTCTGAAGGGAATCGTTTATGAGATGGACTAAGGGGTGCATCCAAAATGATGCTGGGACTGACCGGTTTCGGCCGGACCATCCGGATGGAGCCCAGATCAACAACCTCGGTCTCAAACATCTATTCACTTTTACCAAACTGATGATGATTTATGTTTCAAGGTGGATGATTGTACTTACCTGAACTTTGGAGATGGTGGCAATCTGTCAGCCGGCAGGAGGAGCGCCCATCACGGATGTCAAACTGGTGCGAGTAAACACGAATCAACACATTGCCAGGAGACTTTTACGGGTCACACGGAATAAAGGAAAACGAGTATCGTTAGTTACAAGGGAAGAAGGGGTACACGAAAAATTGACCAGGAGAATAGATCCTCAATGGTACTGTACAGTCAGCCACATATGCGCCGTAACCGCTGTAAGGCCGAATTCCCGACAGAGACTCGGTGGTGGGTTTGATATTTGTCCATGGCCATCAAGGCTTATTCTTCTCGCTTTACGAAATAGGTTTGCCGACAGCCCAAGCCCTGATCTGAAGGATAGCTTGGATCACAGCTGCCGCGTGTGAATGTATGCGCCCAACGTCCTTGCGCCTGCTTCTTGCTCCTGGTGATGCAACCACCAGCCGCATTTTCTCTCACAAGCCTTCCAAATTTGTCGCGCCATTTGGTTGTTATCTCCCCCTTTATTTCAATCCCGCTTCTTGTCTATGGGTCGACACTATACACACACTGGGCCTGGATGCTGGGAGATGGATCGTGTCTGGATCCGAGTCTCATGAGCCTGAGCACAAAACGCATATTGATGTGAAGCTCCGTTCCTCAAGGTACCGCCATATCTGAACCACACTATTCTAAATAGAATTATTGTAGTTGGAATTCAAGGGAATTGGCATTGGCGATAATTTATAGCACGGGCCTGTGTCCGTTGGCTCATGAAAGATGGCTGTAGCACCCGTGAAAAAATTGGCTCCACAAGGCTACGCAGCCTTGTCTTTTGGACAATATTGGCCAAAAGCCGATTGAACAGTTAGAGGTAGTTGGAGTACTCTGAATAGCTAAGCTAAACGAGCGCCGGTAGCACGTACTGACGCTTTTTTTTTGCATACATATTTAGAGACATACACGAACACAGAGTCGAGCCGGTCCAACAGAAACGAAAACAACAACAAAGACGGGGTAAAGGCGGCACGGAGCAAGACGGAACGGGGGACAGAGGTCAAACGGCCTGGGGGCGTAGCACGTACTGACGCAATCTAGCGAGAACTCGTTCAGCTGGGCTCAGGCCGGGGTTCTAACTAAGAAATGGGCATTTAGCCGAGTAATTACCAAAGAACATTATCTCCTCCCATCCCAAACAGAACTCAAGCGCTAATTCGGCAGATGCCAAGGCGAGCTTTACTTGCTCAGGACTGAAGACATGCTGTTCACTCTCACCTATCTCAGCCAAACCCCGAAAATCGAGCTAGCGGATACTGGCTCCACAGGTCCAAGTATGTTTCCAAGCACTCACTAGATCTGAAGTAGCACGGGCTACCGATGCTATCGGCGTCTGGTTAGCGCTCAGAAGCATACTTAGACAGCGAGGCATTCTCACGTACTAACTGGATTTTCGGGGATTGGCCGAGTATGCTCGTCCCAGTTTTCGCTAACGGCTTCTTGCTCAGCTCAGTTGAATTAGAGAAGAGTTTGAAGCGATACTGGCGTGGATACACACGCAAGACTGCACATGATAGCGGGATGGCCACTCAGGAGCAGACAGTAGTGTCGTATGGTGCGACCGATCCCCCATCTACCCAGGAGGGGCAACCCATTTTTTAGCCAAAGCGCACTCCATGTTAGGAGGCTTGGGGTATGTTCAACTAATTAGCCATTCTGGTAATCTGTATGATGATACGTATTCAATGTATTGAAACTGCTTCTCTACGAAATTACCCCACCCAATCTTGGTCAAGGGAATTTATCAAATGGGGCGATTCAAAAGTGGGTCATCTCACAAGGGATCTTGGCTTAGATAAAATGAATGAATAAGGTTTCATTTCACAGTGATTAATCGGGCCAGAACAAAAGGCATTGAAATCACTATTAAGAATAGAATCACGCAGATGGCTCCAGAGCTCTCATTTGGTAAATGACGACCAGGGCGCTTAGGACGGCTCGCCTCGATCACATGACATGATGTCGATCCAGATCCCCGTTCCGGATTGCCTCGATTGGGCAACGGGCCGAGAGGCAAGGTTTACGGAAAGCCACAACGGGTATAACGGTATGTCCTTGTGTTTACCCGCACTGCTTAGATGCTTATCATAATCTAGCCAATAGTGGGGAGCCCGAGCGGAAGTGACTTCATACCGCCATGCCTCACTGGACCTTGTAATTACGGACAGAATGCTTATCGGAGCGCGCAAGTTGAGTGTTCGTTACTACCGCATGAGGACCACTTATTTTTGAATCTATTAGCGCGAGGGCCACGTTTGCTGCCGACGCATCATTTAACATGTAGCTACAAGCTGTGTCGTACAAGATTCATGGTGAGCTTGAATATCACCAAAACCGCCGTGAGATTATACGCGTGTGGTGTAATTTACGTTTACTACAGTGAAAATATAACGTTAGCGCCCTCCCCGAGGACCTTTCTGGCCGGCAGCTGCCGTTTTCGGATTCATTCAACCCTTCGTGAGTAACACGCACCCGCTCTTGTGAGGTGTTTCCTTGGGACTACAAAGTAAGTCTTTGCATACTGAGCATAGAAAAAGTATCTGCCACTAAGTTATTTATGCCGGAATAGCTGCCCCATAGCATCACGTAGCGTGCTAGTAGCATGCGCTGTCTCGGTAGTAGCGATGGCCGGATACTGTAGTAGCGAGTGTACTAGTAGTAGCATCCAAAAAAATGTAGAACTGTAATAATAAAAAATCAGTAGCACCCAGTAGCGTGAAAGTAGTACATGGTAGCGTGAAATAGCAAAATGTAGCATGTTTGCGCTACAGCCAAAAACATGGTTTTGCTGATGTCGATCCCGAATCCACCCCACTACTAAAAAGTAGTATTTCGTGGGACCATAGAGGGACCAGTTAGAGAGAGTAACATTTATACTGTAGTACAACTCCGCCCCCCCCCTCCTGCCGTTTTCTCCTTGATGACCACCTCACGCCATTCGAATGCCTCCCCCTACCAATATCCTGGAACTGATTCCTTCAGCCAAGACTATGAATCCTGATAAGATAAGTATGCGAGTCAACTTTTACCGCAGCGGCTCGCCCCTTCCGCAAGTTCTTGCATGGGCAAGCGTGAGTGCTTTTGATTCGGAAGCCGGCGTTTTGTCGACATTTCTCAGAGCCGGCACCGGAACGCATCCGCCCGGCCGTCGTGGATGGTGCTTGTGCCTGGATATTCCGCCTCACATCAGAAGACTGTCATTTGTGCTAGAACCCGACCTCGGATCATTCCTGACTCTGGGCGCTTTAAGCCATTACTAATCTATTCGGATGTCAGATATAAATCTCTGCTTCTAGGTCTCAGATATATACGGATTGCTGCAATGCATTTCACTCTACTTATCTTAGGGCTAACGAATCTCGCCATTGCCAAGCCGTTCAGCCCTTTGATTGATTACGATCGATACGCTCCTCTGAAGCCAGGGATTACTTGGTCACAGTGTACTATCAACCCACTGCTACAGTGCGGGGAATTCGATGTGCCGCTTGACTATGCAAACCAGGCTGCGGGCAAAGCTACTCTGAAAGTTGTGAGGTACCAGACATCAAAGAGACCCAAGCTTGGAACGCTGTTTACGAACCCAGGCGGCCCGGGTGAGCATTTCGTGTTTGCTCTCAACCTTCCGACCATCTCATTGTCACTTACACAGGCCACAGCGGGGTGGAATCCCTGCAGAGGAACTACCCAAAGCTAACCACGGTTACGAATGATTTCTATGACATCGTTAGTGAGTCAAATTTACCGGGTTTTTGACACCTAGAATGAACAGGGGATACTGTACCAAGGTTGGGATCCTCGAGGTGTCGGTGCTAGTCGCCCCAGAATCCAATGCGCCAAGAGTTCTCCAGAGGCAGCCTCGATTTTGGGTGAAGGTATCGAGGCTCATGGTGACCTGACCAAGAAGGAGGATCGGGAAGCATTCCTTGCTCAATGGCCCGCGGTTGATAAGGAGTTGAAAACTATGGGCGAGCAATGCCGAAAAGACAATGGTGATATTCTGACGTACATTGGAACTACCGCTGTAGTACGAGACATGGTCGCGCTTCATGAGTATTTGGAACCTAATGCTACAGAAATAAATTATTGGGGGTTCTCGTGAGTAGAGGTTCACCGCCACTCGAAAGCCAATTGACATGTTGTGCAGATACGGTTCAGCAATTGGGTCTTATTTCATCAACAGTGCGTATCGATTTTCTGCACCACGAGCCAGAATATTCAAGTGTCGATTTCCAGTGTTCCCCGATCGAGTCGGCCGAGTTATTCTCGACGGGGTTATCGACCCGGTGCAATGGGCCACTGAGCCATCCTACAAGGTAATACGGACTTTCTGCAGTATTGAATAAATCTCTAATCTTGATATTGGCAATACAAGGCGTGGGCTACTCAGCTTTCTTCTTCGGATGGTGCTTTCAACGGGTTTACCGAAACCTGCGCCGAAGCAGGACCCAAGGAGTGTGAGCTCACGGAAGCTGGTTGGACTAGTGCCATGGTCAAAGCAAGAGTCGAAAAGCTGATTGAAGTATATAAATGTATAACGCATCGAATGTGCCTAATGAAGGTGTTAGGATGCTTACAACTATCGCAAAGCCAAACCCGATAACGACCTACCAGGGCGCGGGTCTTCGTTTATTCGGAGTGAGTTCTTTATTGTCGTTCCTAACCGTGACTAAGGCATCGTTCCACTTTAGATAAGATATTCGATGGAATGTACTGGCCGGTCGCATGGGGAAGTTTTGCGACTGAGCTCAAGGCTTGCGAGAATTTTTACGCGACCCACGACTATAAATACTGGAATATATGCAGCTCAGTGGGACTTTTACTACTTCAAGACCACATGCCGTACGACCCGATCGTGGGGATTACATGTGCAGATGCGGTCGATACAGTTGGTGTAACGACTAAGACGGTGTTCGACGAACTTCTTGATGTCACTGACCACGTTAGCCACATGTGTAAGTTCGCTATTCACTCGTTTTGAATGAATGCATACTCACGTTCTTATAGTCGGCCCTACCCTTTTAAGTGTAAGTTGTCGGTTATTTATTGCTTGGTTGAGCTCGAGAACCAATAAAGGTTCACACAGCCCGGCGTTCATTGCCATGCGTGGCCAGCTCGTGCTGTGGAACGTTTCACGGGGCCATGGAACAATACACTGTCAAACAGAATACTCGTCATTGGTAGGAACGCAGTGTGAGCTGGGGGTTGACTTGAGCTAAGATCCGCCTAGGAAACGAGCATGATCCCATGACTCCGCTAGTATCTGCCCAAAGGGTTGTGGATATGCTAGGGGACTCCGCTGTGCTTGTTGAACGGAAACACTGGGGACACACTTCCATTACTATGCATTCCACCTGGTACGACCTCTCTTGAACGATCATGGAGGGCATTGCTTATATTCACTTTCAGCACGGAGGAGGTGATCCGTGACTACCTTCTTCATAACAAAATACCCGACGGGTCAGAAAATCGTATCAAGGTTTGCGGAGTACGTGCAATACTTGCATATATATTGTATCCGCATGACTCACAAGAATGGATATAGACGGACGAAAAGATATTTGGACGAATAATAAAGGATATTAGCTCCGGCTATCCGAAAGACGACCCAAGCCATTATTCTGCTGATTCTCAAAGTGGCTTTACGTCCTCAGGACCAAAGACACGTTGGTCATCCTTGGCTCTGCTCGCCCCCATTTTCGCTATCGGGTTCTTGCTAGCCTCGATATCAGTGGCCAATTCCTTGACGCGATGCAAGCGTAGATGCAAACGGGAAACTTTATTGGATACCAGAATGGTCACTAAACAGGGGGTAGTAACGTCGTACGGTGCGACCGGGGGTTCATCTATCAAGACTGGAGAGCCCGTTTTTTAACCCAAGTGAACGCTATGTAACAAGATATGAAAATTTTCGGTCTCAATATTTTTTCTCACTAACTGTAAACAATTTGCGTATTTTGAGATAATATAGTGTGATTGCTTTTCTGCACCAGCATCGCATACAAGATTGTCCAAGAACTCACGAAACAAGAGTGCCTTCAAAGAGCGGTCTCTGACACAGTGCAACCGCCGCCAAAATTACATCATAGTGGGTATAAATTTATACTAGGGACGGTATCCCAGGGGTGGCGGGCAAGAGAGGGAGCAGGGCCCCCGCGTTGCGCGTGTCGAACCTCAACGGCGCTTACCTGAGCGCTTGTGATCCTGATCACATGATGTCATGTCGATCTAGGGATCAGCATGGTAGACGAAGATCCGGTAGTTCACGGTGGCTCCGTGCGGTGCCGAAGTGGTACGGTGCTGGAATATTCCAGAGGCCATTTGAAATTCACCGTACCGTACCGCGAACCGTGCGGTTATACCGGGCCAAGCCGCGGTGCTGACTCATATAAGCGCTGGCGCACATTATTTGTGGATAGCTAAAACCCGAGGGCAAGTACGTCGGCCTTGAGTTCAGTAAGCGAATCTACAGAATTCTGGGACATTCGTACAGCCGCGTTGGCCTCTCTCGGTGTATATAAGGCGTGTAATTGCAGATGGAATCAGCTCCTAACTACCCCTATTACTTGCACGATTGAGCTTTCAATGCCAACTGTCCTCTCAAAACCTGTCGTACCTCCCGGAGAATGGCCGTCCTCTAAGAAGCGTAGAGGCTTGAACTCCCTGTCCGATTTGGCTGCTTGGAACTATTCTGACCAAGAAATAATAGGTACGTATGCAAACAACCTTGATGTCATTAGCACTGCGGCTTTAATCATGGCTTTATGTGTCGTAGAAGCGGCAGAGGAGACCTGGAGATCTGTAGCTTACAGTCACTACAGAGTCGAACTGTGCCGCATATATAACAATCAAGTTGATCCGCTGGCGCCTCAGCAAATGTGGTTCAGGTTTATGTGTAAATACAACAACCCCGACCATAAGCCTCACTATCGGGCTCGGACTAGGACAGGTGATGGTACTACACCACTGCGTGAGGGCCTCGAAAAGTGCAATTCAAAACGCTCGGCTACATCGACAACCAACTTGAGTTTATCTGAGACCTCTCCCTTGCCATATTCCGAGGCAAAGCATAGAGCAATACTCGCACTATGGAGCGCAAGCTCCCACCGTTCATTCGAGTCACTCACTGACAAGTTTCACCGCATGGAAGTTGACTACTTGCACCCGGGAACCACCTTACCTTCATCGTCTACCTTGTCTCGAGATGTCCGGCTTGTGCATGCCAGTTATGCCCCACATATTCGAACATATTTTCAGGTATGAATTTCGTCCTCCATGCAGCTATTAGCTTATTTACCGATATTGTTGATAGAGCATACAGTCTGCAGTTCATCTAGCAATCGATGGATGGACAAACCCTATTTCGGAGTCTTACCTGGGTGTGGTAGTTGTCTGGTTCGATGAAATGAAGATGCATCGATGCATCCTTGAGTTTATCAGGTAACTGCTCATAAGATGTGCGCATATATGGATTCAAATGACTTACTCACTGTCGTTAGGTTAACATCCGCTCATACCGGTGAATACCTAGCCACTGAGCTCGCTTCATGCCTTCGTCGATATGGACTCGAGGGCAAGGTATGTAAATAACTATGTAGTGACAATGGATCACCATATTAACAACAATCAGATTCTCGCAGCGGCGCTTGACAATGCCAGCAATAACCTCACCATGGTCCGTTATCTTGAAAATAAGATCAAGGGATTCTTGGGAGAGCGATCATATGTGCGGTGCCTTGCGCATATAATCAATCTGATGGCCAAGGTAAGCCATACTGTATAGTTAATACATTCAAAAACGATATATATTAATTTCTAACTTCTTCAGGCATTCATGCTCCCGTTTTCACGGCCATCTAAGCGGACAAAACAGGTACTCAATTGCAACAAGACAGAAGGGCCACCTAAATTGCCCATGCGACCAATACAAGAGTTTTTACAGTTACAACAGACTGAGATCGGTACCGAGAATGAAGAACTAGATTCGCCAACCTCAGCGGAAGTTGACGAGTCGGAATTTGAACATGATACTCTAGTAGCCCAGGAAAGTGTAGTAAAGGCAATTGAGCAATTGTATGCTCACTATGGGATTGCTCCAACCAAACCACAGCTGCAGAGTGCACAGGATATTATGCCGAAGGCAGGTTTTTTGGTTGTCACCTTGAGTCCATAAATGACTTCCATGATAGGTTGCTGGTCTAGCTCGCCGTGTCGATGAGTCAACGTCACTCACAATCAGCTTCCATGAAGCGATCTTGCTTTTCCCAGCACTCAAGGAATCAGGACGAAGATCACTCTCCCGACGTGTACCGACACGGTGGAGCTCTGATTGACACGCATTGGATGACCATATTCACCTTCGACAGCCAGTTCAGTGGCTTACTGCCCAGCCTGACTTGAAGCTCCAGCGATTTTGCTTGAAGGAAGAGCAGTGGCTGCTTGCTGACGAGTTAAATGAAGCGCTTGAGGTGAGTGTTGCTCCTGTAGTTTGCATGTATCACTTTAACGCATACATACAGGTTTTCGAGGTTCCGACCCTACATTTCTCTGCAGGAAGTGTCCCACTAGTCCATGAAACACTCCCAAAACTGGTGGAGCTGAAAGAAACTCTCGAGATGATGAGAGATAGCTCTGATATCAGTCCTGTAACTCGAGTTGGCGCCCAGGCAGCGCTGAATGTCTATGATAAGTACATGGATAACATGAGTATATGCGAAGTCTATTTCATTTCGCTTGGTGAGTTAACATTACTTTGTGTACTATATGCGCTGGTTTAAACTGTTTTTTTTTTTTTTGTTTCAGTCATGTGTCCAGACGTTAAAATGAACTGGCTCCGCAAGCATTACACAAGCCAATCTGTGGAAAGGATTCGTCAGATGGTGTGCGCTCGATTTCACATTGTCAACTCGTCAGCAGACTCCAAGCCTGTAGTCTCTGACAAACCCGCTGGCAAGGTATTTATAAATATATCAATACCACTCAACATCCATTCTTCATCCTAACATCCGCTCTGTAGGCTACAAACCGCTGGATTCGGCCATCGACTACATCGAATCACGCTCATAAGGACTCGATCGAAGCCTACCTTGAAGATGAGGTTATTTCGTTGGCAGGCTATGGTGGATTATTGCCTTATTGGTCTAGCATGCTTGAAACGACGCCGCGCTTAGCTCGGTTTGCGCTCAATTACCTCACAGCCCCGGGTAAGTTGATTTGGCAAACAAGTCCTATGCATATATCTTACAATTCTACCAAGCGACTTCAGTAGACGTTGAGCGTGCCTTTTCTGCTGGTCGTTTGACCGTTAATCACCTACAGCATAATATGTCCGCGCAAACGTTTGAGGCCAAGATGGCTCTTGGATCCTGGTACGGCACTCCGCTACTGCCAGAGATTGACCAGATTGCATCTATCATCTCGGAAGCGATGTAACACTACATTTAATTGATTCATGATTCTATGTCTTAAATATAACTATATGACTCATATTCACGGACCACCACAGGGCACCGCGAAGGCACCGACTGGAACCGTTTACCATGCGGTAAATTTGCAATTATACCTGAGTCTACCGGAACTTACGTAACTACCGCGGTAAATACCACGAAGGCTACCGGACCTACCATGCTGATCCCTATGTCGATCCAGATCGCTGTTCCGGATTGCCTCGATTGGGCAACTGGCCAAGATGAGCACTTGGCCCCTATCTGCTGTAGATGGCGACGACCGTGAGCCGTCCGAGCGCATCTGCCCGAGTGTAGGACCCGCCCACGATGACGTCGCGCTCGCCTCCCCGGTCGAGCGCCGACATATACGCCAGCCGCCAGTCGAGGATCCCCTACCCGCCGTTTCTGAATCCATCGGAGCTCAGCATCGCACCTGCCATGGCGTCGCCCGTCTCTGTCTCGTCACAGCGCAACTCGACGCTCGTCCACAAGGGATTCTATGATTTGCTGTCGCTGGTGCCCGGCACGCCTGGAGTCGGAGTCGGGAACCGCAACGGGACCAGTCGGTTCTGGATCGATCCCGGCGGCGGGAGGAGAGGCAGAGGTGATGGTTTCGTTGCTGGGACACGGTACGAAGACATGCCTGTAACACCCGCGAGTCCGACCAGGCCGAGGTCTCCCCCTCCCCCTCTCCCACCACCGACTCGGTCGTATGGGCTCGATTGGGCGTACAACTATTATGCTGGATCAACTGCTGCATCGCCGCCAAAGAGAAATGAAGAACCGCAGTCGCCGAAAGGCAAGCGGAGGATCAGCAAGGATATGGTCGGGAGGCCGATGGGGTTTGTGTGAGTTTATCAGGCCCGCCAAACATTTTGCTTGTATTGATCGAGGAGCAAGACATCTTGTACACGCCTCGGACGCGGACCAGGCCGAGGCGATACTACAACGATGGGGACCAGATGGACTCGGCAAACTCGGCAGTGAGTCGCTGATCGTGCTCGTCACTTCGCCAACTCAAGTCACTAGATCCCAACTGGGCACAGCCGATCAAGAACCACATCCGAGCGATGCAGCAAGAACGGGCAGTGGCAGAAGTCATGAACGCCTTGGATGCCACTCCGGTGAGTCGCCTTGACTTGGCTTACTCGGGGTTTGTTGTGTCTTTGCCTAAACGGGACATGTGGGGTCCGCCGCCTGATACCATAGGCCGAGTATATATATGACTCGTACTCTTGATTGATCCTCTCCATCTGCCACGTCTGTGATGTTTCTGCTATCCATGATTCTTCATCCACACCCTCGCCTTCCAAAGGCTGACCAACCTCCAACCCAGTCCACGTCCTCTGCCGGTCCACCGATCCTTCGAGTCATGAACGGCATCAGTACATCCACTCTCACCACCGCATCTGGCACAACCATTCCCACGCCCGGCGCAGAGAAATCCTACTCTCGCCTTGGTCTCGGCGCAACACCCCGTGCGCTTGCCACCCAGCTCGAAGTCGAAGAAGGCGGACGGGCAAGCACAGAAGGGCGAACGGGACACGATAGGAGCGATGCGAGCGAGGTGACTGTCAAAGGAAACTCGGTCGTTCCGACTCCCGCGAGGGGCGTTGCGCCGGCGGTGACGACGGGTGTAGGCGTGGGTATTGGAGGAGGATATGGAATGTCGCCGACACAACGTTCGCCGATTCAGTCCCTCTCTTCCCAGACGCAGCAAGCTACGTATATTCCTCAACCATCGGTGGCGTATTCTCCTCCTAGAAATGCTGGGTATTCAGGCCAACAACGACAAGCATACCCTCAGCAACCAGCGTATCCTCAGTCAACATCCTACACCCCGGCTCAACCGATTCCGTATTCCCCACAGCAGGACCAGTCGTACCCACAACGTCCAGTCTCTCGGTCCCCTCCCACCTCTCGATCACCTCCTAAATCCCGATCGCCGCCCAAGTCCCAAACCGCGAAACCCCAGACACCGAAATCCCAATCGCCCCGTAACCGTTCGCCCGCCCCACCTCAAACGCCACCGAAAGAACGATCCCCGACCCGGCCGATGGCTATTCCGAGGCCATCGGAGGATCCGTTGGCGATGCATGCTGCCGAGTTGATGAGGGGTGTCAATCCTAGTGCTGGTGGGTAATTCAAGAATAGGATGGATGTAACATTGACGAGGCTGGATAGTGGGAACGCCCGGGACCATTCACATTCATAACGAAGGACTGCCAATGCCGCCTGGTGCCCTGTGGAGCGGCGGAATTGGAGAAGAGGTTGAGCAGGCTGGTGGTTCGTCCGAATCGGTTGATTGTCGATGAGGAACGCGGCTGACTTGTTGTCTAGGTGAGATGGCAACTCCTGCGGGAGCTGGGAGTGGTGGGATCGGTATTCCTCGAGGGTTCTCGAATTCGATTATCGGCGGGCGGGCTGAGAGGTGGGATGGCGATGGGGGTGCACGGCGTGAGTCTCTCTCTAGGCGATAGTTTACCCCGATAGCCTGAGGTTTTTATTCATGTGGTGGTCCCGACTACTCTCCGGATTCTCGACACGGTAGCTCCCCCGCCGAAACCGTTCCGTCCCTCGCTCGAAACGCTCGACAAGGCGGTCTCGGCCAAGATTTACTTTGAGAATGTCTACTTCCGTTGCTTAGACTACCACCCTCGAGAGAGCAGAGGAGGGTCGCGATGGAGGCAGAGATGGAACAGGTTTGTTCTCGTTGTCTTATCATCCCTTGCTCAAATATAAACCCCTCCCAACAGTTGAACATCCCCCAACACACGCGGACCCAACTCCGAGCCAAATGGCGCGCCAACGAAACTGCCTATCTCCGAGAACGTCGTCGCCGAGTCGACCAACGTGCGTTTGTCAAGCTCAAGACGATCGGGCATGGTGCATTTGGAGTTGTGAGCCTCGTGAGGGAAAAGGAGACGGGTGAACTGTATGCCATGAAACAGGTGGGCTCATTCGAATCGAATTGAAGCGTGACTTGGGGTAATGACACTGCGAGGTCGGGTAGATGCGCAAGGTGGACATGCTTCGAAAGGGCCAAGAGGGGCATGTTCGTGCGGAGCGAGACGTGTTGAAGGGTGCTGCGCTCGCTTCGAGCCCGACTGGTGCGGATTGGATCGTGAGGTTGTTTTACAGCTTCCAGGACCAGGATCATTTGTATCTCGTGAGTCTTTCATCTCTTGTAGATGTTTGGCAAATGGGCTGACGTTGCATGATTGCAGATTCTGGAATTTATGGGAGGAGGGGATTTATTGAATTTGTTGATTGAGCGGGATATATTCGAGGAGAATTTTGCGAGGTTTTATATTGCCGAGGTGGGTGCCCCTCTAGAGTTGTTCAGGTCGAGACTGATTGGATTGCACGACGCAGATGGTACTGGCAATTGAACAATGTCATAAACAGGGCTTTATCCATCGCGACATTAAACCCGATGTACGTCTAGCTGATCTCGACCTCTTGTCATCAGACTTATTATTTTTCTAGAACTTTTTGTTCGATCCGAATGGGCATCTGAAACTGAGCGACTTTGGCCTTGCGTAAGTCGGATTGCCTAGATCGTATGATATGATAAATTGAAATATCTTCAACTTTAGGACCGATCTTCACTGGGCTCATGATACCTCTTGTACGACCTTTCCCTGTCATGACCAAGAATCGGGCTGATTGATCGGGTCTAGACTATGAGCAACAGCGCCGCGATCTCCTTCATAAACACGGCATCGACCTTGATGATGGCGAATCCCACAAAACCCGACGCATGGACCGACGAGAAGCAGAGCGCGTGATGGGTGGGGGGGAAGGCATCTTTACCTGGCGCGAGAAGAACCGGAAAAAGCTGGCGTACTCGGTGTGCGGGACAAACTCGTACAGTGAGTGGGCTTTTTGTCTGAAGCGGATCGAGCTGATGTATATGTGGGGGCTAGTGAGTCCTGAAGTCATTCGAGGTATGGATGGATGACATTTTGTTTTAGTTGGTGGTATTTATGACTGTTGACTAGGCCAAGGCTATTCGTTCTCCTGCGATTGGTGGAGTCTAGGTGTAATTATGTTTGAGTGTTTGTACGGGTCAGTACCGATCCTGCTATCCTCTCGGCACATATCTGATGAATTTTCGAATAGTTTCCCGCCGTTTGTTAGCAATTCGGTTGGTGATCCTTCGTTCATGGAGTTCGTACCTGACCTAGGATTTGTGGGATAGCGCCACATCACACGGCAAAAGATCCTGAATTGGCGAACCTCGCTCCGCTTCCCGGCTCGACCACGGGTCTCTCGCGAAGGAGTCGACCTCATCGAGCGGCTGCTATGTGAGCCCGAAGACCGTATCGGAGCTCAAGGCGCTTTGCCGCCTGGTATGAACCGGCGCAGTGGGTTCTTTGGAGGAAGTATCGATGGTGCCGAACACATCAAGGTGCGGAATGGGTTTTGGCGCATGTTTCCTGGCTTTGCTAAAGCTTCTGAAAACAAAAAAGGCACATCCCTGGTTCAATTCCATCAACTTTGCGCGCATACACGAGATGGAAGCGCCGTTCAAGCCGGAGCTGCGTCGGCCAGATGATACCAAACATTTCGACACTGACATTGCACCCGAGGTAAGCATATATGCGAACAGGTCCTGTATTTCCTCTGAATATGTTGTATATAGCCCCTTGCTCCTGCAAACGGTGCTCCACCAGACGCCACACGTGACCCGATGTTGCGGGACAAAGTCCACGGGCCGCGCATCCTCGAGACACGCAAGGCACTCGCGTTTGCTGGATTCACGCACAAAAGTCCTCGAAAGATCAGCTATGGTCGAGTCGATGAGGTTTTACGGTTGTCGGATGAGGATGGGCAGGAACATGGGCATGGGCATGGTGGGAATGATGAACAGCGTGGTCGAACGATGATCAAGGAACAGGGGACAATCGGGCGAGGAAGGGCGATTTCTATGTGATGTGACGAACAATTAGTTTGTGTATACCCGGAACTGATCAAAGTTGATGCTCCCCTTAATGTGATCCTAGAATTGTGCCGATTTTTTGTATATCAATCAACAGTGCCGCTCACACAACACGTCTCGAGTCTGGTATATTCTCGAATGTAGCCTATATGCGGTGGTTTTCCTTTATTTATGGCGAATTTAATGTCATCTCTCGGAGTGAAGCAGCTCGTTTGACGGCGTATAATCTTTTGAATGGATCGAGAATACCAGGGACTACGTGTATCATCCTAATTCATTCATCACCGGACGAAATCCATCCGACTCGAGCTTAGGCCAAACTGCAGACATTCGTCAACGCGAATAATTCTTGGTTTGAATTTCAGCTATGAGAGTTTTCTTCGAAATCAATGCTCCCCTATATCCTCTAGCGATGTGGTTAGCCTTGCTATCTGCAAGATGCTGGTTCTCTCAAAATTGGTTGTAGCAGTGCGATACCATGCTATAGGGTTACACCGGTTTGGAAATGTATTTTCCATGCGCCAAGCAGAAATGTGACATTTATTGGTTCGCTTGCTCGACATAATTTGCATGTTTTGGCAGCAAAAGGTAGCCTTTTTGAATGCTACGACCCGTAGGAGGGCTCGTACTAAAACCGACAGACGTATTAAGGGGGATGCGAAGGTATTTCGACCTGCGGAGCAGGCACAAAACCCTTGACTATATGTATTCAACTCTAGCATACAATCGAAGCATGATACATAAGCGAGACCATACAAAGTAGGAAATAGCAAAAGAAATAAACACGAGGCAAAGCCTTGAAACTACCTGATACAGAACCAGACCATATGCATGTGACTATTTGTCCGGGGTAAGGCCGTTATAGTTGGCTCACGACATTGAAGCTATTGAGGATGCAGACGGCATTAAGTGATCAACTCCATACATATGAAACACCTCTACTTGAAGTTTACTCAAAGTCCAAAAACAACCCATCAGGATTCAACAATCCTTCAGAGGCGGTTAGCGGCAGCTAAAAAATTTCCATGTGACTCATACCATCTAAAAAGCTCTATACCGCATAGCAAGCTTAATTTGCCGCTTCACGAATTCCAGACACGAAAGAGCTGCAACAAGATGTCTTGGTGCGAAGCAAGTTTGTGAACATGTTATGAGTATGATTGGATCTGAATCGCTCGTCCGACTCTTTTGAGCTATATATCATCATGATTGACTGGGGAGCTCGAGAGATACAAAAGGCTTTCTGACCAGACCCACGAGCGTACTCTAACTTGTCTGTGGGGGCTTGGAAAATACTTTTTCAAACGGCTGTAAGCACCACTTATATTGAGCGTTGTATTTTTAAGAATTTGAAGGCACTCGCTTGCGGTCGTGCTTGTCCACATGGTGCCGGGCAAAACTGAACTAGCTAACATGATAGGCGGAGAAATGCAAATTGGTTTATCTACATAGGCGAGGGACAAATGTTCGAATAACTTCGAAAGCACGGATAGCGGAGACAAAAAGAGTTGGAATATCGGGAGCTCACGAGCTCGTTCAACACAATGTGGCTTGATACAAGTGAGAGCCACCATATCTATCCAGAGAAAACATACAGTGGGACGACCCATCACACTTCAAGCAAGACCATAGGTGGTCAACACAAATTGACAATTGCCTATGTTGATACCCATTGAGCCTGAACATTTCATCATTCTACTAAGTAATATATGGTGCACTCGATCGCGCAATCGTATTATCCCCTTCATGACGCCGTTGATGCCCAAACAAATAGCAACCCATCCACGCGGCTCCCGCTTGGAAAAGTGAGCACTTTCTCGATCGGAAGCGTTGAAATCTCACCCACCATTTTCCAGCAACGAAGCAAAGGCGCATCTCCTGACCGTCGTTTGTTCGTGGCTGACAATGGAACTGGGTCCCAGAATTTACCCCGAAAAGTTCACTTTGACGGCCTGTTGAGCGACCCTAATTAAAATGCCTGCAGTAGAGGAACGAAGCATCGCCCGGTACCTTTGTTTGTGCGGAAGCATAAACCCCGTAGAAAAGTGCCATTATGAGCTCCCCATACCCCAATTATAAATTCATCAGAGGACAACTGAAAGCTCCTTCTCCCACCGCCATGGCCTCCATGATGGGGCGCTTGCCTGACTAATAACTTGTTTTCGATGACCTCAGAATAGGTGAGCTTTTTGGGTGCAGTTTTAGCGGCTTTCATTGGAATGAAGCACTCACGTACCTGGATTCCGTCGATGTCGGCTCCACAGTCGATATCAACGCGCGAAACATATCCGGCATACGAACACCCCCCATAGGCGTAGTCGTTGAATGCCCATCCACTCCCTCCTCCAATATACTCGGCATATCTGGACGCTCTATAATGAACGAAATCACTGCGCCAGATCGCCTGCTTCCGCAAGTTAGCAATAGAGGGTAGACAAGCTTAGCCACTAACCTGAAGACGACCAACTCTATCACTGCGATAGAGCCCCGAGAACCCTGCCAATACACCTTCTGGCGCAGATAGAAATATGGGACTACCTCCAGATCTACCGTAAGGAGGCGAAACCCGACCGTTTGTTGTCATAAATTGAATTCCACTCAAAGTGTTGCCATCGAGCCAAGTGATAACGTCGCTGATATGTTCATCTAAAGAGTTGAGGGGTAAGAACCAAGTCCTGGCGCCGACTGAGAATGTACACTTTCCAACTAACAAACTAAATTCATGTTGGGAGCCACCCTTACATCCCCTGTGGTTGGAGTGGGTACCATCCGTGTACGCAAGAGCAAGCCCGTCAACCCAACTCCCCGAAAAAACGACTACACTAGAAATTGTTTTGAATGCAGATCGTATGTCGTTCCATGCTCTGAAGCCTGGAGCTGATAAATCCTGGTTGATTTGGTCGACCGATATGATAGTAGAATATAACTTCGTGAGCCCCTCTTGAAGTGATTTTTCGAGAAGTCGCAAGGTAGAGACCGCCTCAATAACTCTTATTACCCGACTTGTTTCGTTATCCACTAATGGCTTTAAGATCAATAATTTTGGAGTGTAGCAACCAGGAATCGCCTACCCGTTTGTTCTGCCCACGCCCCAACGCCTTGTTGAATTGTCTTCACTCTACCCCCCTAACGAATCCTTGTTTGCTTTCGCCTTGTTCTCAATTTGAACGATTACCTTTATATCAAGTCTAGAACCCTTTGATAAAACCATATCTTTCTCCCATGAGAATCCCTGAGCAGGCTGCGTCAAGTAGGGCCATGGCGTAGCACAAACTTCACCGACCGGGCCAGTCTTATGTTCTAACTCGGTTAAGCTCAACGAAGCCCCGATATTGTATACCTGAAAACCAACCCAATATTCAGCCGGACACCTTGATCGTCATGACAAGATCTACCAGTGGAATCACGTCTCCCCTCAAGTGGTAGAGTCAGATGACAATCGACTCGAACGTTTGTATATAGTTTACTCACCATCGCGCCAAAGCTTCGTATACAGCCAAAACTTTTTCCGATATTGTAGAGTATCCTAGTGCAGTACGTATTTCAGCATCAAATTCCGGATTGGGCTTGAGATCCTCCAAAGGAATATTAACCGCTATGGTTTGAATTATCATCCTTTGAGTGACCCAAGAGCCCTCTTGTATAACTCGAGCCGTTTGAGCAACTCTAGCATCTGTCCATGGCGATACAGCATAAATTGCCGATAATGACCAGCCTTGGTGAACATAATTTGAGTCACGCTCCAGTTTTGTATTGATGGTTTCTGTCTGTAAATTATTATTTTCCTCATCGATCCACCTTGGAGAGTACCCCCTTCCGTCCTTGTGTATCGCTACTGTATAATTGGATCGAATCGGACCGGATGGATTGCTCATTGAATATCCGGAAAATACTGCAATTAAACTATGAGTTGATCATAACGTACTGCACCAGGATGCGACTACCTTGACTTTTGCGAAGCTTGATCGGAATTTAGAAATTAAAATGATAGAAGATATGAATACAAGATCACGCATACTAGTTGTTTTAACTCCGCCTCTGGCATGTTGACAAACATCATATCCTGGGGGTCTTTGTGGTGGCCTTCGTTATTATTATCTCGTCCTTGATTCATTGTGTACTGCCTGGTGAAAACTTTGCGCATGATAAAGCGCTGGGTAATTTACATCTAGAATAACCGAGCGATCCTGCATACTTACATGAGCTTGGTGGTGGGGTGCTAAAGATCGCGATCAAGAACAGAAGTTGTTGCCACTCGACAAACAGACGAAAACAAGCAGTAGAACCTGATAGCCAATTTACTCGCCACTATGACTAGTACAACTATTGCTAGACTTCTACACTAACGAAACTATTTTTTTGAATCGTTCGATTGGAGCTAGCAAGTCGGCTATGACATTCAGCCTCAACGTTTACGAACGAATGCGATATCTTGAGTCGCGGACCGAAACCAACGCCTTCACACATCACCCCTAGGGCGCAAAGGCAGTCATGAAAGACGGTAAATGACATTATTACTAGGTCATCCTCCCCCCTGAACCCCCAGTTTAACCGCTTTCTACTCCCTCCTCGCAGACACCATCATAGCCTATGGTTTTTTGAATATATCAGGACTTTATCACCAATCACACAAGCCCGCCCTCTCGTTTGTATGCCGTCATGATGCCTTTCCACATTACCTCAACTGCCATAATTTATACCTCCAGATTAGGTGCATATAGCTGAGCTGGTGAAACAGGAGGCAGTGGAGGACCACCGGCATACTGAAACGGGACAAGCACCGGCGATTCGAGACCACGGACAGATGCATGTGACTGGGTGGCTGACTTCGAGCCTCCTTTCACATCTGTCACACGAGCACACACTCCGGCCCTCGATTCTCCATTTTTCTGTCCCGCCCCCATTTGCATTGATAGCTACTCACGCGGCTTTCACGCGGCTCTCACGGACTGGTTGAGGTGGCCCTGCGAGTTGTGCTCACGGTAGGTGTCGGTGTTCCCCACATTTACCAGGGGCCCTCAAGGACCGCATAAATGCCACCAATGTACTGTGTAGATGTAGCATATATTACCATATTCTCAAAATAGGAACGAGGACACCAACCCCTTCGGTTCAAGCATGTGATCCTACCATATTGGCTACACTAATACCAAGCAGGTGGTACCGGCGAACTCTAAGTCACAAGAGGACCAATTGCATATGCTCTTCAACCCCCTTCACTAGATCCAGAGCAAAATGCCCTCACCGCTATGGACCTATTCTATCTATGCAAGTCGCAGATCAAGACAGGAAAATATATCAATTCTTGAAAGGTCAAGCCATGCAGCCTCTTGCCATCGTACTTGTTGAGATAAATAACATTTCCACACCGTTCCTCTATTTAAATCATTGATCATATCAACCAAACGGGTCCTAATCACCCATCGTTTACAATGTAGAGAATTTACGCCAAGATCGCTTCAGGTGGCATATTTCGGCGAATCAGGCACTAGCCCAAATCAAAAGCACCCCATTCAGTTTCTCGCGGCTGTCCCGAAAGTCTGAGATGGGATTTATTCGCTCAGGTAAGTCACTGACCATTTCCCTACAATAAATGCCAAACGCATCGGCTTCACCTTGTCTTCTTCGGTTGACACGCAAATGTAGTGCCTTGACCCATTCCGGAGAAATCGACGCTTCGACCTTCGTGAAGTAAGTTAGCCTGGCTCATACCCCTAGACACCCGAGCTGACCTTTATCCGTTGTGAAAACTAGACTTGTGATACCAGTACCATCGTGGCTTCCGTGTACAGCAATGATATTTTCACCGGATTCCAGCGCGATGAGACGCTTTTCACCGATAACTTTACCATGGTATATTCCTTCAACGGCAGTGGCTCGGCCAAAGCACAAAGTAGCGTAGTTTAGCTATGAAATGTAACCTGTGTGAATTTGATATGAATTCTCAATATACAGACCAACCTGAATACCATTGATGTCGTTCCCACAATTTGCCTCGATGCTGGAGATGCGAGTCGAAGATAGGTAACCAACGACTGACCAATCGTTAAACGGGATCCCAGCGTTGCCGCCAAAGTATGCAGCATACTTGGTGAACGATTCGTGACCATTATGAAAAATGTCACGACGCCAGACGGTCTGAAACGAAGCTATAAGTATAAATTCACACTAATGGAAGATTCCCACTTGAAGGTGTGCAATCCCATCAAATGGTCGCCCAACGCCTATCAACCCAGTGAGAACGCTCTCGCTACTGTTCACAATAGCGGGAACACCGTCATTTCCTCCATAATGCGGAGACACCCTTCCCCTCGTAGTGACAAACTGGACTCCATAAACTTTATTCTCCCCATTCCAAACAATGACTTGGTTGATGTGCTCGCCTTGGTTTACCGAGTTAGTGACGGGTCCACTGGATAATAGAAACAACAGTTCAAAAACATACCGTGTAAGAGTCGGAAAACATGCTTTTTACCCTGACGTCCTCTATCATTCGAGCCCTCACTACTTTCAGAATGAATCCCAGATAGACTTTCGACACGATTTGTTGACTCAATCAAAATGGCGGAGAAAACATCCCCTAAATGCGCGTTGCTCTCCCAAGTTTCACATCTGTCCAGAGGTTTATCCAGAGCCGCTGGACAAAAGCTGACAATGCCGGAATACAGTTCCATGAGCCGAGCTTGTGTTTCGATTTTGAGGACACTGAATGTGGGAACAACCTTTATAATCCGAACCATTTGCCAGTCGGATGGGGAGCCTATTGGTAACCGTTATCTGCGGACAGCTAGATGAACGTCGATTAGGGACAAAATACCTTTTTCAGACAGCCACTTCTGCATATCCGATTCAGTCCGCAGCATAGGCCCCTAAGAGCAGTGGATTCAAACATAGCCAAAGCCGCATTTACTATTCTTACCCTGACGCTCGTTCGGCATGTCTTCGGCAATTTTGATATCTGCTCCAAGCAGAATTCTTCCTGTAACCGTTTCCGAGCTATTCTAATTAACTATTCAACAAAAGCCAACTAACCTGACCAAAGTTATCCTCGGCGTCCGAGCACGAAATAGATTTTCCAATTTCATACGACTACTCATGGATTTGGTCACTGTCAAGCTTCACGGATATCATGTATATACCAAAGGCAGAACGTCTCCCCTATCAGATGAAGAGTTGGTACGTTTTGATCATATAACTAAATCATGTACCCACCAATATGCGAAGGCATTGCATACTGCTTGAAGCCTCTCGGCCATTGTGGATTTAACTAGCGCCTCTTGCACCTCGGTCTCAAACTCCGTGGCAGCTTCGACCTCTCGCAAGGGTATGTTCACGGATAATTACGCGACAACGACCCTCTTGGTCACCCAAGACCCCTGACTGCCCACTTGATCATCGGTAACGATCCGAGCAGATATCAAAGGAGAAGTCAAATATACTGAGAGCGCGGACCTGGACCAGCCTTTATGAATCAAATTTGCATCTCGGTCAGTTTTTGCGTGAACAACTTCTGTTTCAGACCTGTTGCATTCGAGGATCCAGCTGGGCGAAAATGTTCTGTTCTTTACTCTGCAGTTCGCAGCTTGACGTGTCGCAATCACGGGGCCATCTTTCCCATCCATCAAGTAGCCAAATAGCACTGGAGGACAATTAGAAAGAGTAAATCAAGATATTTTATATGATTAATACTTACACCCATACTCCTGAAGCTGTGCCGAGTCTTTATCAATGGGCGAAGAGCCAAAGTTATGAGAATCGCACCTGTTGAACTTTGGCCGAGTCCGATAAACTGGCAAACGTGCCTTTTGGCAAGTCATCCTGTCGGGCAATGAGAGACATGGAGTTTTTCTCGGTCTCTGAGTTATTCGATGTAATTCGATGCATGCAGAGCGGTGGGTGAAGATTGATTGAAGCGCACGGTGGGTGCTTGATCTCACTTGCCGCCACCCCTTGATCAAAGATCAATTGACAGGGTCCAACCCAACCATATGGTTTCCTTGTGGCTACAGGACTGGCAGCTGTTGGATGACAACCACACGCCTTTGTCTTCACACCGAACCGCAGGAACCACTAACGAAATCCATGTCCCACCCAGCAGCCTCCAGCACTGGGTTTCACCGCGAGATGTGGAAGACTGAAGCAACAAACAATAGTTCATATGGACACCCAAATCATAGGAAACCGCCTACAGGATCCCCGCTGCATCTGTGATAAGCTTTTATACCTGTCGATTCCATAGGAATAATACACCATTTTTCTAGAACAAGTGCTAACCCCAATGCCTGTGGTTGACAGGTAGCTGGGATTTTTACGCCCCCTTTGAATGATCCCTGGGCCCGTTCAAAGGGGTCATCAACTCCCAATGAAAATTCTGAGAGAAAAGCTGAACACAACGGACATCGAACTAGGCAGGCTCTAGGAAACACGATTGCAAACAACCGCACGGCGATCAGTCGCTTACCTTAGTGGCAGACAGCCCGATCGATCGTTGCCCTGCTGGTACCTGGGCATAATTCATTCATAACCAACGGCAGTACGCTCGGCCAAAAGCCGAGTATCTAATTGAAATGCCCATGCTGGGACAGCGCACCTTGCTTGCCGAAGTACTCATGGTTAAATAAAACCATTGTAACTGGCTATCGTCACAGCACCTAGTTTTTTTGATATCAAACGCAAAATATCAAACATTTGTATTTCTTACCATGTCTTGTTTGATAGATTGCGTGCTCGTCACTTGCTTGGCTGTGAGGGATAATAAGTTCGTAAGAACCCGTAAGAACGACAATCGCAAGGGTGCATGCCGAGAGATGCAACATCCAAGGTGTGATTACAAATTTGGACCCTTGGACCCCTCACGTTTTCGAGTGATGTGAATGGGGGAGTAATCTTGGCAAGCAAGGTGCCCACCGGGAACGAACTCCTGACGTCTAAGCCGGCTTTGGAGTGTGAGTTGGGCCCAGAGTAGCACCAGATTCCGGCGCAATCGGGGCCGGTGAGCGTTATGAAGCTCAGTTAGACAGCGCAGCATCGCTTGGGATTGGGAGATTCGCAGAGTATATGGTCTGGATTTGGGCCATTGCGCTAGTGCCGTCGCGAAAACTGCCCGCTCAGAACCAGGTCCGTTATGGCTTGAAGCAATCAAGGCTCGTCCCACCACTAAATCTCCCGTCGTGACTTTTCAATCAATAGAGGTTGGTTGCTCACCACGCAGAGAGTGATGGGATGTATCAGACATGGTCGCATCTAGCTCATTTGTCCTCTGTTCAATTGTATGGAGGGCTTCGATCCCGTGAAGAGCTGTCCGGAAGATGAGCCAACCTGCAATGGTCATTTACGCTCACAATGTGGGTCATCACCGAATGCGTTCTAGTCCCCTGCGACCACAACAACCCATCACAGATTTTGCACGCTGCTGACGTGGTGAGAATGGGCTCATTGGCAAGATGATCTGGATCTGCCCCCAATTATGACTACGGATGGTTTCATGCGCCCTGATCTTGCCCACAAGCATGCAGATCACTCAAGAAGCGTTAGTAACCCTATCATTTGTCATATTAGAGGGGTTTGAACATAAAATCCGGGCGTGTTCTTAAAAATGCCCAGGCTGCCTCCTCCATTCTTCTTTCTATTTCTCTCTATTATCTTTTCTTTAGCCTAGGTGATGTCTTTTACGGATTATCCTCTGCAGATGCCTAGCGTGGTGTTCCCGAATCAAGGAATGCAGACATTATCGAGCGTCATTCATCTCGCGGGTACGTTGTTGTTGTATATTACCTTCAGGTACAGTCATGACGGGGTAGCTTCAAGGTTGTTCTATTCTCGCGTTTTGCTTTGCTCGTCGGAGTAAAACATTCCTGGGGCGCGATTCTTGGGCTGCACTGTCTTGGCCTCGGTGTTGTGTTCTATTGAACTTTGTGGTCTCGTGGGTCCTCAATTTGCTCGAGTTCGCTTCCGAGGCTTAGCGTGAGGTTATTCCGTTTCCCAGCTGGCTGTTTCTATTCACGAGTGGGTCATTGAAAATATTGCGCAGTTGTTGAAACTACTCATTTTTTCTCTCCTAATAGCCGGAATCTTGGTTGGCGGCGCTGGGATGTCCAGTAGCTTTAATAATTGCGCGCTTGGAATATATGCGTGCATTATCCTATATGCTATTAGCAAGGCGCTGATCTACTGGTTCCTGATTGAAAAGGTGCGGTTGAATCTATCCTGGTCCTGGGGAGCGGTTGCCTAATGTACAAAGATAGGTTCACATTGTCTGGGGCGGGGGGTCTCGGTTTCAGTCCAAAGTGTACTGGCTGTGCTTCGTCACGATGCTACCGTACCTGGCCATTGCAATAATGATGTTCGTTGGTATGTTACATGAGCTTGTTCCACTTCGGGCTATCAAACCTACCATTCTAAGGCCGTGTCGTGTACTTTCGTCAAGACCGGGCTTGTACAATTGGACTCCGGAAATTCGCGTAAGTTTTGATTGGATTACCGAGTACGGATATGCTAACCGGAACGACGGACCCGTGCAGATCTTTGTCCCTGCTGATATATGACCTTTACATCAACATTTTCTTGACTGGGATGTTCCTGTGGCCGTTGTGCAGGAGCCGATTAATAAATCCAAGGATCCGCAGCATGGCCATGCGTACCCTGGTGGCTGCTGTCGCAGCATTGACAACCTCGACGGTACGTGCACTCCCTAATAGCGTCCCTCGGGGAAGTTACTAAAGCGGATTCACCCTAGCTGAACATCACCGTTTTGACTCTGATGCACGGCAAACAACTAGGCTGGGTTTGTCTGGGAAGTTGTGGCACCGACATAACCATGAATGCACTAGCCATTTTTTGGGTCACAAGCTTTGGCAGCTCGTCAACTGCGGGCACGCCTTCCAAGGATGAGCCACCCGCTGAAACATTGGTTCCTGCTGAAGATCAGACGCGTGAAGGGAGGGTGTCTCGGCTGGGTGCTACTGCCGAGGGTGGCCAAGCGCCGCCCTTGGGGATTGTGGCGCAATATTCAGACTTGATGCGTCGGTATTTGCCCGAAGTCTTTGGGGCAAGCCGAACCTCGGATTCGAGTCGTAGATCCCAGATCCTCGGAACCGACGTCTCCCCGGATCACAACGGGAAGGCTACGAAGAGAAAGCCCACCACTAACATGGGTGGGGGCGTGTTGAGTATGATTGGAGAGGCTTTCAGGAGCCGAAACGATTCGACACGAAGTGAGGATAATCCAATGAGTGTCCAGGTGGGTCAACACAACGCTTAGCCACGTATACACGAGCTAAAAATGGAGCCTATAGGTAACGATTACGACTGAACATAAGCACGAAGTTATGGAAAGCAACTCCAAGCGCATTTCGAGCGCTACCACTGTTCGCGGCTCGGTTGATGCGTATGGAGGGGAAAAGGGCAAATGGAATGATTCTGTAGTTTAACTCACGATCCAATTCACGTAGTTGAGGAATTAGTCGTGAGGTTTCTTTTACCTTCTGGGTATCTGTTCATGTATACATGCTTTGCATTGTCACGTTTTTGAGGCTTCATAATCATTTCGCTTCTTGGCCTCAGCCAATCGAACACCCGTACTTCGTTTTTGGGTGGGATGTATATCTCTGTGCGACAGAGGCGCCCTGTTTTTTGGGAGTGACGCCAAATAACCGTCAGCTATACAAAAATGTACCCGGGTGTGGCGCATAGAATTCCTGTCGGTGCCGGGGCTCCACGTGAAAAAGCGGATCACAGCGAGCTCCACGCCACCTGTCCCCAAGTTTTGGTAGAAAAGGAGCGAATTAAACTGCATAGACGACCTTGAAATGAGCCCACTCACCTGCTCCGAAAAAACAACATGTCCCGGGTTTAAGGAGACATGAGGTGTCTGATTGGAAGGGGGTTATTTGTTTCATATTGGCTAATTTCATCAATCTAAGTCACGGGAGGCGTACCCAAAAGGTTGACTGAAATGGCAATTGGGTACTTTTTTGGGGGCAAGCTTCGTGCGAGCTCGCTGCGAAATTGCATTGCAGCACCGCTCCCACTTCCTCAATGCTGGCTATTCCAGGATTCTGCGACAAAATGAAAGTCATATCAGCTTGCTCCATGTTTTCAAGGGCCAATCTCCCACACGAGGAGCTACAAGAAGGGCGCTCAGGACCCGGCTCGGCCAAAGCATTGGCTTCTGGTATCCTTTTGATCAACGTACACGGTTCAAAAGTTGATACTTATTCGTCCAGTTAATACAGAGATCATTTACGCCTCGCCCGAGCTCAACCGTTCAATCCACTCCACATCCTTCCCCACCGTCGTCAGATTCTCACTCCCAGTCTCGGTGATCACCAGCACATCCTCTATCCGTACACCCCCGACACTCTCGTAATTGGCCAGCACCTCGTGATCGATAAATGGCGAATTTCGAATTGGAGCGAGGAGGTGCGGGGAAAAGTAAATGCCGGGTTCGACAGTCTGTTTCGTATTGACGGTGAGTATGAGCCGATATCGATGGAATTCGTGAGGGAAACGCCAAAACTAACCAGAACCATCCCAGCGGCGAGCGGCAACCTCAGCCTCAAATATCTATAGAAACTTGGATGGTGAAGACTCTCAACTGGAATTGTCACATTCGGTCCGAGCGAGAGTAGAGTTCCGCTTGAGGTGACAGGTTCGGGTTTGGACGCCGATGGAACGTCATGGACGTCGAGACCGAGAGAGTGGCCAACACCATGCGGGTAAAAGGCGCTTGTAACTTCAGAGTCGAGGATAGCCGACGCTAACAAGGAGTCGGTGGTTAGGTGTTGAGAAGTCCGTGGGAGAATTCGTGTAACTTGCCATCCCCCTTAAATATGCCTAGCTTGAGGAACCCGTTGACCAAGGTCTTATGGCATTGGAGCTGAACCGTGTCCCTGAATGAGTCAAATTTAGTCGGGTTGATAAGCGATGTATATTGTACTGACCAGTGTAAGCCAGGCTTGAGAGACTCGATCGCCTCATTTTGCATCTTGAGGACCAATTGGTAAATGGCACGAGCCTCGGGCGTAAACCGTCCACCATTTCCAACCTGCCAAGATCATCTCGTCAATAGGAGGATTTTGGTCAATACGTGTCTTCCCAACCGGAGTTGTACGAGTGACTAGGTCGTAATGCTCGTTAGAAAAGCAATATGACAAATCAAAAAAGACGCACTGTCTGAGGCATAATTCCT